>JAVGVS010000416.1:180000-353036 GCA_032718565.1 Distichodus sexfasciatus | reverse complement strand
CCCTCCCTCCACTCACCCACCCTCCACTCACTCATTAAAAGGCTCATCATCCAAAATTCTGTAAAGCTGCTTTGTGACAACGTCCATCATCAAAAACACAACACATATAAAACTAAAGTGAAGGTGAACTTCGCACCTCACGCCTGTTACAATCTTTCAAAATATCATTAAATTCTACGGGAGCGGTGTTTCATTCCGAGACTCGCAAAACACTTGGCACCGACTCCGTCTCTCATACCCAACGCTCCTGCAGATGACCTGACAATAAAACCGAGCTGCACTACCTTCACTCGGGACAACCCAGTGTATAAACACAAATCCACAAACACTCACGATCATCTGCCTGTACAACACGAGACTGAGCGGGTTAAAGGGACAGCGCGATGACCCCCAACCCGGAGAGAGCGCGCCGCTAAAAATCGCAAACGCAATGCCACGTGACGTTTAGGGCTTAAAATCAAACTAAAAGAATAAGAGGCATTGCGTTTTCTAGGGAGTGGTGGCGTTTCCTTCTGGAGGCCACACTGGCATAAAACAAGGCCCTATTCATGGACTGGCAGCACCAAAAAACTACTAAATAAAATCCAAAAAATAAAAGAGACGGAAACTGAAATGCAGTCCAGCGTCTGCTGCAGGAGGAACGCAGCTCCTACGACGAGGTCACTTGAAGCGTAAACTCAAAAGTTGGTTAAAATGTCAGACAATTTCCAAAATCTCCCTTTCAAACGGAGTGCGCTCGTACGTGGATTTCAGGGCTGTGTTTCCGCGGGTCTCTTCAGCACTGCGCTGTATTTGAGTGGCACTCCGTCTGATTTCAACTGCACGTGCAGAAGCGAGAAGAGAGAGATGTCCTGAAAGAGAGAAGACAAGAGTCTGTAAGCACCAAAAACATGCTGCATGGAAAACAAACACTAAATTACAAACACTGTAGCGGCAACCAAACCTGCTCCTGGAACAACTGGTTGTTGGTAGCGTAACACTTAGGTAGCACTGCCAGTTCAAGTCCCGGAGCAGTAAATGTACTACTGAGGTACTCATGAGCAAGGTACCATCCCCAAAACTTGCCAGTTCAAGTCCCGGACCAGTAAAGGTACCATCCCCAAAACTTGCCAGTTCAAGTCCCGGACCAGTAAAGGTACCATCCCCAAAACTTGCCAGTTCAAGTCCTGGACCAGTAAAGGTACCACTGAGGTACTCATGAGCAAGGTACCATCCCCAAAACTTGCCAGTTCAAGTCCCGGACCGGTAAAGGTACCACTGAGGTACTCATGAGCAAGGTGCCATCCCCAAGCACTGCCAGTTCAAGTCTCAGATCAGTAAAGGTACCACTGGGGTACTCATGAGCAAGGTACCATCCCCAAAACTTGCAAGTTCAAGTTCCGGACCAGTAAAGGTACCCTTGAGGTACTCATGAGCAAGGTAACATCATCCCCAAAACTTGCCAGTTCAAGTCCCAGACCAGTAAAGGTACCACTGGGGTACTCATGAGCAAGGTACCATCCCCAAAACTTGCAAGTTCCGAACCAGTAAAGGTACCACTGGGGTACTCATGAGCAAGGTGCCGTCCCCAAAACTTGCCAGTTTAAGTCTCAGACCGGTAAAGGTACCACTGGGGTACTCATGAGCAAGGTACCATCCCTAAAACTTGTCAGTTCACGTCCTGGACCAGTAAAGGTACCATTGAAGCACTCATGAGCAAGGAGCTGTCTCCGAGCGCTGCCAGTTCAAGTCTCAGACCAGTAAAGGTACCACTGGGGTAGGCTTGGGCGGTAATACGGTAATATGGTATACCGCGGGATCTAAAAATAGCAACGTTATCAGTTTCAATACCGTTATACCGTCATAAAGACAATGCATTTATATAGGAGACAAGGATTAAATATTAAATATAATTTATTTAATGCCTAAAAATGCGTATGCGTGGTTGTCATCACGTGACAGCGTGGAGGAGAAAGAGAGAGGTGGGGAAAGATGGCGAGTCGCGCACCAAGTGACGTGGTCTCGAAAAAGAACACAACTTCTGCAGTTTGGCAGTATTTCGGGTTTCGACCGAACGAGAAGGGAGAGGCGTTTAGGACTATTGCTTTGCAATACTTTTTATAATATGGATGATGTTTATGTTAATTCAACTCTGGTTGACTGTTGTGGGTCTTTTTGCACTTTTTTATAAGCTGCTCTTCTTTGTTATTAAAAGTTCAGGCGGTGTGATTTAATTTAATTGATTTGTGTGCGCGTCTCTGCGCGAAAACTGTTCTGGATGTTTATGTTTATGTTAATTTAATTCTGTTTGACTGTTTCATTTGCACTTTTTTATAAACTGCTATTTGTTGCTAACAAAAGTTGTTAATATTGTTCTGCATGTTATTTTGTTATTGTTTCAGTATTAGTGTTTGGTATTCAGTTTCTGAACGGTTTAGGCACAAGCCAACAGTTTGGTGACGCTGTCTGAGCCTTACGTCACAATTTTTTTCACAATTATTCACGGTAATACCGTATACCGAGGTAAAATAGGGAGGAGGTTTGACGGTATCAAAATTTGGATACCGCCCAAGCCTACACTGGGGTACTCATGAGTATAAATGAGCAGTATAAATTATGGAGGATGGAGCTGGATGTGTGCGTACCTGCTGGATGGAGTCCTGTCCTACATCATCTGGAGTCCAGATCAGGGTCATCTCGGGCCGTTTGCCCACCCGGCGGAAGTTAAAACTCTGGAGACCCTCGATAGCCTGGTAACAGTAAGAGTACGTGAGCGTGACTATACACACTTTCACCGGTGTGACTTTTGACTAGATATGAAACAAGTAGGATTTCTGAAGTTTTCAAACCTTTGTTCAACGCAATTATAAACAAAAGCACATATAAAAATCCCCCGTGTGTGTGTGTGTGATACATACATTACAGTAGATCCTCTTCTGAACCCCGTAGCGGAGAACTAACACATCCAAAGCTTTATCCAGCATCCCCATGACCATCGCCTCAGAGTCCAGCGGACCACACTCCTACACACACACACACACACACAGTGTTGCTTTAATATTGAAGACACTTTAAATCCGCCGTAAGAAGGGCTGTGCAGCGGGATCAAACAGCCGCAGGTTGGCGTGTCGTGTCGTAGTGATGTTTACCCTGACGAAGACGCTGAAGAAGAGCTCCGAGCTGAGCTCCTGCACTCTCTTAGAGGCCATCTTCTTATCGTTACAGTGGGAGGCCTGCTTCTGAACCTCGTCCTCACTCATCCGGAAACGAGGACCACATTCTGCACGCGACACAACACTTCATAAACACACTGCAACACATCACGGAGACAAATTCACCGTCCAGCGTTTAAGAGAGCAACTGCTGCTTGCTGGGCTTCTTGATTATGTGTGTGTGTGTTTGAGAGAGAGAGAGAGAGAGAGAGAGGGGGCATAGGAGAGAGGTGAAGGAAGTGGGAGGGAGTAAGTTTGGGGAAAAGGGAATGAGAGTGTGAGGGAGCAAAGGTGCAAGGGAGGTGTGAGGGTGTGCCAAAGTGAGGGAGGGTGGGAAGACGTGGGAAAGCGCAAGAGGGCGCAAGAGGGCAAGGGAGGAAGGCTTTGAGAGGGTGAGGGCACAAGGGAACGAGTTAGGGGGAGACGTAGCGAAGGAACGAGGAGGGGGAGAGCGAGAAAAGCGAGGGAGAGTGTGGGATGGTGGGGGAGAGAGAGAGAGAGAGTGAGAGAGAGGGAGAGACTCACTGAGCGAAGCAGCCAGCAGGCGGTGCACGATGAGGTCAGCGTAGCGTCTGATTGGGGAGGTGAAGTGTGTGTAGAGAGGAACGTTCAGGGCGTAGTGACGGAACAGCTTCTCATCATTCAACACTCCGGTACAGAAATACACTGCCATCTGCAAACACACACACACACACACACACACTCTTATCACACCACTAGCACACACCATAAACACACACCGTGCGACACTTACTCTTAAAACAGAGCTGACGCGGGGCAGTAGACTCAAGCCACTTAAGTAGGAATGTAGCGCCTCCAGAAAGCGTTTATAGTTGCTTAGCTGCCGTGCTACCCGTCGCCACGAGGATATACGGGCACATCTGCAGCTTTAACTCAGAGCAGAGCATCAAGCCCGAACGATTAGTTTAGCACAGAAGCGGCAGCAGGAGGTCTCTCGCACTAGTTGCAGAGTTGGCGCGTGGCACATTTACGGGAGGGTGGCGATTTCAGGGATCGTGCAGAGTTTTTTAAATGAGCACACAGAGAGAGGGGATTCTGGGTATCGCATCACTTTCCAAAGCAAACGGCGTTGGACGCGTCTCATGATTTGGATTTTAAATAAATGGAAAGGGTCTCGCTGTGCTGTTTTTATTTTACAAAACCAAACACATTTAAATTAGAGATATGAGGTCGAGCGGGTTATTTTATGCAAATTCATTCTTACTTTAAGCAAACAATGATGAGCGTGCACAAGCAATCAGTACTGAACCTCCACTCCTTACTGATGTGTATATGCTGGAGCAAATCCCAACGTTCTGACATTTTTCTGTGCAGGGTTGAAATGAAGTGAACCTACGTCTTTTCAATCTCAATTTAAACCACATCGTTATCCCAGCACCGGCCGTCCAGAAAACGAGACGGTGCTGATAAGCAGCTGACCCGGGACAAGTCTATTGGCTACTGCACAAAATACAGCATTAAGCCAAACTGGTGTGGGAAGCCGACCGCCACATCTACAGGAGATCTCATTCCAAAAACATGGACATTAATATGGAGTTGAGTCTCCCTTTCCATCTGTAACAGCCTGCATTCCTCGAGATATCAGGGTGTGTCTGTAGGAATTAATATTCATTTAGACAAAATATCATTTCTGAGGTCGAGAACTAATGCTAGATATGAAGATCTGACCCAGAACTCAGCATTTCAATTTGACTTGGCTGAGAAATTTTCAATTGTCGCAAATTTTCAAAATTGAGTTATGTTTTCATGAAAGGGCATAAATCGAGCTTCAAAACGTTACCTATATGGAATGAATGGGACGACATATGACTGAGATATCAACGTTCAAAGGAGTCGGGTTTCTCCTGTCACGCCAAGTGAGAAACGGAGAAATCTGCCTTTGAAGTTGACTATCGCCGTAGCACTCACAGACGCTTGGTGCGGTCGGGGCTACGTTTGCATTTACGCTAGCCTACGCTGCATTCACAGCCACACGGATAGCCTACCTGCGTTAGGTTAACTGAACTCGGGAGACGGAGACGGATTCCGGAGAAATATCTTCACGCTAGTCAACCAGTGGATTTAGCGTAAATATTGAAGTAGAGCGGTCAAAACAGAAACTTTTAACATTCTGCTGGAATTGAATTCCTCACCTCAAGAAAGTCACGTTTTTAGGATGGAAAGGGTAAGTTTTTCAGCCAAATTTATTCACAACAGTACAGTATAGACCTTCCACTGTTTCAAAACACTAAAAACAAAAAATCCAACATTTTACCCCACACAACATAAACACTCGTTTTTCTCGGAAACCTCCGTTGCGACTGGTTTTGCCGTGGAGAGTCACATTTATGCTTTTGGGTTTTGGCAAAGTTTTAAACTGATATACTGGTAACAAATTTAAAAATGTGTTACTTTGGCTCTGAAGCAGCTGCATCAGTCAGAGGAATGTCCGGCACAACACACCGTCTAATCGTCACAAATTTAACCAATCAACACTGAATGACAAAGTTTAGCATTCTGACCCATGCACTTTTTGTTCACAAAATTAATCATGTTAAAAAGTGTTTACATTTTGTGTTGCATATTTTTTTGTCTACATTTTGACACCAAGTTTGCTTTTTATAGCAGAGATATATCGGTCATCGCTCTCTTTGATTATAAATAATCAGTATCGACCCGGACAAATCATATCGGTCACCTGCAGAGACAACGCCCCGAGCACGAGGATACACACCTGCATGGGTCGGGAGCACATGTGTGTGAGCACTTCCTTCCTGGCGGTGCTGTATTCGTCGTTCCCAACCGACTCGTTCAGACTCCTCTGTGTTTAAGAAAAGTAGAAGCGAAAAAATATATAATCACATCAGATCAATACACGGTGAAATACACCGAGTCAAAAAGGCAACACTGCACCTTGGCCCATAACACCACGCCTTAAATCCACAAAATCTTAACAATTCTCACAAGTTCTCGCTTTAAAGACATATGACAACTTTAGTGGTGACCATAAAAATGGCAATTCCAAATTCAACCGTGAATACAGTCTCCTCAACGCTAGTCTGTGTTGAAGTGAGCGAGGCGAGCTGTGAGATGGGCTGCAGTGCAGCAGGTGAGTGTTGGTCCTACGTGCAGCGCCCCAGCGGAGGACAGGTCGATGTTGAGGCCCATCTGGTCACACAGCTCCTGCAGCACCTCCATCATGCGGCTCTGAGGCGTGGGGTGTCTCCTCAGCAGCGCCAGCGTCCGGTACGAGCTGTAGATCTGGTGCGCTACCGCCATGTTGGCCAGCAACATGAACTCCTCCACCAGCCTGTCACCGACAACAAACAGTGAGTAAATATTCAACTGAAAGTCCTGATAATTACACGCTTCCTAGACTGAACGCTGTAATAAATATCAAGAAGGGCCTGTATAAAGCTGAGGGTGTGCACGCCTACGCAGCCGTTTTTATATGTGATGCCAATAAAAGAGGTGTTTTAATTCAACTGTACAGGTCATGGATCACTTCACGCACAAAAACACATTCCAGCTGTAGGTTTGCTCCACTTCTTATGAATGGATAGATAGATGGACAGATGGATGGATGGACAGATGGATAGATAGACAGATGGATGGATAGATAAGATGGATGGATATAGACAGAATGATAAATAGATGGATAGATGGATGAATGGTTGGATGAATAGACAGACAGACAGACAGACAGACGGACAGACGGACGGACGGACAGACGGACAGACGGACAGACGGACAGACAGACAGATAGACAGACAGATAGACAGACAGACAGATAGACAGACAGATAGACAGACAGACAGATAGACAGACAGATAGACAGTTAGATGGATAAGATGGATTGATGGATAGACAGAACAATAGATGGATGGATAAATAGATGGATGGATGGATGGATGGATGGACAGATGGATAGATGGATGGATAGATTGATGGATAGATGGATAAATGGATAGATGGATAGATGGATAAATGGATAGACGGTTGGATGGATAGATGGATGGACAGATTGATGGACAGACAGAACGATAGATAGCCAGATAGACAGACGGATGGTTAGACAGATAAATAACTGGATAGATGGATGGATAGACAGATGGCTGGATGGATAAATGGATGGATAAATGGATAGATGGATAGACGGTTGGATGGATAGATGGATGGACAGATTGATGGATAGACAGAACGACAGATAGCCAGATAGACAGACGGATGGTTAGACAGATAAATAACTAGATAGATGGATGGATAGATGGATGGCTGGATGGATAAATGGATGCTTGGATAGATGGACAGATGGATGGATAGATGGATGGATAAATGGATAGATGGATGGACAGATTAATGGACAGACAGAACGATAGATAGCCAGATAGACAGATGGATGGTTAGCCAGATAAATAACTGGATAGATGGATGGATAGATGGATGGCTGGCTGGATGGATGGCTAGATGGATAAATGGATGGATGGATAGATGGATAGATGGACAGATGGATAGACAGATAGCCAGATAGACAGACGGATGGATAAATGGATGGATGGATGGATAGACGGTTGGATGGACAGATGGATGGACAGATTGATGGATAAATGGATAGATGGATAGACGGTTGGATGGACAGATTGATGGATGGACAGATTGATGGATAGACAGAACGATACATAGCCAGATAGATAGACGGATGGTTAGACAGATAAATAACTGGATAGATGGATGAATGGATGGAAAGATAGATGGATAGATAGACGGAGTACCTCATGAGCACCTCGGTGGTACCAGTCTGGGACTCGAACTGGCGACGTTACGATCACGGGGCCAACTCTCTAACCGTTACACTACCACTGCCCCTAAATATATAAGCGAGCTGAGAAGTAAACTTTGACTTCAAGACGAGTAGAGAATCTCAAACAACGTAAACCCTCACTTTAAGCCCCGTAGAGCTCCAACTCGCAGACAGGCCTTAAGCAGCAGCTGTAAAGAGATTCCAGGTGAGATTCCAAGTACTCACTTGTTACTGTCCCTGTACTGGTAGATGTAACAACCCTGAGGCATGGCCATGTCCGCGTCCAGAGTAAACGCCAGCTTCATCTGAGAGAGGAAAGTAAAAATATATAGAAATAAATCACGTCTGATTAATAATGACATTAAAACATCACGATTACAGCTTTACCGTCATATCGTCAGATCAAGCCCGTGCTTTGACAGATCTTCTAAACATGCTGAATCGAGTCCTTACAGAGAGCACCACCGAGCTCATCATACACACACACAGCAGAGGCGAGACGCAGTCTTACACTAGTGCCACACTGAATTACCCATCACTACACTAGTTAGAAGCCCATTCTGATAACGGCTGTGTTGCTGAGCCTTCGGTAGCCTGCTAATTGAAAACGGTGCCTACGCCCAGAGCGAGACGAACACACACTCCGTTAAACCAAACGCACCTCGCCTACACACCGCACACAGAAGGTACAGTTTACTCATTAATGATGGACACACTGTAATGAGATGGAATCTACACTTTAATTAAGTACCGTCTTCATCTCCAACGACTTCTGACAGTTCTAGAACGACTCCCTGATTAAAGAGTGTAGTTTACCACACAACAGTAACCTCCAATCCATTAAGCTTTTAGCAAATATTCCTGTAATCAATTCTGCAGACAAACCTCAAACCCAAACCCTTAGATCTCATGCATTTCAGAGAAACTCTGCACTCTAGACAAAACCCATAATATAACATTAATGACATAAATATGCACGAGATAACTGCAACTACTACATGTCAATTACAACAAAGCAGATTTGTGACCCTCCACGGCAAAACCAGTCGCTTGTCGCACAGGAGGTTTCCGAGAAAAACGAGTGTTTATGTTGTGTGGGGTAAAATGTTGGATTTTTTGTTTTTAGTGTTTTGAAACAGTGGAAGGTCTATACTGTACTGTTGTGAATAAATTTGGCTGGAAAACTTCTCCTTTCCATCCTAAAAACGTGACTTTCTTGAGGTGAGGAATTCAATTCCAGCAGAATGTTAAGTTTCTGTTTTGACCGCTCTACTTCAATATTTACACTGAATCCACTGGTTGACTAGCGTGAAGATATTTCTCCGGAATCCATCTCCGTCTCCCGAGTTCAGTTAACCTAACGCAGGTAGGCTATCCGTGTGGCTGTGAATGCAGCGTAGGCTACCGTAAATGCAAACGTAGCCGCGACCGCACCGAGCGTCTGTGAGTGCTACGGCGATAGTCAACTTCGACGGCAGATTTCTCCGTTTCTCACTTGGCGTGACAGGAGAAACCCGACTCCTTTGAATGTTGATATCTGTCATATGTCGTCCCATTCATTCCATATAGGTATCGTTTTGAAGCTTGATTTATGCCCCGATTTAAACATAATAACTCAATTTTGACAATTTGCGACAAGCGACTGGTTTTGCCGTGGAGGGTCACATTTAGCCTAGAGTTAGGGTTTGGATCAATACTGGGAACCGATCTGATAACAGAACTTAAAAAGCTTTATGTCTAACTGTGTGAAAGATATATTTTAGATGTTTTTTGTATTACTTTTAGATATTTGCATTAAATTCATTATTCATAAAGATGCCCAAATCATCTAGAAATGTTTTGAAAAATGACAATAAAGTGACGGGATGCTGTGTCGCGGACCACTATGGGGCAGTGGACCGCTGGTTACAAACCTCTGCTATTATAATGGATTATGGTCTGCCGTTGCATTGATGCAGAATCGTCCACACCTGCATTGTGTCGTCACACCCCTGCAAATTTACTATTTGGCGCTCCTGGACCAAGAGGTTGTGTGTTCGAGTCCTACCTCCAGCACCAGCATCATTGGGTCCCTACGCAAGACCCTGGACATTAGGACATTAGGACATTCAGCTGTATTGGGAGGTGTTGAGGTTACCTGGTCCAGTCGCAGAGCTCCACTCTCAAAGCGCTGCCCTCGCAGGTGCTTGGCGATGGTGTGCAGGTGCAAGACGGCCTCATGGACCTGCTGGACGGAGTGCTCCGGAGAGACGGGCGGCAGCTCGTCTGGAATGAAGCGCTTGCCGGGCTCCTCGATCATGCTTTGAGCGTGATCGTAACTCAGCTTCACACACGAGCGGATCACCGAACGGCCGAACCACTGGCTCAGGATCTGAACAGGAGCAGAAAATCAGCACAACGTTCTGCAAAGGTCTCGTCAGCCAGACTGACATTTACCAAAAAGGACAAAAATAATCAAGAAAGGGTGAAAACTGAAATATCTGCACTGACTGATTTATTATATGGTTGCGTGTGAGCACCGATTTTTAAGGGCTTGTGTCCACCAAACCCGTTTTTTCCGCTGGCAGCGCCTACGTTTGATACAGATCCTATGAGCTTCAGTGTTAAGCGCTAAGCTCCTTTGGCACTGTTTTTTACCACAGTGCTAAGAGCGCTTCAAGCTGACATCCGCTCAACTTTTAAAACAGCGCTGCACTCGTCAATGTCACTTGTCTCTTGCTAGCCAATCAAAATCGAGGAAGGGGCGGCACATAAATCAGCAGTACACTCCCAGCTGTTTACTGGCAAACTTTATTTCATGCACCCACTCTCACTTGGAACACAGGTGAGAATCTATTTCAAACGCTGCCACTAATGCCGAGATGCGACTTCTCTCCATCTGGCGTGCGTTTCCCAAAAGCATATTTGCTAAATATGTTAGCGACATGGAGTATGTTCCCGACTAACATTGCGTACATTAGCAACCTACATGGAGTACGTTTAGCCACCCGCCTGGCGTCCGCTAGCCGTCCGCACGGCGTCCGCTAGCCACTTACATAGCATTGCTAACAGTTAGCAATACATTAGTAACCATGCTTTTGGGAAATGCACCCCTGGTCGGCTCAACTAGCAATCTCAAAGAAACACGTTGAAATAGGAACAAAGGCGCTTTCCGGAACTTAGCAACGACGAGTGTTTAGAGAAAGCGCTCTAAAAGTGAGGTGTTTGCTGGACACGGGGTCCTAACCCTCCCACTTTCCCTGATCGCTGCTCCTCGTACAGTGTTTGTTCTAGAAACTTTGTTCCAATTCTAAAACGTGGGGTCTATAGCGGTGAGCGGTGACTGTAAACATGTTTTTGATACGTGCACTCGTTTGTGAGTTCTGTCCATTTTTTTGTCCATTTTTTGCCCCATAGACAAACATGGAGCTCAAATTTTTTGATACTTCACTGCACGGCCACCGTTCGAGGACCCATGGGCCTCTCCTCATACCTGTAACCGTCACGACCCGCACTCGTCTTTCCCCATCCTTTTTTTCCGTCATTTATTTTTCTCCATAGGAACCAAAGCTGGCGCGATACCACTTTTTGTGTCCGACACGATGCCGATATTGTAAATTTGCATATCTGCCGAAATCCGATACAGTCCGAGTCTTTTTTTTAAACAGAAAATAACGCTTAAAAAATATCTGAATACATGACTGATTATTCTGTTATGCTTAAGGAAAGACTTAAATACTGTTTTCCTGACTAAATCAATGTAATAATTACACACCCATATGTATATGCTAAATTATCTGAATTATTTGAATAACATCTCAAAAATTATTCCTTTAAACACAGTTGTGTCATTTTGTGACGGTCCCTAAAAGCTTGTGGCGGGGGAGTTTCTCTAAACACTAAGGGCTGGTTTCTTGCTCAACGTTTAAGCCTAGTCCTGGACTAAGTTGTAGTACCAATGGAGATTGACCGTTCAAACTAGGACTAGGCTTAATCCCTGACTGGGAAATTGGCTCGAAGAGTCTTCTGGGTTCCTGACTTAAACAGGAGGCAAAACGGTTGATTACCTTCCCCTCAGGTGAGAGCGTCCAGATAACGGAGAAGGCCAAGCGGTCAGTCTGAGGGTTTAGACTGCACAGCTCCTCGCACAGAAGACGCGGCAGCATCGGTATCACCTGCAACACACACACGCACGTTTACTTACATAGTCAAAAAAGTAATGATAGAATAGTAATGATAAAGTTATGCTGTGTTACATAATTCTGCATGTGGTGGGTTTGCTGTACTGTTGACGTTACACGACCTTGACTACTGGACTCCCAAAAGGACAAGAAAGACGATGATTGATCTCTTTCACCCTGGACACAACGTCTCCCAGACTCTCCCCTCTGGCAGAAGGTCACCGCCCATTACAGCAATATCCATATTCCTCTATTTATATTAGAATCTTGTACATAAATACTTGGGATGCACCGATCCAACTTTTCAGCTCCGATACCGATGGCGATACTCGAAGGTCGGATCCGATACCAGTTTGTAATGAATAAGTTGTGTATTTCTTTGCGAGATTAAGGAAATACTGTCAAAATTATTTATTATTACAATAACATTTCAAATTATTTATGTAAACACAGTTACGTCATGTTGTGACGGTCCCTATAAAACCATCAGGAACGATTTTCTTGGAATAACTGGGTTCCTGCGTAACCTTAAGGGCACCTACTAATCCCTCAACGTTAAAGCTAACGTTACACGCACCCTCAAGGCGAGCACTGACCCGGTCAAAAACTGACTGTCCAGAGACCTGAGCCTCCCCTCAGTTATTCCAAGAAAAGCACCGTGTTTCCGACATTTTCTACCGCTCTTGGACACATAAATAAGCTCACTGTCGAAGTGTAAGCTGCAGGTGTAAGTGCGTTAATGAAGTATATTAAATGACAGACCCTCGTCCCTTCAGATTAACCTCACCCAGGTTTTCTGTAGGTCTTCATCTTTGGGAATATGGTCAAAGCTGAGTTAGGGCGTCCTGCTGTTATGATGTAGAGCGGCCAGGTACACTACAATAACATCGGCAGGACGAGGAGGCCATTGCTGCTAATGTAATGTGATGGTACGCTGCCTCACTGATTACAACGTTCGCAACCAGAAACTGTGATAAAGGTCAACTGCCACGCAAACATAGAAAAAAATACAATTTAATCGAACAGATCAACTCCAGAGATCAGCTTAAAGCCGCCGATACCCGATCCAGCTGTCCGAGTCGTTATCGGCCCAATATCTGATCCACACGTCAAACCGGTGCATCCCTAATAAATACAGATTTTTAAAAACCATTTTGCTCTTAATGTCTTAGCATCAAGCACCAAAGCAATTCCTTGTGTGTGACAACATACTTAGCAATTAACTTCATTCTGATTCTAATCATAAGTCGGACTGTTGTGAACACAGCACCAACCAGACGTCACAAACTCTACCATGTTTCGGCACGACCGCTCCGTCTGGTCTACAAAGCAACGTTTTTTTGGGAAGGTTGTGTGTGAGAATTGACACAGGAAAAGATGTGGCCCCTTGTACAAAACAAGAGCTTTTAAAAAATGGACGTCTAGCAAAGCAAAGACGGAAAAATCATGTGAAAAGAATCAATGAACTTGATTGGCCACCTGCCGGCATAAAAACTGTGACTTGACTTGTGAACAAGGCTTTTTTCCCTACACATTTAGGCCATGTCCACACGTACAGGGGTATTTCTGAAAACAGAGATTTTCCGGGGTTTTTAAAAAAAAAAAATTTTTTAAATCGTGTCCACACGAACACATTTTCAAAAATATCTCCATCCACACGCAATCACAAAAAACGCTGTCAAAAGCCTGCCAAGGTCCTCGAAAATTCTCTCGCCATTGTTGTGGAAGCACAAGCTCCTTTTCAAAGTTGTCCCACCAATCGCTGTTCCGACCGGGTCTGGTCCAAAACCAGCGACGACACTGGCGACGGGCGCTGGGTAGAGACAGGGCCTGCGTTGAATATAATAGCATCCGAAGCAGGCTCTGACGTCTATGTCCTTCATACTGGATGGACAGCACATCCGCGCATAAGTATTAACATGCCAAAACGTCTACCAAGGCTGAGAGCAGTAGTACCTTGTATACGTCGGGCATTGTAGACGAAAAACTAACGTAGACACGGCGCATACTGTGACGTCATATGAGTAGCGCACCGCGTGACGTGAAGCGGTCCGTTTTTCAAAATCTTAGTTTTTCTTGTCCACACCTAAACTTTTCAAAAACCTCTGTTTTCACGGACCCAAAACGCCGTTTACGTGTGGACCAAAGGCCAAAAGGCATAGAAAAAGCTCAAAAATACCCGTGTACGTGTGGACATGGCCTTACTTTCCAAATCCGCGTAGATACAGTAACATCTGAAATATTTTCCACAACAAAACACCCTCCAAAAGGGACTCTGTTGGATGTTTAAATAAGATAAGTTTGCCTCCCCATTGTAAATGTCATAAATTAACTGTTCGTCTGTGTTTACATTTTTTCTGGCTCATCAGCGCCGTCATTTTTATTCCTTTCCGAAAAGAATTATTACAATACTTAAGACCACAAAATGATTACCATCTATCAATTATCTCAACTCAGTCAATCTATTTGGTACATAAAAGAAAGCCCAAGGTGTTCTGTGGAACTTGAGATGAATCAACATTTAGCTGCTATGTATAGAACGGAGGTGGAGATGATTGATGAGACGCACACAGATGAGACAGCAATAAGAGTATGAGGTTGCAAAACAGGGCCCGGAATGTGTTTACGTGCCACTCGCCTTGTAGACGGAACTCGAAATGTCCTGAAGAACAGGCTGAGACAAAACCCTCATTACAAAAATAACCATAAACCCCGGAGAGAACAATGAGGCGAGTGGCAGGGCCAATAGTGCTCTTTCAGTAAAACTGCATTTAGTTTGAGAAACGACTTGGAACAATACCCGCGCTCCTCCGCCTCGCCGAGCTTTGCTGTGGCTTCCGCCGTCATTATCTTGCCAGCAGCTCTTCACATCAAATGATCGTCTTTCAACTTGTTGCAGCTACAGATGGTTTTCCAACAAAATGCCGCCGTGTCAGCGGGCCAACGTTTAGCCCCGCAGCCAAATGACAGATTTAATTTAACTCTGGAGATCTGAAAGCTCTATTGCCTCTGCTCATCCCTCTTGTCCGCGGAGGGCAAAAAGCAGGTGTTAATTCTCCGCCGTTTAAACGCTTACCCATGTTAGATGCACAATATAGGAATTATCGGCCGAAACCGATATCCAAAAGTTTTCACGCTTACGTATGCCGATAAACGAGGATGCCAGAATCGAGCGTGTAAAGACAGAGTTCCAGTGCGCACTCACCTGCGTGTTTCGGTACAAAAATAACGCCATCGCTCCGACATTTCGAAAACAGCTTGACATTTTTAAGTTGAGTGAGCGCGAAGCGAGGGCAGAGCATTTACAGCGTGGTGCATAACGTTTTAAGAAAGTCACTTTCCGCCCTATGTAGTGTTCCGAGTCAAATTGGGCGCGTCTGACACTACATGTCCACTGCCTAGAGCCGTTAAGCTACAACCCCGGCTATTTCCTGAAATGCTTCCTACCGTGTAGAAAAGTACGATAAGAGCACCTTACCCACCATACTATTAAGTGTGGTAGCATGCGGCTCGGGACACGGCCCACGTGCGAGCTCACGTTCGCTCTAACACGCATATTTAGTTAGTTAAAATTTGTGCATCTAGGCAGACTTGAGCTCGTAAAGACAAGACATTCTGCTCGTGAACATTCCACTGCATGCTCGGAATTTTACAAAACGGCATACGTTTGAAGACAGATGGCGCGGGCCGTATAAAATCCTACCTCCGACTTTGGTCATGCCTGGCACAAGCGCTACCTTTCCCCAGTGCAATAAACGCATCACAAAACACGAGTATCGGCTGAAAACACAGGTCAAATCTGAGCATCGGGCCGGTGCCGACGACTAAAATAAAAAATACATCAGATGATTCCGATATTATCGCGCATCCCTAATCAATATACGCGACTTTTAAGCACCCGACCTGGATCTGAATACCTTCTGAACAAGATACACGCTGGTGGCTCGTTGGCTGGCCACCAAATCCAAAGCGCTGGCCTCCTCCACGAAGTAGCTCACGTCAGCGATGTGAACTCCAACTTCAAAATTCCCTTCAAAAGAGATTAAAGAAGTTAGCACAGGCAATAGAGTCAAATACTTACTCTTGACTGAGTGATTACGTGTGAACACAGCACAGCGCGCACCACAACCACATGTGACGTCTACATTTGAACCAGTGGGCAGCCGATGTGCAGCACCCAGAGAGCAGTGCTTGGGACGGTACCTTGCTCACGAGTTCCTCAGTTGGACCTTTACTGGTCCGGGACTCGAACCAGCGACCTTTCGATCACGGGGCGAACTCCCTAAGCGTTACACTACCAACTGCCCAACTATGGCATTCAGCGGATCCAGAGTGACCTCCGCGTCCTTACATCAGGGACAGTCTTCATGGAGCAACTTGGCATTAAGGGTCTTCTTCCAGTGATGGTAGCGCTGGAGGTAGGATTTGAACCCACAAGCTCTTGGCCTAAAAAGGCGAGTACCCTAACCACTAGACCACCCCCAACATGAGGGCTGTACCATATGTGCCAAATCTCATTCCGTACGAGTAATTTCATATCAGTCATATTACAATATAGTACATTTTCTGTAAATTCAGGGGAACTGGTATTGTCTGTGTGTCTGTGTCTCTGCATAGACACGCTAAAAAAACTCTACGCCCTCATATGGAATGGCAAAGGGCCAAAATTTGCCTATAATTTTCCACATGACAGTAAAACACCGGTTTTATGCAGTTTCATTAGTTAAAAACTGTTTTTTGGTGCAGTGCTCTAGTGACTTGTGGTCAAACTGCGCTTTTACACCATAAAATGTCTGTAAACGCTGCCGCTTTTCACAGCACTCTAGTGAGGTGCCTTTAAGGTGAATTGTGGCATTTTCGGCGTTCCACAGATCTGAGCGCGAGGGCGTGGAGTGTTCCGAGTGTGTTGTGTGGGCACGCGTAGGCACAGACACCAGATTTTGCTTGTGAAAGTTCCACTGCACGCTCAGAATATAACACCATAGCGTGCTCTGCGTCTACACCCACGTGGCGACTACAGCAAACCCTCGTCCAAACCATCAACTAAAACCACCGTAAACAGTGGACCACCAAATAAACAAGAGAGTATAATATGAAACAACAGATATATATATTGTCATATCGAACAGCCCCACTTTTCAAAATTTTTATAACATTTTATTTATTTGTCCATTTGAATAAGAATAAAAAAAAATCTTGAACATTTACCATCGGGAAGCTTCGTGCAGGACAGGGCATCATCCAGATCTCTAGCAGTAGCCGGGTCAATCGTAAATATGCACTGCTTTCTGTAAAAGTTTTCATTTTCATATGTTTACACGTTTAAGGGTGAAATAAACTCAAACACTAGGCAATACAACTGTAACAACAAAAGAATGAATCCCAGAACACGTCGGCTTAACCGTGCTACAAAAAAAAAAAAAAAAAAAAACACTCAGTTCTGCCCGATATTCACCTTAAATCTTTTCTTTTGGCAAACTCCTCAGGTGGGATGGTCCATGGAAGTGTTTGAGGAAGACAGGCCAAGGCTTCCTCTGAAAACTCTGAAAAATCCACATCGTATTCAGTGAGAATGCCCTCCGTCTCTGGCTCGATTTCACCCGCTTGGCCTAAGGATTTAGCCAGTCGCCTGCGCAGAGGGAGATGAAGAAGAAGAAGAAGAAGTCAGTAAAACAACAAGCACTTTGCCACAGTTAATCAAGAGGCCCTCTGAAAACAAAAGCGAGATTCAAAACGTACAAATCTGAACCAATAACCGTGAAAAAACTCGGCACTTTTTTGGTAAGGAGCTGTGAAGCCAGAAGCTGTTTTCCATATTTCGGGGCGGAAGCCGCTGCCAGCTGCAATTTGGGAACGTACCCTTCTGCAAAGGAGTTGTCGGCGGGCCAGTGTGTGATCCTGCAGATGAACAGCGTGTTGGCGTAGTCTCCGGGCCGAGAGGGGAAATCTGCAGGGCAGTCCGACAGCGGCACGTTGACCCTCGGAACCCGATGATCGACGGGAGAAAACATGGCAAACGTCTTGTCCAGAAGGAACTTGATGAAACCCGAAGCTGCCCTTGAATGCTTTTGTTCGACGATATAAACCACCTGGAGACAAAACATAAAAAGCAGACTGGGAGCTTAACATCGCGGGGCGTCAACCAGCAAAAGTAGCGATGCACAAAATGGGAATTATTACCCGATGCCCGATATTAATTTTTTTGCTAATATCTGCCAATGCCAATAAATGAGGAAGGCAAAGTTGAGCAGGTAAAGATGATATTTTGCTTACCAAAGTTCCGTTGCACGATCCAAATTTTTAATCACAAAAATGATGCCATGGTTCTGACATTTTTAAACACAGCGCCAAGTCAGTATGCACTACCTAGTGCGCAGAGAGCCGGCTAGAGCTACAGCCCCGGCTATTTTCTGAGATGCATACTACCACACAGAAAAGTATGATAAGAGCGTCTTATCTACCATACTATTAAGTGCAGTAGTATGCGGCTTGGACACAATTCAGCTAGTTGGTTAAAAAGTATTCACACAGGCAGGCAGACTTGATAGTCT
This sequence comes from Distichodus sexfasciatus, assembly GCA_032718565.1. Classification (NCBI taxonomy): domain Eukaryota; kingdom Metazoa; phylum Chordata; class Actinopteri; order Characiformes; family Distichodontidae; genus Distichodus; species Distichodus sexfasciatus. The sequence goes on along the minus strand of JAVGVS010000416.1, from coordinate 334,333 downwards.
AAAGACAAGAGATTTTGCTCGCGAAACGTTCCAGAGCACGCTCAGAATTTTGCCACAAAACAACGCCACACATTTTAAGACAAAGGGCGCGGGCCGTATAAAATCCCACCTCGGCACAAGCGCCACCTACACGACGTACAATAAATGGGTCATAAAATACTGGTGGAATATAAGGGTCATATCTAAGCACCGGTCTAACGTTGGCCAAAGTTTTTATTTGTGATTTATTCACAGCTAAGAATAGAATCTACAAATGCCAAAGAGCACTCGCACGCATACTTTCTTGCTGTTTTTACGCAAAAGGTCACTACAGCTGTATAATATTCATTCATTCATTCACTTCCCGAACCGCTGTATCCCAACTGGGGTCGCGGGGGGGACCGGAGCCTATCCCGGGAACTCATGGGCAGGCGCCAACACACCGCAGGGCACGCACCCACACAATCACACTCACGTTCACACATTACAGGGCCAATTTTAGAGTCACCAATTAACCTGCATTACATGCCTTTGGACTGTGGGAGGAAACCGGAGCGTGCATTTCCACACCGAAAGACCGTACGGCCGTCCCCGGGGTTCGAACCCAGGACCTTCTCGACTGTGAGGCGGGAGCGCTAACCACTGCGCCACCGTGTCCGCTGTATAATATTTTACTATTAAATGCTAGAATTATTTATTATACTACATATTTTCTTTTTAAACGAATAAACGCCTACAGTAACACTCGCACGAGATCTGGGAGCCACGCAGGCAAACTCATTTTGTCTTTAGGAGCCCAGTGCTCCACCATCTTTACACTGACAGCATCTAGTTGACTTGGGGCCCCAATGATGGTACTGCTTGGGGTAGGATCTCTGATCCGGGTAACACTAATCCCATCCAGATAGAACCGCTGTAAACGCCCATGTAAACATTCCGTCATCCTGTAGTTTCCCCGTGGTGTTTTCAAGCATGGAGGCGCTTGAGAAACTCCTGGCCTAGTGCTGTGATGACGATAACGATGATGAACTTAGCTATAAAATTCGATCATACTTGTTTGTCCACTATGCGACAGCGCGTTGAGATAGACAGTATCTTTGGCCAATCACGTAGCTTGGCATAACGCCAGCACAACAGCCAATCGCGCCCAATGATGCAAATAATTTTTTCCTAATTTCACAGCGAAATGTTTTCTCTCACTGCCGCTTTGTACTTCTTCCTCTTCTTCTGTCACTTAACGGCAGACTGGACGCTTTTATGGTGTACACTGCCACCTGTTGGAGTCCTCAAGATTAAGCGCAAGCGCACCCGTCACGTAGCGTTGAGTATGTCGCGGGCCTTAGAAAAGATGTCGCGGTGAGTGAAAAAAGGCAATGAAAATGCAGCTCTTTATAGTTACGGCGGACGCTTTGACAACGAATGCCGCCTGGGAAAAAACTACTAAAATACGAATGTGAAATTACCAGATGATGCTTTTCGTAACTTCGCAACAACAAGCACCGAGAAAGCGCTCTGGAAGTGAGGTGTTGACAGCTCTCTTTAGCTGTTCTTTGGCAGCGGCAATTTTTTTTTCCCCAGTTCTCAGGGCTCTTCAAATAGAAATTTGTTGGAAATTATTTGTTTAATATTGTTTGATTATTTTAACTTGTTCATTCAGTCTGTATAAGAATCCAAAAAAAACAAAACAGTAAAAAAACACAATATGGCAATATATCGTGATAATTATCGAAATCGATCAACGACCAAAAATATCGTGATAATGTTTTTCTTCATATCGCACAGCTCTATCCTGGCCTGTCGGAATCTGTGTAAAACGCAGGAATGCTCGACGTACGACAAGGGCAACTGAGAAGAAGAAGAAGAAGGCCAAAAGCACCAGTGAGAAGCACAAAATTTCTTACTGCTTTACGTAAGTCCCTATTACCCACAGTGACAACAGGGAGGTGACATCGGTGAGTAAATCGAGTTTTATTGAGATCTCTTATCCCGTCTCAATCGGCCGTTAACGTTACAGACGTCCTGCAGTGAAATAACACTACCCCACGTCCTCGTGTAGAACGAACCCTGTCCGAATGGAACTCTGCTATGCAAATACATGTTGAGAGCAGGCACTTCAAACAAACGCTGCCTCATTTTTATAAACTAAATCCATTTTTGTAAATGACTGAATTTTTCCACCATCTCAAATGTCTTTCTGAATAAAGTGTGTAAGGACATAACGTAGCAACTCGACACAAGCACTGAGGGCCAGTCTTCAAAAAGCGCGAAACAGACAGAAGGGAATGTTCTCCGTTTAAAGGTTTTTGGTACGTGTTGGGCCCTGAACTGAAGAACACGGAGAGGTGGAATTACCGTAACACATCATAAGCACACTTTTTAAAACAAATCGTTTACCTTTGCAGTCCTCTGAACCGTCTTGTCTGAAGCTATGCCAGAGGAACTGCTTATATTTCTATGCTCTTCATTTTTCTCGGTGGCAGGACCTGAAACACATGAGGGGCGGAGAAGAAGACAGTTAATTTCATCTGAGGCTGAATGACTCAAACTTTGGTAAATGAGATGAGACAGGACTAGTGACAAAGGGTTTGGGGCAGTTTGTAGGAAAGTCTGTTAGTTCACTTGCTTTGGTTCAGACCAAATAACGTTTATTTTTATCTTTAGTGCAGTTCGCGTTCACATTGTAGGCCTCGCAAGTGGAGCAGAATTTGTAAACAAAACCACATGTGTTAAGGTCGTTGACCCATTGGACAGAAACGAGTGGGTAAAGCAGAAACCCCAAAGTGAAAATCCACAATCACGGAGACGTTGCGTGCTGTTCTCCTCGTCCTTATAGCGATTTGGTTTATACAGTCTGCATTTACATTTACAGCATTTAGCAGACGCTCTTATCTCTTATTTCCTAACTTCAGGGACACTTCCCCCGACAGCAACTTAGTGTTAAGGGTCTTGCTCAGGGGCCCAGTGTTGGTAACGCCAGAGGTCGGATTCGAACCCACAACCTCTTGGTCCAAAGGTGAGTGTCCTACCACTAGGCCACCAACACCCCACTTGCAGAAACGTTTGAGCGTCAGGAGTGTTTGATGCAACGTCCGTTTTACAATATGATGTTAGTAATTTAGCAACGGTGAAGACGTGCTGCGAGACGGCAAGCGTTAACCCACGGCTCATTTCTAGCACTGGATATACACACGTGTGTTTATGTGTTTCACAGTTAATCAAACAATCATTTCCCATGATGCACGACAACGACGGGAGCCCGTTTAATCCAAAAAGGTATGCTTTTAGTAGGGATGCACCGAATATTCAGCCACCGAAAAATTCCGGCCCGAAAATGGCCAAAAAAAAGCATTTTCGGTTTCGGCCGATTTTTTTTTTTTACGTGACCGAAACAGTGATGACGCAAGCAACAAGCGCAACCTGCACGCACCAGATTGGATTAGAGTCAACACGTCTGCCATGTGGGCGCATTTCAATATATCTAAGAAAGACACATGGAAAGCCGTTTGTAAAGCGCGCAATGCCGAAATTTCTAGAGGGGGTGCACCCACAAAGACTTTCTCAACGTCGATTAATTTATCATACAAAATCAAAACGTCCCGATCGCCATGCAGAGCGTGAAGCACAGAAAAGGCAAGACCCTTTGAGCACACCCACTCCGTCTGTGGCGGACGCTTTTGAAAAGGCAAGAAAGTTTTCATTTTAGTGTTTTAATACACGATTTTGTTATAGGCCTACAGAGAATGTTGTTATATCTTTCAACACTTTTTAAAGCACTTGTTCTGAATGCACTTTGTTCGTGCACTTCGTTCAGAATATTAAAATGCACTTGAATTCACTTGTTTTATGAGAGAAGATATTTAATTGTATAATATTTCAGCTATCTTGCTTTTAGGTTATTCATGAGTGGGGCCAAGTAAAATATTTTATTTCAAATTTAATTTTATATTGTACATTGTTTGAAGGCTAAATAAATATTTTCATAGTTTCAAATTTATTCTTTGAACCATGAATATTAATTTATGCAATTGAAGTGCTTGACTTTAGTGAGGTAAGCACACACAGTCCAAGCCATAACGGCAATATTATAAAAAAAATTGGTATAATAATTTCTTTCGGTGTTTCGGTTTTCGGCCAAGTCTTTCCTCATTTCCGGTTTTCGGTTTTCCCCCAAAAAAATCATTTCTGTGCATCCCTAGTTTTTAGCATCTGGGTGGGATCGAGGTCGGGCTGCTTTCACACCTTAAACCAACCGTGCCAGAGTTGGTTTGGAACCGAACCGAGATCATCTCTTCAGCTGGGTCTCGCTACGCTGGTTTGGTCCACACCTTGTGTTCACACCTGCCGAAAAGGTCCGAACCAAGAGAGGAAACCAACGTGGGTTTGTTTTAAGTGAAGTAAACAAGGCAGGTGTGAACACACCCTGTTACCACTCATCTGAACAATAATACTTGTGATGGTGGCCTAGTGGTAGGACACTCGTCTTTGGACCAAGAGCTTGTGGGTCCGAATCCGACCTTCAACACTGGGTCCCTGAGCAAAGACCCTTAAACCTAAGTTGCTCTCAGGGGAACTGTTCCTGAAGTTAGGAAATGTAAGTCGCTCTGGGTGAGGGCGTCTGCTAAAAGCTGGTAACGTGACACACGCAGCTGCAAAGGACGTCTACTTTTCATGAAGGCTTTGATTTGCATAATAAACAATAACCTGAGTGTAAGTGGATCAAACGCATCAGGCCGTAATAAGCGTGATTCATGAAGTCACTGTTTAGCACAAGAACAGCTCATTCATCTCAACACAAACGTTTCTTTCAGCGCCTACTCACTCAAGTTTCTGCAGACACTCTGGAATCCCCTCCGCTGTTGTGTGTTACGTGCATGTAACAGTTTAACATGTAGATATTTTTGGAAAGCAGGTCTGAACGAATCCACTCAGGCTTTATTGATAAGGGAAAAAGTATTCACAACCTTTAGCTGTTTAGTCATCAACGGAATGACTCAACAAACTGACATCACCGCCTTCGTCTGGCTGTAAACAAGAGCTGGATGCCAACGCTGCAATCTCTCCCAGACTACGACAACAACAATGAAAAATTGGGCTTGCTCACATCACTTCCAGGATATTTTAACATCGCTGCAAAATATTAGTGTGGAATAAAACTATAAACACAGGAAGAGAATCGCATTTAAAGCGGATGATACTGAGAATTCACATTTACAGCATTTAGCAGATGCTTTTATCCAGAACTACTTTCAGTTCCTAACTTCCCTCAGTCTCCCTGCAGCGACTTGGGGTTCAGCGTTCAGACTCAGGGACCCCATGATGATTTGAACCCACAACCTCTTGGTCCAGAGGAGAGTATTCTAACCACTAGACCACCATCACCTCCATCATACTCGTAAGCTTGTTGAACAGCATTGCGTTCAAATAGATCAAATGACACGCCAATAACTAACTGTCTGGGGCGCACGATAACGTCAGAATCGGCTGATAACTGCTTTTTTAAACGGGCCGGTGCTCAGAGCCTGTTCACACGTATGTGGATATTTTTATAAACACTTTTTTTTTAAATACGTTTGGCCCTTTCGTTTACACGTAAACAGAGTTTTGGTCACATCAAATGCAAAGTGAAGATTTTTCAAAACGCTGGATCCTTATTAATTCTCCCCAAAACATTACTATTATAAAATAATTAACCCGTCTCCGGGATGCAATGTGTGAAGCCCAAATGTCTCACATATCAATGTAATTGATAATAATATCAATATCATTAACCTTTGGCATTATGAAGACATTTTTGCGTAATGGTAAGTTTCTGGAACCTTTGGTCAGGTGAGTCAGCGCAGCGTTGCGTTCAGGAATGTACTTTGAACAGTATGGGAACCTGAAATGTGACTTAGCACGGCAAAACCAGTCGCTTGTCGCACAGGAGGTTTCCGAGAAAAACGAGTGTTTATGTTGCGTGGGGTAAAATGTTGGATTTTTTGTTTTTAGTGTTTTGAAACAGTGAAGGTCTATACTGTACTGTTGTGAATAAATTTGGCTGAAAAACTTACCCTTTCCATCCTAAAAACGTGACTTTCTTGAGGTGAGGAATTCAATTCCAGCAGAATGTTAAAAGTTTGTGTTTTGACCGCTCTACTTCAATATTTACGGTAAATCCACTGGTTGACTAGCGTGAAGATATTTCTCCGGAATCCATCTCCATCTCCCGAGTTCAGTTAACCTAACGCAGGTAGGCTATCCGTGTGGCCGTGAATGCAGCGTAGGCTACCGTAAATGCAAACGTAGCCGCGACCGCACCAAGCGTCTGTGAGTGCTACGGCGATAGTCAACTTCGACGGCAGATTTCTCCGTTTCTCACTTGGCGTGACAGGAGAAACCCGACTCCTTTGAATGTTGATATCTCAGTCATATGTCGTCCCATTCATTCCATATAGGCATCGTTTTGAAGCTTGATTTATGCCCTTTCATGAAAACATAACTTAATTTTGAAAATTTGCGACAAGCGACTGGTTTTGCCGTGCAGAGTCACAGATGTCATCTCGCTCGACTCAAAAAAAAGTACACGGTGAATAACGTGAAATCTCGACAACAGAGTCTGACGGTCACAGTTTGGGTTGGTTCCTCGTCTTGCCGTATGAAAGAAGCGACCTCTGTAAATCTGATTTTCAAAATTCCCTGTTGCATTCATTTGCAGCAAAGTGATTCTTTTATTATCCGTAATACAATATCTACAAAATGCATTAAGAGTTAAATTGCCTGGAACAAAGCATAACTCACAATGCAGTTTCACCAGTGGCACTGCCAACTTTGAGCCGGTGTAATTAAATTATATGAACTTAATTGCGTAAACTGATATCTGTGTGTCTGCGGTGAGCAGTCACGGGACAGTCGGTGGCGTGTAAGGTGTTCGCCCCGTGATCAGGAGGTCGCAGGTTCGAATTCAGGGCCGTTAAAGGTACCACTGAGGTACTCATCAGCAAGGTACCATCCTCAAGCACTGCTCCCCAGGCGCCGCCCAAGTTAGTTGCCCACTGCTCCTTCACAGATGGGTTAAATGCAGAGGTCACATTTCGTTGTGGTGCACGCTGTGGTGTGTTCACAATGACAAATAATACTGACTCATATTGTTATCTGATTTTTATTCCACACGCTTTTCTGACCACTGCTCCGCCAACCGTTTTTGAGCTTCATTCCGATTGTAAAACGCGTAGTCTCTAGCGGTGTAGGCTGCTTGTATACACATTTTTGATATGTGCACTCGTTCTTGAGTTCTGGCCATTTTTTTGTCCGTTTTTCTTCACAGACTAACATGCAGCTTAAATTTCGATGCTCTACCGTGCGTTCACTGTTCTTCACAAAGCCACCAAATTCGATGCGATTCGAGGGGCCATGAACCACGCACTCGTCTTTTTCATCCCATCTTTCTGTCGTTTTGCTTTCTCCCACTGAGCTTCCCTCGGCCTGATTTCATCAGACCGTCAACACACCTCTTATGCCGGCTCAGACCACCTCACTGAACACACACCTCAATCTGTTTCAAGCCGCACTCGTCTTTTCCTTACTTTTAATCATCCCTTGTTCTTGAGCAATCTAGTTCCTATAGAATTTTCATAAATGTGACCCGATCTGCCGTATTGAGTCGGAAGTCAGTGTTCTATTTATTTAGATAAGGGCCGATTCAATTAATGTCCCGCCCACAACAGTCTCCGATTGTCTGTCACACAAGTACTAGCCAACAAATGCTGAAGCCTTGTTGTCACTCACACACGAGCGCAGCATGAACCTCCGAGAAGGAGATAAGAAGAGAGGAGTTTCAGCTGAGCTTGGCAGACAGACGTTTTCGGTGTATCGGATTATTGGTTATCAGCCCCATTAACTAGCGATAATCATTATCGGCCCTGAAAAACAATATCCGTTGACCTCTAATATATATAGAGAGAGAGAGAAAGAAAGAAAGTTAGCGTGCAAACACACAACACACAAAGCAGCAGTCGAGTGTGTATCTGTGCAAGTCACAAAGGAAAAAACGTTTTTCCACCCGATTCCAGGCAAAACACGGTCCAGTCTTTTGACAAAAGTCAGAACACTTCACGGGTATGTTGTGCACAAAGAAACCCAGTTCCAACTCTGCAGTGTGACCGGCCTGCTTGTTACCGTGTTGGGTAAAGCATGTGAAGAACGTTTTGTACCTTGTTCTTGGAGGCTGACGCTCTTCATTTGGTGTACAAGTTCCTCCTCCTCCTCCCCGTTGTTGTACTGCGCCTCAACGATAACGTCGGGACTGCAGGACGCCGTCGGCCGTCCCTCCTGCTTTTTGACAGGGGTCTGTTCACTCTCTTCACCGTTCAGCACCTACAAACAAGCCAGTTAACACCTGAGTCCCGGTACAGGTCACGTCTTAAAATCCTGGTATAAGCCGGACCGAGCAGGATGGACAGAGAGGTTGAAATTCAGCTTTGGGCTCCTGAGCCAGGCCTTTAACCTTTAGGTTGCTGCTGTTCATGCAAATATAAATGGCCATTAAGCAAAAAGCCCTGTAATATAATCATTTTAATGAACTCAACATTTAATTGACATTGGGCGGCACGGTGGCGCAGTGGTTAGCGCTGGGGTAGTTGGTGGCGTAACGGTGAGGGTGTTCACTCCACGATCGGAAGGTCGCCGGTTTGAATCCAGGGCCGGTGAAGTTACCACTGAGGTACTCGTGAGCAAGGTACCGTCCCCAAGCACTGCTCCCCTGGCGCTGCCCTTGCTAGTTGCCCACCGCTCCTTCACGGATGGGTTAAACGCAGGTCACATTTGGTTGTGGTGCACTGTGTGATGTGGTGTGTTCACAATGACAAATAATCACTCACTTCACAGTGAGAAGATCCTGGGTTTGAGCCCCGAGTCGGCCGTGGGGTCTTTCTGTGTGGAGTTTGCGTGCTCTCCCCGTGTTCGTGTGGGTTTCCTCCGGGTGCGCTGGTTTCCTCCCACAGTCCAAAAGCATGCACTATAGGTTAACTGGCGACTCTAAATTGTCCCAGTAAGGTGTGAGTGAGATTGGGCGAGTGTGGCATTGGTATCGAAACTGAGAAAGTTAGATGCAACCCTAAAATTAAACTAGCAATAAATTTTGACTTTATTCTGATGAATTCAAAATCAAACTAGCATAACCTCCATCGCTTTTTCAGGGGAAACAATAAATAGTTATAAACAGTGGAAACAATTCCAATCGTTAATGTTTACACTACATTTAAGACACGTTATCTTTCGAATATCTGATGCTTGTTAAGACATTCCAAGACCAAAGAATGTGTCAGCGTTATAATACTACCCAATAACTCTCCTGTTTGATCAACAGTGCGTCTGAGTCATTTAAAGACAGTTACAAGCAGCTCCGCCCAGAGCTCACCTTAAACGACTCCTGCAACCTCAAACCGGGCGGCGTGATCGTGCCTTTGGGGTGAAATTGGTCTAATTTCTTCCCTCTTAATTACCCTCCACTTATTTACAAAACACCTCCCTGACATAACCTGCCTCCGAGCGCCTCGCACTCACTCTCACTCTCACCGCACACATAACACACGTCTGCTGCTCTTTTACAACGCCGTGACAACGCAATATTTCAAATAGTGAACTACACTCTGCGTTTTACAAAAGACAGAGACGTGGTTTAAAAAAATAAATATTCCTAACCCTAAAGCAATCTAAAGCAATTTCAGTGAGGGATTATGTGTCATTGTGAACGCAGCACACAGTGCACCACAAGTAAATGTGACCTCGGCATTTGACCCATCCGTGAAGGAGCAGTGGGCAGCTGACGTGGGCAGCACCCGGGGAGCAGTGTTTGGAGACGGTACCTTACCAGTCTGGGACTTGAACCTGCAACCTTCTAATCACCGGACTAACTGTGATAACCGGTCCCTCCAGGGTTTTGTGGATCTTTTTGAGATTTTTTGTTTGTTCTTGTTGCAGCCTAAAATGCCTGATTTTGTGGCAGCTTTTCTTTTTAAAAAATGTTAAAATTGCAGCATGTAAGGCGTTTTGTTACAATACAAATGCTGAAAAACTGCAAGAAACAGCCCCTGAGAAATACCATATTTTTGTGTTGCTGTTTTCTGCTGTTTTAAATCGGGCTGAGCAATTAATCGAAACCAACATTCAGAACCTATAATTATTTTAATTGGGGACCAAGCACAAAGTAATTGTTGTTTTTCTCTTTATTATTACTATTATTATCATCATCTTTTTCCTTATAAAACGGATTGTGCGGCTTGAACAGCACGCTACAGCAAGTTTAGGTAAGTAGGAAAGGTTTGCATCTCAGCACACGATGAGAATTGTAGTGATCGGCCTATAAATGGTGCTATAACGAAGGCAAACGTGTTTTCTGCAATTTTTGCCACCTCTCGAGCCGTGCGGCCTAAACCGAAAATTCCTGCTTTAGCTGATTCCTTGTCTTAAGCCAAACAACTTTCTAATTGGAATTATGGACTTCCCATTTTGAGATTTCAAGTTAATTTGCATAATCTGAATAACTCCTCCTAGGCTAATTAGCTGATTAAGGCAGGTGAGCCGTCATATGAATCTGCGGACTTAGTCAGACGCCGCAACACAAAGCTTTTTTTGGGATTTCACAAAGGGGCGGCTAAAATCGGCGAATGAATTGCAGCGGGGTGTGGCTTTGTATCTTTGAACTGCATTAGCAAAGCTAGCATCAATGGTGCCAACTGAACAACGGGGGCGCTATAAATATTAAACGCCTATATCTTAAGAACGAAAGGCCGACTTTGCTGAAAGTAGGTATAAACAATCAAAACTACGATATGGAAGAGGAGAAGATACTGACTTCTGACTTCTGATTCACCGACTCTTCGACGCTTGTAGCTGCTATTGCGCTACTTTTTTTGCGACTTTAGCTTGGACTCTGCTTGTTGCCGCTTCAAGAAAAAGGAAAAGGTTACTACTATACCCTTAAAATCATAGCGAATAGCGGCATCTGTTGGTTAAATATGTAACTGCGCCATCTAACTCCTGTTGCTAGGCCAACATTCTATCAGAACTTTTAACAATTCCGTTACTTATCAAGGCTAGCGATGCGTTTGCAGGCGGTTTTTTTGTTATGTTTGGTGACTGTTTATATGAAGAGTAAATTACGTTTGGGCCTGTGTCCACCAAACACAGTTTTTGCACTGACCGCCTATTTTTAATACGAATCCTGTGAGCTTCAGTGTTCACAACGCTAAGAGCCTTCAGCGGGGAAAAAAAAAAAAGAAATCGGCGAAAACGGCTTTTTACCACAGCACTTGGAGCGCTTCAAGCTGAAAACCGATTAGAACAGCGCTGCGCTCGTCAGTCACTTCTCTCTCGCTAGCCAATCAAAATCAATCACAGCCCTAAACCTAGCCCCCGGTCCAGGAGAAGGCACCGCCTTGACTAACCTTTTTTTTTTGCGGGAAACACTAATTTGCTGTCACATGACTCGGCCTGTAAGGTTTGCATGTACATCTGTGTGGTCCCTTCAGCTATTTTAAATATCACAAAGCTTTGTATTCTTTCATTAAGCAGAAATCCCAGCTTTAACAGTTGAGATATTTGCAGCACAAACTTTGGCAGTGAACGATGATGCCAAAAACTCTTCATTAATCATAACGGAGGTTGAAGTTGAAATAATCGTGATAGTGACTTGGGGTCGTATCGCCCAGCCATATCGATTGAAAGCTCAGAACATCTTGTTTAATTCTGCCCTCACTCTCTGAAAGCAACAGGCTGCTTCACATCACCCAGGACCACCGAGTTGGAAAAACTCTGCAATTCTAAGGACGGAGGATGCCGTTAAAAAGTACACACACACACACTGCGGTGTGAAACGCTTTGCCGTGAAAAGAGCTCATGTTGGAACTCGACGCCAACAGCGCTCTGCATATAATCACTCCTGTGATACATTTAGCCACGGGTGATTAAACGATTTGATTACATAAAGCGCTACAATATTTTCATTTCCCAGAAACCAGAGTGCTGAGTGCAGCTTGTTCCCGTCTCCGACAAGAGCCGAGCGCGAGGGGCGTCATGGCGCGTGAACCACGATCAGAGAGTTGGGAAACAAAAATAAAGAGAAACTCGTCGGAAAACGATGCGTGTTACACACGGGTCGGGGAGATAAACGTACAGAGGAAGGACCTGAAGGAACAAGCAGAACCAAAACCCTTAAACACCACAGCTACAGGGAGACTCGCTCAAAAGAGGCCATGAATATTCTGTTATAACTCTCACTAGGAGGAAACTATCTGAACAAAACCACATGCAGTGCGCTCCTCAGTATATAAGGGATGCAACGGTACAGCGTGCCCACGGCTTTTGTGCCACGGTAACGGGATTTGGGAGATATTCCGTGCACAAAAACAGAAGTAAATGCATAAAAACGAATAAGTAACATTTTTCGTGATGTAAACACACGCTGTTTGTGAGCACGCTCCCACGTGAACGCCATTACTCGCTAAAGCGCTACAGTTCAGTCAAATCTTCCCGTTGATTCCAGACTAAACTCATATTTCAGCTGATAACTAACCACGACAACCAGCGTTCTACTCGCAATACAGCCATTTATTGAGATTTTCAGCTTTTATTCCGTTCCAAGCGTCCATCACTTTGTGACGCAGCTCCGAGAGACACGCGGAGGGATTGTGGGACATATTGTTCTCTCCCAGAAAGGTCAAAAGCAGCTCATTTTATAGGCCAAAATTGGTCCAAAATGACACAAAATATCAGTATTTCTTCATTTTTAATTGATCAGATTTTTAAAAAATCTTTTGATAACATACATTTTCATAGTTCATAGTTCCATTAATTACTCTCTAACAGGAATAAGCTCATACTAAAGTTTTGAGCTTATTTGGACTCATTTTGGCCTATAAAATGAGCTGCTTTTGGCCTTTCTGGAAGATAACTACATTTCCCACAATCCCCTGCGTCCTACTCAGCGTCACGTCACAATAATGTGATTGACGCACTTCCGGAATAAACACTACAAAACATCAACAAATGGCTGTATTGTGAGTAGAACGCTGGTTGTAATAAAGGGGAGATGTGACTGAACTTATCTGACTGAGCGTTATAGTGAGAGCCGCAAGCGCTCAAACACACGTGTTTAGACAGCTGACCAGCGATCCTGTAGAATCACCATTTAATACGGGTGCGATGTGCCCCCTCCTCCCGCTCGCATTTTAATTTTCATGGATCCGCTTTTATCTCAAGTATGCCTTTGCGTTCGATTAAAGGAAATCTGCCACAGCTAGAGTCCAACGGCCGGAAATCCGTCGTAGCAACTGAGGACTTTAATCCCTGAGAATGCGTGCACAATGACAACGTCTCAAAAATTAAAGCGTACTGAACTATCACGGTTCATCTGGGTGTACCGAACCGAACAGGGCGTACCAAACGGTTCGGTACAATACCAAAAACTGTTGCCTCCCTACAGTACACGGCGCGTCGACTGAGCTTCCCGCTGTGTAGGAGCGATGAGGTGGGCGCTGGAAAGCTGTAGGCCCCATTTTCTTTGCCATCACTGTCAACACTGATGTGTACCTGGACATGTTTGAACAGTTTGTGAATCAACCGGATGATTGTGAGTGAACAGAAGGTTACTACCAGCTAGATAGAGCAACTCGTCGCACATTGGCAAGAGAAAGAGGCTTTTGGCCACCACGGTCACCGGATCTGACACCAGCAGACTTCTTCCTTTGGGGTACGGTCAAAGGAAAAGTCTACTGGAACAAGCCTCGTACTGCGGAAGATTTGAAGGAAAACATCCAACGTGAAACTGCTGCTGTTCCCCCGGACGCTTGCATCCCATGTAGCACAATCGATTACGCATACGTCAAGGCATACAGCGCGTTTTTTGGTTCAGATTGCTTCATCCTAACCGAAGTTATACAGGAGAATATTTGGAGCCTCTCTCGAGCGAATCTCGCTGTACAAACACAGCATTACCTTCCACTGCTCGCGAGGGAGAAGCTTCACCACCACCACGTCCCCGTTCAGAGCTCGGTTACGGGCCACGAAGCCGTCCAGAAAAATGTCTGCTAATCCGTCCTGCGAAAAATCCAAAACGACTTGCGTTACTTTTATTTCATCAAAATAGCGGTTTCACGCTGAACTCTCACCTAGATTTAAATTAGATTCAGCTAGTCATTTAAAATAAGGAAAATGGAAATGAATGAAAAAAGCTCTACTTACAGGAGACGGAATAAACGCATCCTGGTATTTCTTGGGATTAATCCTCAGGACACCCTATAATTAACAGAAAATTCAAAGAAAACTGGATGTAAAGATGGAAATATCCGTTTACAAGACGACAGCATCAGAGGAAGTTTTAGTAACTCTAAAAGTTTTTTGATGCGCTGAATAAAAACATGGAGGCACTCCCCTAATAAATGTAATAATAATTGCCTTCTTTTTGTGTTGTGAAAAACTGCTTGAACATCCTACACCAGCACTAATATCTTCATATTTTGATTTTCTTTACAGACTCTTTTAACGCAGTCTTGTAATGTTTGCATGTTGCAATAAGTCACTGTCCTAATGTCTCATTTTCCTGGCAAAATGTTGTGTAATGACAGTTCCAGACTGTTGCGTTGTTCTGTAAAAGATAAATAAGTCGTTTTATTGCTTAGTCACAGTTTACTGGATACCTGAATGAGCTCTCCTCTCTTCAGTCCGGCCGACACGTCCTCGACGGACATGTAGTCCTCAAACAGCCGCCTCCTTCTGCCCCCTCTGTTGCCGCGGCTGGCGCTGCCTGGTGAGCTGCTGCTCTGAACTGCAAGAGTAAAGAGAGGAATGCAGCTATATTAAGTTAATGACAGGCAAGTTAATTTTTTTAGATCTAAAGCAGGTAAAGTTACGAGTGCCAGATAGAGGAGTTGAAATGAATCTCATGTTCAATGCGTGGTGATGCAGACGTGGACAATTCTGCATCAGTGCAGTGGCAGACCATAATCGATTATACTATAACGACAGTGTTTGGTGATTTTCTGGCTGAGGCATAAAAATTCAAGTGAAAAAGAACATCCCATGCCCAATCTACGTGCAATGAGATAATTGATGGCATGCATCAAGGTTTGATAGGCTCACAGCTCTAGTTGAAGGACTTGCTCAAAATTAAGTCCCTCGAATGCTTGTCTTGCCATGGTTTTTGTTCACAAAGCAAAGCTTAGAACGGAGGTCACTAACAGGAGTACTGCAGTCCGGGTTCGGACCCAGAAGCCGTCCCACACGGACCCGGACTTATAGCCAAAACACAAGGTTATGATTTAAAACCTGACGGGGCGTTTCTATTTTAGCTGGCGGAGCTTTTGTAGTCTTTTTGGTAGTGATTTAGTGGATGAGGAAAAACGCACAGAACAGTTACACGCGAGTTAAGCCATCCCACGTGATACCACTCAGCCAATCAAGTCATTCCAGGTGACAAACTCTGCAACTCTACAGTGCAGACAGATGAGAGAATTACTGTTCGGACGATACGATCTTCCAGACGTTTGCTTCAAGAAATCTTTATCACCTCGACCTCTTTAAATTTTATTTGAACACCCCTCCCTGGCTTAGAAAGTCATGTTGAAATACTCATATAGCAAATCTACCAAAAAGTTAAGGCACCTACTCCTACATGATCTAAGCACAGTTGGATGATTGCCTTTCATGTGTTGATGTTTATATGAGCTTCTTACTTTTTATAAGAATATAAGAACATCAATGAGCAAACATAAATGAATTTAAAGATAATATCAATACATATCAGACGGAGACTCTGTCCAAAATATTGTGATTTAAATGACATACTGCCCAGCCCTGCGTGCAGGCTGTGTGTGGTTTTTGCATGTTCCTTTACCTTGACACTGGCTGGCTTTGGCTTTTTTCAGCGGGCTCTGCATCTTCTTAGTAAGAGTCGCCTTCTCAGTTGCTGCTACTGCTATGAGACCGTCCTCTGTTCTCTCTTCCACATGTGTCTTAGGCTTATTCCGCTTCTTCTTTTTCTTTTTCTTCTCTTGCTCCGCTCCGTTCTGGGCAATGGCGTTGACGAGTAAAGGCTCCTCGCCCTGCGTGGGCTGCAAGTGGCCGAGGTCCAAGCTTTCAACCGCGAGTTTAGGTTTTCGTTTCCTGTGTCGCTGCTGCTTCGGCTGTTGATCCGGTTGTTTTGAGGGCATCTGTCCGGACCCCGAGGCCCCGTCCGAATCGGCCGCTCCGTCCTGAATAACACACGGCCCTTTGTTCCTGCGCCGCCGGCGTTGTGAGGCACCGCCGGGTCTGGTTTGTGGGGACTGACTGGGCTCGCTCTCTTCCGTCTCGGTTCGGTGCGTGTCGTTGACGCAGGACGACTCCGAGCTGCGACTCTGACCTCGTCTTCTCTGGTTTCGCTTCCGATTTTTCACGGGCACGGCAGCGGACGTCGTTGCGTTCTCGTCTGCCGGCGGCCTGGAAAAGTCTGAGGTTGCTGGTTGAGTTTGGTCATTGTGATGCTGGTTCAAAACTTTCGGGCTCCTGAAGTTATCTGATGCACGCTTTCCCTCTCCAGGTTTACTGCTTCCCTTTTTCTTAGGGGAAGGCTCGGTCATATTTCTCCTTTCTCTTCTCTGCGGAAAGAAATTAAATGTCATTAAGGTAATGCACATGCAAATTTGTAAAACATACTTTAAACTGCTTTACTGTAGTAGTGATTCACCTGCAGATTTTAACGAACGAGACACAGAACATTAAAAGGATAAGCGGGGCATAACGGGGGCAGCAGGTAGCGTAACGGTTAGGGAGTTGGCCCCGTGATCGCAAGGTACCTTCCCCATGCACTGCTCTGCTAAAAAGCTGCCCACTGCTACTCACGGATGGGTCACTACAGAGGTCAGATTTCATTGTGGTGTGTTCACAATGACAATCAGTCACTTAAATCCACTGAAAAAATAATGTTGAATTTTAAAACAAAGGAGGAAACAAAGGATATGAACATAAAAGGACTATGAAGCATAGGAGTCTGGCTGTTTGGAAGCAAAATATGAAGAAATAAAAGGGTGACAAGCTTTTTAAAGGCATCATATGCTAGAAATTTGTTCCTTGACTAATCTACAAGAGCGCTGTTATGGCATAAAGTTCTGTGTAAAAGTCTTTATATTTTGCTTCCAATGGGGAAGACCTTCTTCTATTTGTTATGTAGCCTTGAGAAATACGTATTACATTCTTGCAAATATATGTTTGCATGTTACATAAATCATCATACCTAATGTATAATATTCCAAACAAAAATGTTTTAAAATATTTTTCCACTTCTGCACAGTACCCCAATCTGCTCTGTTAAAGCACCAACTCTCGCCGTCCCCTTTGTTATTCGTCTACACTTATTTACAAGAGTCTCTTAGACATATTTTTCTCCAAATTACCGTGTTAAGAAATGATGATTTCCACTTAAATCTTCAGAGCAAATAATACTTTCACATTTTTAATTATATATTTTTGTAAGCAGGCACAGTGCCAAAAAAAAAAAAACACGTCAATCACTATGTCGCAGAAAAAAGCATGAATATTATAATGTCAGTCTCCTGTATTACTGAACAGCTCTAATATGTGGTGTCTTGTCATGCTGTTCATTACTCTTTTTGCTCAGTTTTAATCTTTATAAAATGTTCTGAGCTCTGAATAAGCACTGAAGTCAACATACGGAGTAAAAGCTGTTAGCTGGAGCCGGCTAGCGTGATGTAGCAAAGCTCCCAAATCTCACACCTTCACTGCCATCACTTATATAACAACAACACAGCCCAAAACAACCCTTTATCCACAAAAACACACCTTTTCTTTCACAAACTTTAACAGCCTGCTTCTTTGTTCGTGGTAATTTAGCTCTTCTCCTCGTCCAAGGTGTTCCCACAGACTGCGCTAAAGCACCTTGTGGTTCCGGGTTTATATTCGGCACTGCTGAACTGCACTCTGGGAAATGGTGTTCCGAATCGACCACTTCTGTGTGACGTCAAAATGCAGTTGTATGGCGTTATTAAAAGTATTTCAAAAAGCTTGTGAAATGGCGTGGAACTTTAGGAATACGCTCAAAAGAGAGTCATGTATAAAACCGAGTGAATTCTGATGCTTCATACACGTAACTACGGAAGCCCGTAGAGGACGTACAGTACTTATTTTTTCCTTTTCGTTTTCTCGAGATCACAACTTATTTTTCTCGTGATCACGACATAACCAAAGGCGTTTTTTCCGAGATCACGACTTATTTTTTCACCTGATCTCTTCATAACCCGAATCACTCTCCCAGGATCTATGGGACAGGTTTAATATTATTATAATGGAATAACGCATCAGGTTTTACTTTGATCATGGACTGTCCCAAGATGAAATAACTTTATGTCTGTCGGTACTAGATAATTACAATATTAGTGTTCGTCATTTGAGAAGAAGACTCAGACATCAGGTGAAAAACGACTTTGGTTGTGCCGTGATCACGAGAAAAATAAGTCGTGATCTCGATAAAACGACTTTGGTTATGTCGTGATAACGAGAAAATAAGTCGTGATCACGACAAAGCGACTTTGGTTATGTCGTGATCACGAGAAAATAAGTCGTGATCTCAAGAAAACGAAAAGGGAAAAAATAAATACTGTACGTCCTCTACGGACTTCCGTACGTAACACAGGAGTGTGTTGGTAAGGGTCAGCTAGTTCACGAAAATACTGGAAGATGAACATGGCGTCCCTCACCCCTTACAAAGATTTTAGGCTTCGCGAATTTGGTCATATTTTCACATGCAAATTAGGTTTGTGGCAGATTTGCGGTGGACTTGTAGCAAACTTTCTGGAAAACTTATGCACCTGGCAAATTTGGCAAATCACTGGCAAATACATTGACCACTAGTAGCAATTTGTCATTGTTGCCGGAACATTGCAGCAAGTTCGCCATTAACGACTGGCAATGGCAAACCTGTGGCAACATATTCTTCACTGTTTGCCACAAATTAACCACAAGTTTGCTGCAAACGTGTTATTTTTGTAAGGGTGAAAATGAGAAGTGTACAGGTTAAGAATTTTACAATAAACTAAAAAAAAAAACTAAAGATAAGAATAAAATTTATACATACAAGTGAAAGTGAGTGATTATTTGTCATTGTGAACATACCACAGCAGACAGTGAAGCATAACTAAATGTGAACATAACTAAATACCTCTGCATTTGACCCATGTTAGAAGGAGCAGTGCTTAAGGGCAGTACCTTGCTCATGAGTACCTCAGAGGTACCTTTACCGGATTCAAAATGATGACCTTTCGATCATGGGCGAACACCCTAACAGTTATGTTACCAATTGCCTTGTAACAATATAGAAAATAGAGAAAATCTTCTTATAAGGCTTATATTTTAGACAGTGTCTGTACATGTGCGTATTACGGTAGAAACTATGTTTTTAACATGCAGTGTACTTTGTTGCAGAATAAACAAATACACAAACATTTCTTCAAGGCAGATAGATGACATGGGTCACTGCTAGATAGTATTTTTAAGCATATAAAATATCAGTTCAAAGATATATCACAGAGATTATCTCAATTAGCAAAACGCAATTTCTTCTCCACAGGCAGGTATTATTCTTATCAGGATTTCAACAGAGAAACTTGGCAGCACTGCACAAGTTGATCTTTATAGCTCTCTTTATGAGTTTAATGATTTCCAATATTAGTCTAATATTAGACTACTGAACCATCAGAATAAGAATGAAGTTTATTGCCAAGTGCACTGTCACATACAAGGAATTTGCTTTGGTGGTTGGTGCTAAGACATTATGATACTAATATACATTGAAGAATATGGATATTGATGAACAAATTGCAATAATAAACATTAAGATTCTGGCTAATTAAAGGCATAACCGTTTATTTATTCTTCTGTTATTTCTTTAGGCCTCATACTAAAGGCAAATGAGCTCTTTTTCACTCGCTGAGTGAAATGTCTTTATCACAGTTGTGCATTGCAGAGGCCGTGACCTCCTTGCTTTCTGCGTCTGTCACATTCACTGTAAAGTGCAATTAACATGCTGTCAGTGTGTCGCATGATTATCAGGAGATAAACAGCTTAGTGAAAAAGGAAATTGGCAGCAGAGTATCAGGGGGAGAGGACGATTTCATTTAAATGGTTATGACATCACTGCTGGATTATAAAAACCAAGTGCTGCCCATGTGTAAGGCAATGCCAAGGCAGGTTCCTCTACACCTCTAGCATCCACAATGGATATTATTCAGGCTCTTCTCTGCACTCTGCTCATCATTGAACTGTCTCTCAGACCCAATGCAGGACCGCTGCCAGCAGTCCAGGAGAAGGTTGGTCACCTTTTTGAACAAGTTGTAAAAAGTGGGAAAATGAGGGCAATGGTTAAGAAGTCGTGAAATCATTATGTCCCGATCCAGTCTGTTTGCATGAGCAATGATGTGTATATTGTATTCTTTGTTGTTATTCATGTTTATTTATTTTTATAAAGAGATGGGCAGATAGATATATACATAAATTAGATAGCTATAAATAAGGCACACTGCACTTTACTACACATAATCATCCCATTATAGGCATATGCACAGTTAATGTTTAGAATCTTAATGTCTGTTTTAGGAACATATTTGTTGTATATATTTTTACATATGTATGTGCGTGTATCTATATATGAACAGATAGTTTCAATTTTATCTGTTTGTTAATTGTAAATATAGAATACACATAGATCTATAAGTATAAATAATATACTTAAATAAAATGTAAATTACATAATGTTTATTATGAAGTCTAGCTGCAGAGTATTATTTTACCATATTAGGACATTTTTCACTTACCTGTACGTGTCCTGTGTGTGTGTGTGTGTGTGTGTTCCAGGTGACCCGGACTCCAGTCGGTCGGTCAGTGAACGCGCTGATAAACGGGACGCGCGTGCTCCCGAACGGCAACGGCACGCGCACTGCGCATGACACGCGTGCCAAAAGCGCCGGTTCCAGTTCCAGTTCCAGTTCTGGTTCCAGTTCTAGTTCCGGTCCGGGTCCGCGGAAAAAGACGGTTCCGAATAAAAGGGAAAAGCGCAAGAACTGTTTCGGATTTAAAATGGACAGAATCAGCGACCTGAGCGGAATGGGCTGCACGAGAGCGTGAGGTGCCACCTGCTGCCCGAGCGGACTCACGCGCTGCACGGATTAAAAACGGTGCTATTGTTATGGGTTTTTTTTATTTTTTTTAAACAGGCTTCAAGCAAACTGTGAACCTCAACGTACGCAATCGTGCAGAGATGGTGAAAATTTGGCTATTTTGTGGGCTTGCTCATTATTGAATTGTTGTACCAATGTGCATCGATGTATTGTTACACCCCTAGCCTGCAGTGGATTTATTCAAACTTTGAGCTAGACTGCTATATATATATATATATAGTTCCTGTGAAATATGATTGTTCTACTGACAGCCTAAAGTGCCATAAAGTGACTTTTTAAATCTAAGTTAAGAATCTTGCAGGAATAATTTATTGAGAAGTTATTGCCCTGTTGTCAGGAATTTAACTGGATGACGTCCAAAGGTGAAAATTAGCTTAGCCCTTAGAGACATTTAAAGTAAATAATCTTGGTGCACATCAGACTTTTCTTGTTATTTTTTATGTATCTAAATTATGCACACAAGTTATTTAACTTAATTATGTACATTATTCATCCTGTGCACACAACATAATAACGTTTTTAAAAGTCACAGACTGTAGGGACTTCACAGTGTGGCTCTCATTCATACATCAAGACCTTGAAGACCTAAATAATCCATCATTGTAAAATTTTTCCTACTCAGTTTTTTAAGGGTGGGGTATAATATTTGCCTATATCGCAGGTTTAGTTCGATTCCCACCACTACCGTAGTTAAGCCCCTGAGCTTAAACTACTTGATAATGAAATGAGTCTTGATACATGTTCTCGTCATTTTAAATCCACTGCAGACTGGGACTAATAATTGGTTTGCTTGGTTATCAGGTAGAATGAAAATCTGACTGGATAACGTCTTGCCGAAGCGAGATTTTCACATCTCTGAAACGTGTGAACTGATCCTGTACAGACAGCAAACTGTGGCCATCTGAGACGTGCAAATACTGTTAAAAAACAGCAACGAAATCTAACCACTTGTTATTAGTGCCTTGTTGAAATTTTAGACTGGTTTGTTTTAGAAAGTTACTTTCATTGAGATTTAGGTGTGTAAAAATCTGGCTTCATGTAGAATGAAAACCTGTCTGTGTAGCGACTTGCTGAAGCCAGATTTTATACATCTCTGACTTGGAGGATGTCTGAAAGGCTTTCTTCAAGTTAATAGTCCTATTACCTTAAGCAACAACAACAGAAAAAATTGACTTTTTTGTGTTTAAGGAAAAATTAATGAATATATATTTTGGAACTACATTTCTGACATGCTTTTGTTGTGTGTATATATTTCAGATTAATGCAACTGCATGAGTGTACAGATAGGTCTGTCAAGTCTAACATTGTCAATAAAAATATAGTTCTTATTTTTCTGACTGAGGAGTGTAGGTTATAAAGAACTACAGGCTGGTCCTGGAACTGCCCAACAGGTTAGTACTGCTAGGTTGTCCATGAGTGTCAATGGCCAGTTGCAGGTTAATGTTTTCTAACATACATAACCATCTTGTGAACATCTTGGTGACCTTATAATAATAAAAAATTTATTTGCATAACACCTCTCAAACTCAAGGCCACGTTGCAAAGCATAAACCAGTGACCATCAAGAAAACATGACAATAAATGAAACATAATAGCAGAAATGTCACCTATATACAGTATAAAGCAGCTACTATGGGCGGAGGGATTTTTCATTTGAGTTTAGAGAAAAGAGAAGGAAATGAGACAAACTGAAACCATGGAATATTTCGAGGCACAAACATAGTTTTGGTTTATTTCTGTATTATTTTGCAGGCCACAGGAGAAAAGACAAAAATGTTATTTTCTGACCTGAACGGGTCCAAAAACGATCTGCTTTTTAACAGCTAGGGAAGTCGGTGCCATGATCGGAAAGTAGAAGTGTTAAACCTTCACTGGTCTCACAATTGAATTCAATTATCATGTCAACAATTTGATTTGATGCGATATCTCAACGCATCCCATCATTTTTTCTACATTACTTCAAATTGCACACAGATTGGGCATGGATCGCAGATCAGACAGCCAAAGTTAAAGTCAAGTCAAAGTAAACTTTGTCATCTCTG
This sequence comes from Distichodus sexfasciatus, assembly GCA_032718565.1. NCBI lineage: Eukaryota > Metazoa > Chordata > Actinopteri > Characiformes > Distichodontidae > Distichodus > Distichodus sexfasciatus. The sequence continues at coordinate 311,112 of JAVGVS010000416.1, read as the reverse complement.
CTATATACTGTACAGATATACAGAGAGACGAGACGACTTGGCTCCAGTTTTCACAGTGCAACAAGAAACAGGGAACATAGAACAAAGAGGGCGTATAGAATAAACAATATAGAAACAGAATACAAAATATACACTTTAAACTAGAAATTGAGTATTAAATATAAACTTTAAACTAGAAGTAGAAGTAGAAAGAGACAATTAGGATGCAGTATTAACCTACAATAATGGTCTGGGAATTGACTTGCACTGAATGTGCATCAGGTTAGTAACAGAAAAAAATCACACAAAAAATCCTACCTCCAGCACTACCACCACTGTGTCCCTGAGCAAGACCCTTAACCCCAAACTGCTCTCAGGGAAACTGCTCTGGATAAGAGAATCCGCTGAAGCTGGTAAGTGTAAATATAAGTGGGAATTAAGCCGTTCGGACAATGAATGATTGAATTATATAAGAAATACACTCATATTTACATTAATATTTGAATGTGTTTATTTAATTAATAATCTTGGACCACTTGAACTATCAAGTGCGAATCTGTGTGATTTGGGACGAGGCCCGGTGACCGCGCGTGCAGGTTCATCCGGGAACGTCCACTGCGGTTGCGTTCCAAACCGCACACTCCACCACTAAATAGTGCCAAAGAAGCACGGCGTCATAGGCGCTGAAACGTAGTGCCATTTCGGCACCCTATTTAGTATACTAGTGTGCGGTTTGGGACGCGTCCAAAGTGACCCTATCGGCGCTGCAAATATGGCGGAGGTAAGAAGGAAATTGGAATGATTTTTCCCTAAAACAAATTTAAAAGTGTCTTTTTCTCGTCAGCACCAAATTTACTGACCGTGAGCGGATTTTTGGCAAAAATAGCATCTCATCTCGTAGCGCTACATAAACGCGGGCGACTGTAAGGATTAAAACTTGTTGAATTTAGTCAAGATTTTTATCTCTGCAAACTTATTAGCCAGCTAGCGAGATTAGCAGGCTAGCGTTACTTTGAGGGAATTTTGGCTAAAAACAAAGCGGCGCGACCACCTCTCGGTTTACTGCTGGGACATCTACGAGACTTCAGTTGTATTTATTGCTCCTTCTTTACGTTGTTTCAGATAAATTAAGCACGAACAATAGCCGCCTGGAGGCTAATTGGTGTGGGGGAAGTGGAAGCTAAAGTGGGCTAGCTGGTTAGCCTTTCCTGACTAAACTTCCCCAGCCGGAATATCACGCCTGCGCAAAACCTGCGCCGCTTTTTTGGATTTTAACTGGGACTGTTAGATTTGGAGACGGAGATGTTGACGTTATGAGATGTGGGATTATGTGTTAATCTTTGCGTCAGGGCTCTGGTGTGTGACGGACACTTTAAACTAATAAACGCTGAGAAGTTAAAGGAGGCTAATGCGGCTAGTTGTCGATGAAAGCCTATGGAAACTGTTAGCATTATTTCATGCTGCTTTGGCGCGCTTTTGCAGCTGAAGTTTAAAGCCCTAAATGTAGTCAAGATCAACTTTTTCATCTCGACTATATACATGTGTACAAAGAGGTCAGAAGATGTGGCTCCAGTTTTTAACAGACGACAAAAATCCACATAGAATATGCATATATAATTAGACTATAAAATAAAAAAAATTAAACTAGGGCTAGAGAAGAAAATGTGCAATTTAGTTACATGCTGTGTTTTTGTGAAATGATTTGTGCAAAATTGCAGCAGCAGTCAAGTAGAGGAAAACTACAATTACGGATCTCATTGAATGTGCATGAGATCTGCAGCAGTTCATTTTATACAGATAATCTATTAAATATCTAGAAACTAGTGGAATAATTTCCACAAGAAAATATCAGTGTGTTTGTTCTAGATTCGCGGCTGTGCTATGAAAACTGGCCGAGTAGAAGGACTTTGAATAAAATGCATTGAAGTGAATGGAATTCTGTCAGCATTTGCCAAAGTTATGGGCAGAGGTAAATGAGCCCATTTTTACTTTGCATTTCCCAACAAGTAGACACTGTCGGATTAACCGTTTCCTTTTCAGAATCCAGCTTTTTTTGGTTGTAATGTTTTAGTCTTGATTTAAGCTACTGTGTTATGTTGGTGTTTTCACTAATCATATATAAAGAAAAAAAAGACGGGTCTCTGATTTAGTTTTCTGTCTGTTCTTCTTTTCAGTCCTCCTTGGGGAATTCAAGCCCTGGTAAATATGTATTTTTCGTTTATCATGATATGTTATATTGATTAAAGATGTCACAGATCCAAAACGTGATAATGATTTAAACAGCTGGATCAGGTATCAGTGACATTGGGCTGATCTATGGAGCTGATCTGTAAATCGTAGGTTTATCTATGTTTGTTATGCATGGGAAGTTTAAGGGAATATTATTTTACATTTTTATTCCTGAGCTCAGACATTTCAATGCGGGGAAAAAAAAGAAATCTCCCCTTTAGAACTGTGTGATATGACGAAATATATCGGAGGGCAAAATTAAATCATCTATCGTTTCATATTGTTTTCTAGAGTTTATTGGTTTGGAAGAGGATTTGCAGTAGTCACCACAGCACCATGTGGAAGTAGACACAGAGAATACAGTGCAACTTGCACAAGCAAAATCTGGTGTCTGTGTCCAAACACTCTGATACTTTTGCGCTGCGATCTATGGAACGCCAAAGCTGCCACAATTCACCTTAAGGCACCTTAAAAAGGCCCACCATTTACAGACGTTTTACAGTGTAAAAAGCAGCATTTGACCACTAGAGCGCTGCAAAACAGCAGTGTTTTAAATGGTGTAAAAAGCACTGGGATATTACAGCGCTCAATAAATAGCATTTTTAATGAATAAAACAATGTAAAAAAATGTATTTTACTGTCGGTTGCATAAAAATATAGGTGAATAGTGGCACCTTTGCATATGAGCTCGTGTGGAGTGTTTTGAGTGTGGGTGTAGGCAGAGTTGAAATATGAGATTTTGCTTGTGAACGTTTCACTAAATTTACAGAAAATTTACTATATTGTGATATATATCGTTATCGGGTTATGAAATCGCTTATGTGATATATATCGGCACATGAGGTTTAAAAAAAAATAAATCTCACAGCATGTATGATTTTTATTGATGTTTTCATGTTGGTTCAATGCTCGTTGATCAGTAAATCGATTGATTAATGTGTCATCACACCCCTAGTATTGATGTGTCGGGGCTGATGTGTTTCCTTCTTCTGCAGGGGTTTCTGTCGGCTCAGGCAGCCTGGACTTCGAGCCTTCAGCAGAAATGCACGTGAACGACTTCGATGATGAGCGCACGCTGGAGGAGGAAGAGCTGATGGAGGCAGAAACCAACTTTGGCAATGAGATCGAGGACCTCACCAGGGTAAAAATTCTGTTTCTGCCGTTCATCATAATCTCACTCACACCTGCTTTATTCCTGGTTTTTAAGTGAGTGAATTGTGTTTGTGACCTGATCTGATCGGAGAGTCACCAATTCAAGTCCCGGACTGGTAAAGGTACCACTGAGGTACTCATAAGCAAGGTGCTGTAACGTACCATGTTAGCTGCCCAGTGCTCCTTCATGGATTGATCAAATGCAGAGCACAAATAATTCATTCAGTTAATTGTAATTGAAGTGAAATTGATTTAAAGGGATATGGTCAGTACCCTGAGTGAAAGTTTTAAGTGTTCTTTAAAAGAAGTAGAATAAATGAGTGACACCATACTTTTCTTTGCCGAACAGGAAGGTGAGATGCCGATCCAGGAGCTGCTGAGTCTTTACGGCTACGCGGCTGGGGGGTCCCCGGAAGAGGAGGAGGAGGAAGAGGAGGAGGAGGAGGAAGACGGAGAAGAGGAAGACGAGGAGGATGAATGCGAGGAGCTGGACAACGATGAGAGCAGCAGGAGCACGGGGGAGCTAAAGAGGAATAAGGTGTGGGGAATGTTTAGGGGCCCAAGCATGAAGTGGTGTGGAACCCTCTTGTAATTGTGCAGTTTTTTTATTATTATTATTATTTTCCTTCCAAACGGATTGTGCAGCGTAGGCCAAAAAAGCGTAGTGATCAACTTATAATAGTTGCTATAGCGACAGCAAGCGTGTTTCCACCTCTAGCGGCCTGTGGACTGTTTGGCGTCACACTGTGCGCCACTCAACTTTCTTTTCAGAAATACCCGTGTACGTGTGGACGGCCTCAGTGTTCAGAGCGTTAAACGACTTCAGCGTAACAAAAATGCCGGTGGAGACGATTAATTACCGCCGTGCTCAGAGCGCTTCAAGCTTAAATCCGTTCATCTGGGCTTATCAGTTTCACTTGTCTCTTGCTAGCCAATCAAAATCGAGGAAGAGGCGGAACATACAGTAAATCGGTGGAACACTTCCAGCTGTTTACTTGCACGGTTTATTTCATGCACCCACTCTCGTCTCGAAGACGTGAGAATCAAACTCTGCCGCTCTGCTGCTGGTTTGTCTCCATTGTGTCGGCTAAACTAGTGATCTCAAAGAAACACGTTGAAACGGGAACGAACGCGGAAGTGGCCGATAGCGCTTTTCGTAGCTTAGCAACAACAAGCGCTGAGAGAGACCTCGGAGAAAGCGCTCCGTAAGTGAGGTTTTGACTGAGGCTTTTTGCTTGCAAAACCAAAAGTTAATTAGGTGAAACTGATTTTATAGGTTCTTATGTAAACGTCTCAAATACCTCTTTTCCACTACACTGGTGCTGGTGCCATGTGCCGGTTCTGGTACTCGGCCGGTGCTGAACTGAGAACCAGCCGAGAACCGACCCGCATTTACATTGACCAGGGAGCTCAGCAGGAGCCGCATGATAATACGTCACAGGTCATGCCCACTAAACGATCGGTTGTTCGTACGAAGCCTGCAACTTTTAGTTCTTCCCTTATTTCTTCATATGTCTTCTAATTTTTTGTGCACTTTCCAATTTCTGCTGAATCTGGACGTCCATATTGCTAAAAGAGCTTTAATTTCTTCCGCGCTCCACGTTACCGGACTTTGGCTCTCCGCCATTTTCTCTTCTAAAGCTACCTATCACTCCGCCCACCTCTCGTGGCGTCATGGGTTCTCGCTGCTAGACCAGCAGAGTTTAGGGGCCGGTTCGGAGCTGGTTTTAGGGAACCGGCACCAATTTTTGTTCTGTGGAAAAGTGTGGCACTAGTTCCAAAATTGGGAACCAAAATGGGTCAAATCCAGAGCAGTGGAAAAGGGGCTAAAGATCTACTGGGCGATTGCGGTTGGAAACCCCAGGTTTAGAGTAACCAATCAACCTTTAGTGCATGCATCCGGAGAATACCCACTCAAACACGGGGAGAGCACGCAAACCCCACACGGAAAGACCCCACAACCAACCTGGGGATCGAACCCAGGACCTTCTCGCTGTGAGATGACAGTGCCGACCACTGTCCAATTTTACACGGACATTTGTAAAATTGCACCGAGTGCACTGTTTCCAGCACAATTGTGCGCTGAAAAATTATTTTTGATTAAAACTGTTGGAACTAAATAATAAATTTTGTACTTGAGCCAGCGGGAAAAACAAACTTTCATGCGTAGAACCATCAAATAGTTGGAGAAAACTCAAAAGTTTTGGAATTGGAACCACCTTCTAGAACGAATTAAGTTTGAGTACGAAGGAACCACTGTGTATATATTTTAGCACAGACATAATTCCTGTAACTGCAGCACAGTTGGGATGAGGTGAGTAAGACTGGAGTGTTATACTGTATGTTTTGTGTGTGTGTGTGTACATGCAGGAGGAAGGAGTGAACATCTCTAAAGCCATGGAGAGCCTGTCTTCAGGTGATGTTCGCAGTCGCACGGCTAAAGTGTGCAGCACGACCGAACTCATCCGCCCTCAAAACTGCAGGCTCTTCAAAGGTGAGCAGCGCTGTGTATTTACTAGGGGTGTGCCAGAAAATCAACCCCAATCCTGATTCTGTCGATTCAGATTTTTAATGTCAACTAATGTTCAGCTCATCAGTGCTGTGGGCCTTTTGCGCAACATCAGTTCCGTGTTGGTTAAACAGGTGACCTCTCTTCCGGTGAGACGTCACTATTCGGAACGGTAACTCTGCCATAGCGGGAAGCCTCTCTGTCTGTGGTTACGTTTTACACAAATACTTCCAACAAATGGCGCTGTACAGTAGATGTCTGCAGGAGCTCCCCCACATCTCTGCATGCAATGTCCACTGGATCTGCGAGTGGTCAACAACACCAGACAGCGGACTGGACAGAGTTTTGGGTTATATGACTCCTCTTACATTGACAACTATGAGGTTAAGTTGTTGTCAGCTAGCTAAGTTAGCTCAGCTAACGTTACCTGATTTCTGTGAGTTGATAGTAAAACATATCTAGCTAACGTGTTTGGTATTTTTTCTGATTTACGTCATTTATATTGTTTGTCACAATCACCCAAGCACATCTTAACTAATCCTAGCTGCAGAATTCACCTCAAAAGAGTTTACCTCATCAAGTTAGCTGCTAACTCATGGTAACGCCGGCTGGTAGAGGCTGTTGTTATTGAGCATTTGTTTCATTGGGTTTGTTCGTTGTCACTCATTTTTCACCATTAACAAACAAAGGTAAGGTTACTGTAGTTCAGCAAAAAAAGAGAAAAATAAAACACACTAATACTATTATTAACTTAACAAATGTATTAACTTTTTAAAAAATGTTTTTCTGGTTTGATGATATTACCTCAGACCGTTCCGGGGAAACCAGTGCCACATTGAGACTAACTCTGTTTTCCGGTTTGAACGTTGGACGTCCCACATAAGGCCCGTAGATGGCGCAGTGTGAAAATCTGCCCAGATAGACGTCCTCTGCGTGAGTGTGGGTGATGTAGGGACTGTGTGCAAGCAATGGAAGGTGTGAAGGGAAACACGATTCAGTCTGCCTCATTTTCAGTGAAGGCAAGTGTCTGGGCAAATTTCACAGCTTCAGTGGGAAGGAGGAGCTCGTTAAGACACATGTTATATTTTATTTATTGAATTAATGTATTATTATAATGCATTAAGTTGAAAGTTTTGGATTTTACAGTTTGTGTGTTATTGTTCTATCAAGGCATTTCACCATTATCTCAGTGCTGCATTTGTTGGGCTGAGTGGACTGATGGGAAAATAATAAAGCTTACTCAAGGGTGAGATTGAGTCGTAGTCAGCTGCACTGGATTCAGTGTGATTTGTTTGTTGATCTGCCACAGTCAAATGGGGAAAGTAACTCAAAACAGCAATCTGGACACAAATTCATCTATGTATTGAATGTGAATTTTGTGATTTGATTTTAAATCTAATCGTGAGCCCAAGAATCGAAATGGTGAGATTTTCTGATTTGTGCAACCCTACTATTTACCTCATTTTGATGAGGAGCGTGAGCATAACGTAGATTTGATATTTTTGCATTCATATTATATCGCTCAGCCTTAATTCTGACTTGGTGTTTTAGATTGGGCAAATGTTGTATATAATCAAGATGGCAGCCATACATGAATGAGATATCGGTCCGATAACGGCGCAAACAGCTGGATCGGGTATCGGTGGATGCCAATCTGTTAATGTGCGCACACTCAGTAGGTTCAGCATGGGAGGTGTGACTGCGGTAAAGCTGGTTTATTGATTAACATTCACACTAATTCCTACATATTGATATGACAATGAGCAGAACAAGCAACACAACACACTACAAGCCCAAAAGCACATCACACCATTATACTGTTTAATTTCCTTAACAACACCAGCTCTCACTCACAATCTCTGTGTTCCTGATGCTTTTAGCGCCGCAGGATTAGGGAGCGTCACTAAATGACACAACTGTGTTTACAAGATTCATTTTTGAGATGTTATTTCAATAATAAATCATTTAGCAGATACATATGGGTGTGGAATTATTACATTGTTTTAGTAGGAAAACAGGATTTAACTCAAGTATTTCTTCAAGCAGAACAGAATAATCTCAGTCATGTGATCAGACCTTTTTTTAAGCATTATTTTCATTTTTTTGTTTAAAGAAAGACTGGTTCGGATTTGTATTGTATCAGCAGATATCCAGACTGACAATATCGGCATTGTATCGGACATAAAAAAAAAGTGGTGTCACGCCATGTATAAACCAAATATTGTATATAACTGTAGTGTATATAGCTATGCTGACCTAACTTAATAAAGGCAACTTCAGAACGTTGTGTTTCCAGATAATGACGCAGACGAGGAATCAGAAGAGGATGAAGACTATGTTCCTTCAGAGGACTGGAAAAAAGTAAAAACTATACTGTTTCTGTTTTCTCCCCAAACCCTGTTTGTCTTCTTTGAGTGTGAGTTTCTAAGCGGTGTGTGTGTGTGTTATGAGCAGGAGATCATGGTTGGATCCATGTACCAGGCAGAGACACCCGTGGGTCTGTGCAAATACAAAGACAATGAGAGAGGTGAGCTCTGCCTTCACAGAGACGCAGACAATCTACAATAATGTATCTGTACTCAGGTAGAGCGTGGGGGTAGTGTTGAGTACCGGGCCGATTATCAGGGGCTGATATTAGGCATTTTGCCAGTTATCAATATCCGTGTTTACTTTTGACCGTCACAGATATTAAGTAATTAGAAGGTGCGCTACTGCTGTCCCACTGGCGTTTGCTCTCGACTCACTGCTTCATTTAATGCTCCGCCCTCAACAGTCTCTGACTGTTGCACGAGTGCAGCGTGAAGCTCCGAGAAGAAGAAGAGGAGAGACGAGAGTTTCAGCTGAACTTGGTGTTTCAAAATTTTGACAAAGATTTGCTCTTTTTTCGCATTCAAATATTGGTTATCGGCCCCGTTAACTAGCAATAATCGGGATCAGTATCGGCTCTGAAAAACCAATATCGGTCGACCCCTAGTTAGGGAGTTGGTTTTGTGATTGGAAGGTCACAGATTCGAATCCTGGATCAGAAAAGTGTACCGGACCTGTGCAACAGAATAAACACAAGAGAAGTAACAGTTCCCATTAATTCAGAAAGAGACATGAAAGAAAGCCTGTCTACAGGGATGGTACCTTGCTCATGAGTACCTCTGTGGTACCTTTACCGGTCTGGAATTTAAACCGGTGAGCTTCCGTTCACGACGGCGATCACCATCTTAGGAGTTAGTAGTGTTGATTGTGTAACGGTTAGGGTGTTCACCCTGTGATCGGAACGTCGTCGGTTCGAATCCCGGACCGGTAAAGGTACCACCGAGGTACTCATGAGCAAGGTACTGTACCGGTGCTGCCAAAAAAAGCTGGCCACTGCTCCTTAATGGATGGGTCAAATGCAGAGCTCACATTTGGTCATGGTTCACTCTGTGCTGTTCTGTAGTGTGTTCACAATGACAAATAGTCACTCGCTCAAATGAAAACCAATACAGTGCTGTAACCGTGGAGAGTGAATGGGATGTAAACCTTAATGACTGATACTGCACATCGTTATATATTGCACAAATATGATTTTGTGTGGTTTTTGGTCATCCCGTCCCTTTAAGATTGATTAGTTGATTGATTATTGATTGAGTCTTTCTTCTTCCCTGCCAGTGTATGAAAATGATGACCAGCTTCTGTGGAACCCCGAGTTCCTCTCCGAGACGACGGTGACGGAGTTCTTAACGGAGGCGTGTAGACGGACCGGAGAGGAGACGGGAGTGGACGCTATACCTGAAGGATCCCACATAAAGGATAATGAACAGGTAGCTGCCCTTCTGCCGGTCACCTGGCCTTATGAAAGCTGATGGCACATGAATCAGGACTTACAGTACCAAACGGATACCAAGGCTAAGCACACTGCCAGTTTTTCTCCAGTATCAGAAGCGTCACATCACACAGCCCTGTTTTTGTTAATGAAAGCCATATGAGGTGTGTCAAGACGCGGTGTCACCCGTGTGATATAAATCCTCGATTGATTTGTAGATTGAACAGTTTCCTGTCTCCTGCAGGCGCTGTACGAGCTGGTGAAGTGTGACTTTGACACAGAAGAAGCTCTGCGAAGACTGAGATTTAATGTGAAAGCAGCCAGAGGTGGGAACTGACTCCTGACTGACAAACGCAACACACAAACATAATCAATTAATCTCTTTGTAGCTCTTTTTACTTTTATATTGTGATTTAAGGTGTCCCTTTCCTTTCCATTATTCTTGCTTTTTTTGGATGATTATGAGTGAATTTCTAAAGAACGCAGCAGTGTAAAATTGAATCACTTCCCTACAGAAGAGCTGTCCGTGTGGACGGAGGAGGAATGCCGGAATTTTGAGCAAGGTCTCAAGGCTTACGGGAAAGATTTTCATCTTATTCAAGCCAACAAGGTGAGGGCAACCAAGCTGTGTTACCACAGGTGCACTACTATAATAATAATAATAATAATAATAATAATAATAATAACTATTTACATTACATTTATGCCATTTAGCAGACGTATCCAGAGCAACTTCCATTTCCTAATTTCAGGGACAGTTTCCATGAGAGCAATTTTGGGGTTGAGGGTCTTGCTTAGGGACTCAGTGGTGGTAGTGCCAGAGGTAGGATTTGAACCCACGACCCCTTGGTCCAGAGGCGAGTGTCCTAACCACTAGACCACTAGTTGCTAGGTTATTAATATGGTTGCTAAGGTGTTTTTTTTAGGTGGTTGCTAAGGTGTAGCTAAGTTGTTGCTAGGTTATTGTGATGGTTGCTAAGGTTTTCTAGGTGGTTGCTAAGGTGTTGCTCAGTGGTTGCTACCTTATGATGGTTGCTAAGGTTTTCTAGGTAGTTGCTAAGGTGTTGCTCGGTGGTTGCTAGGTTATTATGATGCTTGCTTAGGTATTCTAGGTGGTTGCTAAGGTGTTGCTTGGTGGTTGCTAGGTTATTATGATGGTTGCTAAGGTGTTGCACGGTGTTTGCTAGGTTATTGTGATAATTGGCAAGGTTTTCTAGGTGGTTGTTGAGGTGTTGCTAAGCGGTTGCTAGGTTATTAATATGGTTGCTAAGGTGTTTTTTTAGGTGGTTGCTAAGGTGTAGCTAAGTTGTTGCTAGGTTAATATGATGGTTGCTATGCTATTATGACATTATGACAGTGTGTCCCAGTGTTGGCTAGCTACGTGGTGCCTAAGTTGTTATGATGGTTGCTAAGATGTTGCTAGGTTATGATGTTTTCAAGGTGTTTGTAGGTGGTTGCTAAGGTGTAGCTAAGTGGTTGCTAGGTTAATATGATGGTTGCTAAGGTGTAGCTAGGTGGTTGCTAGGCTAATATGATGGTTGCTAAGGTTTTAAGTGGTTGCTAGGTTATTGTGGTGGTCGCTATGGTATTGCTAGATGGTTGCTAATGCAGTAAGGTGTTGGAATTTGAGCTCCCTGTTAGTCCAAGTGCTAAAAAGCAGACAGAAAAATGGACAGAACTCGCAAACGAGCGCACATGTCAAAGCCGTGTATAGGTGCCCGCCACATCGCCACGGACCACACGCGGTTGAGTCGGAACAAAAACTGTAGGAGGAGCAGCGGTCAGAGGAAAGAGTGGTATAAAAACAGGATTCACATTGTGTGTGTGATCAGCGCTCCGATGACGGGGCCAACTCCCAACATCAACGCCGCTGACGCGCTCTCTCTGTCCCGTCACGTTTCCAGGTGAGAACGCGGTCTGTAGGAGAGTGTGTGGCTTTTTACTACATGTGGAAGAAGTCGGAGCGCTACGATTTCTTTGCACAGCAAACTCGTCTCGGGAAGAGGAAATACAACCTCCATCCGGGAGTGACGTGAGTGTTTTCTCCAACACTGAAGATAACCAATAGAGATTAGAGATGAGGCGATGCCACTTTATGATAACGATATTGTAAATTTGGATATCTGCCGATACAAATCGGAAACAGTCACAGTCTTTATTTAAACATAAAATAATGCTTTAAAAATGTCTGAATACATGACTGAGATTATTGTTATGCTTCAGGAAATGCTTGATTTAAATCCTGTTTTCCTACTAAAACAATGTAATAATTACACACACACACACGTATATGCTAAATTATTTGTTCTTAAAAATTGTTCATTTAGACATATATTTCTTCTTTCTTATTGATTATAACATTATAAAACTGAAAAAAAAAATGATGAATTTTATTATTTATCAGCTAAAATCTGGTTTGTGTCTGTAATAAAGGGGACGTTTTGACGGAACTGGAGCTTTTTAGCGAGTAACGGTGCTCATGTACGCACTCAACACTGCGCTCGTGTTTACATCACGAAAAATGTCATTTATGCGTTTTTATGCATTCACTTGCGTTTTAGTGCGGTAACATCTCACAAATACTTTCACATGCAGGATCAGGTCTTGTCTTGATCGCGCCACTGAAAACGTGTCATTAATAAGCGTCCGTGTGAAATACAAGCGGAGCTGCTCTAGCGAGTAAAATGAATTAAACCAAACTTCGATTCTAGAAAAATCAACCATTTTTGTAATAGAATTATTTGAGCTATTAGAACAATCGTTTCAGCTCTACTTTACCGCAGTGCCACTTCATAACGAATTGAGCGTGCACGCATTTACAAATCGGCTCCATAGAACGGCCCAATGCCACCGATACCCAGTCCAGCTGTTTGAGCCGTTATCAAACCGATACCCATCCACATATCGGATCGGTTACATCTCCAATAGAGATGCACGGTAATATCAGAATCATATCAGAATCGGCAGATAATCTTTTCTCTTTTTTTTAAGTAATCGGCATCGGACCGATGCCTAGATTTGGCGGATATTTGTATTCGGACGTATTTATTGTATGTGGGAAAGGTAGCGCTGGTGCCAGGCACGTCCAAAGTCCAAGGTGGGATTTTATGCGACCCGCGATTCTGTCTAAAATGTATGCCGTTATTTTGTGGCAAAAATCTGAGCACGCAGTGGAACGTCCGCAAACCAAATCTCTTGTCTTTACGCGCTCAACTCTGCCTTCCTCGTTTATCGGCATCAGCGAATATAAGCATGAAAAATACTGGATATCAGCATCGGCCAATAATTCCCTTATTGTGCATTCCTGTGTTGCAAAAAATGTGTGAAAGAATTTTGTAAATCGATCGGCATTTTCCAGAGTTACGGTTAAAGCTGCAGCGCTTCATTTGTGCGTGGCGTTTGGTGAAGACGTGAAGTCACTGTGTGATGTTTGTATTATTATTAATTTTTTTTAGAGATTACATGGACAGGCTGCTGGACGAGACGGAGAGCGCAGCGTCCAGCCGAGCGGCCACACCCCCTCCCACAACCTCCAGCAGCAGCACCAGCCAATCAGAGAGGGAGGACGGCTCGGCACACAACGGTGAGAGCAAATCGGAGTCCTGCTGAACGTTCCGCTATCGAGTCTTCTGTAAAATATATAAAATTTATATGTCACTGAGACTTTCACACGCATCAGGTGCAGGCTGATAAAAAAACCTTCCTCTCTCTCTCCCTCCATTTCTGTCTTCCTCCCTCTCTTTTTATCTCCTTCTCTCTCCCTCGTTTCCTCTGTCTATGTCCCTCCTTCTCTCTCCTGACGTTTCTCCTTCCTTTTCCTTTTCCCTCTCTCTCTCTCTCTCTCTTCCCTATCTCTGTGCCTCCCTCGCTCTCTACACCCCCCTTTCTCTCCTTCTCTCTCCTCTGTCTACCTTCATCTCTTCCTTCCTCTTTCCCCTTCCTTCTCTCCCCATCCCTCCCTCTATCAGGTGTGGCGAGCTACAGCACAGACTCCAGGCTTCTCTCCAGCGCCGAAGCGAAAGCGGACCCTCATCAGTCCATCAGAGCCGACGTCCTCCCCGCCCCCGAAACAACTCACACCTCCAACGGCTGTGACCCCCCTGCCGTAACCGCGGGCGAGCGCAACGGCTCTGTCAAGAGGCAGTCGGACAGCCCCCAACCCCTGGACCGGCCCTGTCCCAAAAAATGCAGGACAGACTCAGAGCCTCTGACCCAGCTGGACACGGACTCTCCCCGGGTCACGGAGGACTGAACCAACAACCCTGACCAAAAAAAAAACGCCCCCAGACCAAAATCCAGCGCGTTGCACCGCCCCCTCGATGCGGGAGGAAGAGAACGCCACGAGCAAACCATCATCCATTCAGTAAATCAGACGGAAAAAATTCCACACCGTTTTACGCAAAAAAAAGTGTATATTCTGTTTGTACTTGGAATTTGTCGCTATTTTTTTACCAACTAAATATTTATATTTTTTATCGAAACGACACTGATGGGGTGAAAGTGCCGAGAACAACGCTTGGGATCGAAGGTTGCAGCTGCAGGACGTTCTTTTGATCTCACGCTCGTGTCCTGTTCAGAGCTCGGGTTTACTGCGCAGTCGCAGAGAAAAGCAAACGACCGTAAACTCCTCATCCTCCGACCCTCGTCCTAATCCTCATCATCCTCCTCCCCGTCCTCCCCTCCTCGTCCTCCTCTCCCCGTCCTCCCCAGCCTCGTCCCGTCCACGTTGGTGTTTGTGAAGAGAGTTTGGCATCAGTGATGTCTGCTACTGGTGTGTTTGTAGCTGTATTTTACCGGTTTTGTGGGCTTTACGACCACTCGGTCACATCCGTATGAAGGCACTTGTGGTTTGATGTAAGATTTGTATAGATTTCTTAACTTGTATAGTTCTCACACTTTTGATAATCATGCTGTACATGTTTACCTGTCCTCCTCCTCCTCCTCCTCCTCCTCCTCCTCCTCTTTACAACTTTACGCCCAGTTTCTGAGCTGCACAAAAAGTTGATGATAAGAAAAGCTCACCTCAGCATCGTCTTTACTTTATGTTGTACGTGATGGAGTTAAGGTGGTGTTGACCAGGCGCTCGCGCCGTGCTTCCTCTCTGTCTCTCTCTTCTTTTCTGGGTCACCGGGGGCGTCTCCGTTCAGGAGAACTGTGCTGCTGCTTTTCTTGTGTGGAACCTGTTCCTGACGCGAGCGTCCCGTAGTGGTGAGGAGGGTGAATGGCTCTTGGCGTAAACAGCATTGCTCAGCAGTTGTTTTAGTCTCTCCAGCGCTCCTCGTTTCCTCCAGTTAACATTAACCCACTTGTGTTTACGCGGATGTGGTTAGTTTCATAATGAATATTTTTTTAATTGTTTACACAACATTCAGTTAAAAAGTCTCCGGCCACAGTAGAGCACAATATGATTCCAAACTCGACTGTGTCATGTTTTTCCCCCCCATCAGTGAATAGCAGATGACATGTCCAGCGCAGCCTGCTTCATGGTCACTTGTATGTGAGAAATTTAGGGTGTTTAAGGCGCGCACACAATAGAACCAAACACATCATCCATGGACCTCGTTAGGTCAATTTTAGCAGGCTCTAGCCCCCCTTAAAAGTTCCTAAACTCCCCCATAATTATTTGGAATTCAGTGCACGAATAACCAAACGCAAACCAGCAGAAATATGAGTGGAAATAATAGTTCAGGTTATTATTATCTGATTAAAGAGATGGTTCTGTTTCCCAGTGCGGACACTAGGCAGGTGGACAGCATATGGACCCAGGCGGAAGCTGCACGTCACTGCTGCGGTCAGCAGGGTCTTCCAGGGAAGGAAAGAGAGTGAGTCCGATAACAGCTCCTGATAAATGCTCTTCAAAACATCTCTCAATCGATGAAGCCCACGTAGGTGCGATGAAAACGTTTCGGCGTGAAAGTAGCGCATAACCCTGACGCTAACGCTAACGCTAACCCACACCCGCTAGGGGCTAAGCTCCGCCCTGTCTTTCAACCCTAGTGACGGCATCGTTTTAAAAATCCTGTTTTACTCATTTACACGTGTCTACGATGGCATTCTAGTGCCACCTTAAAAAGAAAAAATCTAAGATTACGAGATTAAACTCGTAATTATTTCGAGAATAAAGTCGAAAGCTTACGAGAATAAAGTCGGAATGTTACGAGAATAAAGTCGGAAGTTTACGAGAATAAAGTCGGAATGTTACGAGAAAAAAGTCGAAATGTTACGAAAATAAACTCGAAATGTTACGAGAAAAAAGTCAAAATGTTACGAGAAAAAAGTCAAAATGTTACGAGAAAAAAGTCGAAATGTTACGAGAAAAAAAGTCGAAATGTTACGAGAATAAAGTCGAAATGTTACGAGAATAAAGTCGAAATGTTACGAGAATGAAGTCGAAATGTTACGAGAATAAAGTCGAAATGTTACGAGCAAAATCACAGAATTACTATGGATGTGGAGGATCTGGTTAAGTCCTACTTTAGGTTAGGATTTAGCAATAAGAAAATTCTTTGTCTTTTGGCGCATCAGCACGGATTTATAATTAGTAAAAGGTCACTGCAGCGGTTATGTAGGAAACTTCATTTATTCAGAATAAAAAATCACACAGACATTGAGGCCTCTTTTGTGCAGTCTGAAATGGCGACCAGTGGTCCATTGTTTTAAACTCCAAACCCCATATCTTAAACATTCACGTAAAAATTTGACGTTATTTTCATAATTTTGACTATTTCTCAAAATACTACGATTTTAATCTCGTATTACTACGAGTTTATTCTCGAAATATTTCGACCTTTTTCTCGTAACGTTTCGATTTATTCTCGTAATATTTCGACTTTTTTCTCGTAACATTTTGACTTTATTCTCGTAGTTTCGAGTTTATTCTCAAAATATTACGAGTTTAATCTTGTAATCTTAGATTTTTTTTTAAGGTGGCACTAAAACGCCGTCGTACGCGTATCCATGGAATCCAGTGTTTGGAAAAATCTTCTCTTTGGAGGACGTTTTTAAAAATGGTGGCTGAAACACTGTTTACGTGTAAACGAAAGGCCCAAACATTTATAAAAACATCCGCATACGTGTCAACGGGCTCTTGGTCTTTTAAAAATGAATGTCTCCTGCGTTACTCGTGCCAAAAAGGTGCCCAAGCTCCAGCCAACTCAAAGTAAAATTTTATTTTCTACTTTATTACATAAAAATTCCCCTGCTGTACATGATTGATTACAAACAGCCTCCAGTACCGTCCTAACGTCCTGAAGCGTCTTCCCTCCGTTCTGCATGAGATAATCCCACGGCAGCTTCTGCTCAAACGCAGTCCTGTCTTCTCGCTACGAGCGCTCTGTTAAATGAGAACAAGAGAGGGTGATGAGCGCAGTACGGGACGCGTCGTCGGTTTACTGACTAAAATGAGAAACGTCTACTCGCTCTGGTAGTGTAATGGCTATCGAGTTGGCCCCGTGATCGGAAGGACGCAGGTTCAAGTTCCGGACCGATAAAGGTACTGCTGAGGTACTCATGAGCAAGCCACTGCTGCCCACATGTGGAGATGGTATGTAAACGTTCATCCATCCATGAGCCAAACCGTTTAATCCCAGCTGGGGTCACGGGGGGACCGGAGCTTAACCCGGGAACTTACGGGCGCAAGGCGGGGACCAACCCTGGGCAGGCGCCAACACACCGCAGGGCACACACGCTCACACACACACTCACATTCACACCTCACAGGGCCAATTTAGAGTCGCCAATTAACCTATATTGCATGCCTTTGGACTGTGGGAGGAAACACACGCCAACACTGGGAGAGCGTGCAGACTCCACACGGAAAGACCTCACAGCTGACCCGGGGCTCGAACCCAGGACCTTCTCACTGTGAGGTGGCAGCGCTAACCACTGCTCCACTCGGTACGTCAACATCCTGAAGAATATACTACATTATATTTTATTACAATATAAATATATTAAAAGCGCAAATACAGAAATATCTCAGAGCCTCCAGGATTTCATGTCGAAATTGCAACTATTAACGCAAATTCGGCCAATCCCCATGAATGCATTACTACTGTGCAATTTTGACCAGTTACCACAACATTCCTGCAATTTTTGATCATTGTTGTTTCCCGCAAAACGTTGAGCCATACGTCAGCAAACTCACTTCCTCGATACGTTTAGAAGACGAAGGAAAGGTGTGATAAAAACGCCGCACATTTACCTTCATAAATAACTAAATGATTAATGGTTTATAAAAAATAATAGTGGATTTGTTTCCTTCGTTTTAGTTCATTGTTAAAGAATCATTATAAAGGGAGACAAAATCCCAAACGTTCCTGCAACTTTGACTTGCTGCCCGAACTTATGTGCAACAAAACCACTAAAAACACGCCAACTTTCATCACTATTTTTTAGAAAAGCTGCTGTGAAATCCTGGAGGAATGGCTATGTTTTAAGCATTTTTGCACATTAATACTTTTATTTATATTTCTTTTACAAAATACGTTTAGGTCACTAGTATATTTCCGTGATGTGCGTTAACAGAATTTGCGTAAACACTAGAATCTGGTGTTTTTAAAGGCCGATCAATAAATTAATGATAATGTCAGCACAATAAAGATAAAAATAACGTTTCTTTTCTCGTTTTGCGTAACAATGAATGGTTCTTTGTCATATACAGTAGTAACAAACACTAGTCTACAGTGTCACTGAATGTTCCGTTCCTGTTGTAAAGTCGATTTAGCACTGTTTCGTTTCTATGTGGCAGTTGGTAGAGTAACCATTAGGGAGTTTGCTGGTTCAAGTCCCGCACCGGTAAAGGTACCACTGAGGTACTCAAGAGCAAGGTGCTGCTGCCCGGGCGTTGCCCATGTCAGCTGCCCACTGCTCCCTCACGGATGGGTCACATGCAGTGGTCAGATTAGGTTGTGGTGCACTCACTCACTCACCCTAATTTGAACCCACAACCTCTTGGTAACTAGATGAGGTTCCTGCCACGAGGCTGCCACCATCTCCCTCTTTAAATTCCCCAAATGGAAAAATGGATTTAAAATTCTCTACTTACTCCTGTGTTCTTCCGTGAAGGTTATGTAGGAGTAGACGAGGCTTCCGGCGATGCTGTTGGTGGAAAAACAGCTTCATTTGTTTTAATTACTGAAATTGGCCGTAAATTGACATTTTATTGTAGTTCACTGTTAAAGTATTGCATGTTTAGCTAATACAGGTTATTATAATTGTTTTATCATTATAAGCAATTAGAATTATATCAATTTAGTCTAGAATTGGTGTTGTAGCTACACATTTAAGGTGTGGTGGGCAACATAACGATCACCTTGCAGCAGATTTCATTCAGAATACAACGGGAAAGAATATTTAAAACATTTGCCAAGATTACAGGAAAAACTCCACGGGTCAATTTTCACAAATCTAACATATGAGTGCAAACAGTTTTGTTTTTCTTGTAACAGGTGCGTTTCAATTTGACGAGGCAGTTTATAAAGACACTTTTACCTTATATTCAAACCAACAAAGTTCAGCCACGTGAAGACGTAATCTCCACCGAACACCATGCCGATGTACGTCACCAGAATATTCTGTTGAAAGAATGAAAGCGTTTTGGAAGTCCTGGTTTTCAGAAAAGAACACATTTACAGAGTAATGCCAAAAAAAAAAATGCATTTGCCATGTCTACCTGCTTTTTGCTGTGTTTACATGCAAGTACTTGATGAATTAGGCAATATTAATCTGGATTTTCTGACCTTGTTTTGGTTCTTAGTTTGACCTTTAGATTTCCCAGGACAGCAACAAATAAAATAAGTGTGTGAGTGTATTTTTATATACTAAATAAATACACAAACAAATGCATTTCTCTAAATTAAAGTACATTCTCAAAACAAATACTATTAATGGAGCTCTAGGTAAGAAATTTATGGCAAATAATTATAAAATGAAGCTAATATGTCACCAGAGATTAAGGAATCATTTTAATTTGAAATACTGCTCTCACTGACAAAATTAGTACAGCCAGAATATTCACATTTAAAAATTTCATTGATTTTTTGTTTATGTTTTGATTTTGTGATTTGATTTTAGCATTTTAGCATCCAGGTTGCCAGTTACCACTGGATTACAAATGTCTGATGTTACTAAAACTAAAAGGCCTCGCTATAACTCTGAAAAACATCTTGACCAAAGCAGAAACAAAACGAGGATCAGCACAGGAGATGCCTTTGAAAGATGGAGACGGCTGAAAGCGGAGGAGAATGGTGAAGACAGATGGTGAAGTGGACACTAGACACTGGAATGAAATTTTAATTATTTTCACCAGTTGAGTAACGTTATTTATGTTGGATCATAGATTGTAGCCCATGTGTAAGAGGGTCATCCCAAGCAACTGCATTGTTTGAGAAACAAAAACGGTGACTTGTGACGGCCAACATCAGCATCATGTTACGCTGAGACAGTGTGGCAACAGTGCAAACTTTAGCATGCTAATTATGGCAATACCAAATGCAACACGAGACACTCAAATATGAGGATCTGGCAACCTTGAGGCTGGGGGTATTTTGGTATTTTGAATTTGATTGCTGTACCACAATCTTACATATAGCTCCTTTAATGTAGATTATTTGGCAGCTTTAAAGGATTCTTTTTGCTACTATAATTCCTTCCTACTGTAATATGTGGTGGGAAAAAATAAATCATACCACTCTTGATACTTTAAAATACAGATCAGAGTTTAGAATGACACAAATATTTGGCCTTTATTTCTTCTTAGTTCAACCCAAGCACAATCTAATGTTGTTTTGTGTGTTTCCACTATAAATACTGTTTACACATTTTAAGCAGAATCCGAACTGACCTTAATGCAGCCTATAATGGTGGTGGTCAGAGCTGAATTGTGTTGAGTGCATAAAACGATGGAGTACATGAGGATGAACCTGACAAACACAAACACACAGCAGAGGAAATGCCAATATTAATTCTAAAGAAAAAATAAGTTCTGCTCGACAGGACAAGGAATTTCCCTGGATTTTTCAGTCAATGACAAATAAAGCTTTTATTTTTTTTATTAAAAATCATTTTTTAATTACATTTGTATTTTTATCTTTTAAATAGATGTCATGCATATTGTTGCGTTTGGAACAATGTGTTAAAACAAGTCTCATTAGTTAAATATTGATTCAGTGTTTAAACTTTATCGACTGTATTTTTAACTTAAATGTATATGTTTTCCTCCTGTTTATTCTTAGTGAAATGTTTGGAAAGTACTTCTTACAGTTAGTCGGAATCAAAAAACATTCCAACTTAGAACCGGTTCCAATTGATCAGTTCCATCCTAATTGATCACCTTGATGGATTCTTCTTAACGATTCTCATTTTCCAGCGCCACGTTTCCCACTTTTCAGTAGGATTTGCGTCGCGCTACATTACGTCACACTCTCTGCGACTTGACCTTCAACCTCGAGGAATCGTGACGCTGCGTTTGTTAGCGCTCACGACTCTCACAGGGAAGTCCAACATTCACTAAAACCTTCCAGTTCAGTTACATCTTCCCATTTATTACAGAGAAAAGTTATATTTTAGCTGATAAATGACAACAAGCAGCAACGTTCTACTCACAGTACAGACATTTACTTGATATTGATTTATTCCTGACGCGCGTCCACAGCGCTATTGTGCCGCGGCTCTCTTATGGAACGCCCTCATGACAAAAATGTACTTCTCTCCAAGAAACGAGTCAAAAATGAGTTATAGGCCAAAATCAGTCCAAATGCATAAAAATCGCCAAAACTTCAGTATTTCATGTTTTCCATTAATCAGAAAATATTTATTTCCATTCCATAATGTTAGAGTAAAAAATAAATATTAAAAAGCATTATCTTTTTTTAAAATTAAATATCCAGATGGATTCCAAATGGATAAAGAAGTGTTTCCACCTGCACTAACCTTATTGTTCTTCATAAACTACACCATACAATGAATAATAATAAAAACTATGAATATGAATGTGTTCATGTTCACAGTCTTGTGCAGAAATCATTTTGGGAAAAATAAAATGGTTGTTTTTGGTGCGAAAGAACTACTTTTTTCACACTCAAGAACTACTCAGGAATCGATAAGAGAACTGATAAGGAATTGAATTGATAAGCAGAAACGACAACAGCACTGATCAATTTCCACCCCTATTTTTAACACCCCTTATTGTATGGTTGTGTTTTGTATATCCAGTAATTTAAGATTACTGCATGCTTGTGGCCAGCTATTTTAGTATTTTAGCACCCAATTTTACATTAATAGGCAGAATTATAATAAGAAGAAAAGCATACAAATGAATGCATTTAGTACAATAGCTATTCACATCATCGTTATCAAGAATTTGTTCACTATTAACTACTATTTCTTGGTTTAAATGAACATTTTCCCTGCTTGCACTACCTGAAAGAATATGCATGTCATGTCATTACCCTTTTACAAATGTTATCAGCACTTTCTTTACCATTTTATGTTCCACAGAGCAACAAAATTTATAAGATAATGACTAACCGCTCGTGATCTTACCCCATTATACAGGACAAAATGAACTGAACAACGAAGAACACATCAGTCCAGCCTTCAAAATACACAGCCTGGCATGAAAACGCACAATTTCACCAAGATGACATGTAATAAACATACACTGTCCTGTGCATTGAGTCAAAAAGGGGCCTCTGTAGTTTTACACGTCACAGTGTTGGGAGTTACGCTGTTTTGTTTTTATTTTAAAAATTCACTAACATTTTGAGAACTGTCACAAGAGTAAAGTCATGATGCTGCACCACATCGCCCTCCACTGGATGTAGAATCTACTGCAGTAAACTACATTTGAGCATTTTACAACGTCCTACTTCCACACTTATTTTGGTGAAAATAACTCAAAAGTAATGCAGGACTCGTGTAACACATTACAATTCAGAGACAGTAATATTGGAATGGAATCAATAACTTGGGATTAACACTAATTTATCTATAATCTGGTACATGTTGGAAGTAACTTGCCCAACACTGCTTGGGAATTATAATGCTATAATTCCAGGTTAAACACATCGAATTAAACTTAAACACATGATTAAAATGAAATAAGTGACATTTTCACAATTCTTTCACTGTTGCATTCAGTATTACAAAGTGATTATTATATTATCTACAATAGTTTGCAAAAAGTGAAAGGGAAGACAATTTATTGCAAATGTAATTCTGTATTCGTCAGTCAAAAAAACTGAAATTGGGTTAATATTTGTTATTGGTTAGTTATTGGTAAAGGTACAGAGCTCCCATTTTTGACTCACAGTGTAGAGCACAGTCAATACATGATCTTTAAGTCTGATAATACTTACAATAAATGAAGCACTTAAAAATTGGATGACAGTCAGCTGATATTCATTTAAGAATAATGAACATAATGCCGTTTCAAAACATTTTAAGTATGACAAAATGTTAAAATGTTGATAAATTACATTCAAATATATTTAAACGCAGAACTGCTGTCTAGTGCCTCTAGTGGACAAACTACACAATTACAACACTCATAACATGATTGAAAGACTCGTCTTGCAGATATTTTTCTTTTAAAAATCTCCTTTATCTAGCATATAAGTGTTGATACCAATCTATTAGGAATCAGCTCGTATCGGCTGATGATACCAGCACACCGATTTATTGGTCAAGCTCAGTTTAGTAAAGTCATTTTGAGCATGGTTCTTAAGTATTTGTCCAGCATGAAAAGACTGCAGATTGGTGCCATGTTTCTGGTGCACTTACTTTATGGATGTCTCCAGTATAATATGCTAAAGCCACAGTGGGTATAATCATGAAGAGAGCGTTGTAATACAGCAGCCCATACTTGCCCAACTCCTAAAACCAACAACACCACCACAAAAGAACAGTTAACAAAACCAGAAGAGAATAAAAATCCAAAGACTGGCTTCATAAACGTCTCTCCTCTGACCATGAATGTGAATCACATTTACTCAACATCCAACTTTAATTTGTCACTCTCAAGTACCTTGGAGTCCAGTTTCTGCTTCATGTAGGCCCCGTTAGCTGCAGTCAGCAGGTTGTTAACTGTGATGTATATGTATCCTTGCAGGTCAAAAGCTAAATCTGTACTGTCAGAATCAAGAAGTGGTTTGATTATTTTACACTCTTTCATTTTGTTATTATAATGTCAATACTGTGCTACATTTTTCCATCACATACAAACCTTACCTGGCAGCGATAAAGGCTCCTAAAATCATAGTAAACACAGTTGCCTGAATGGACCACAAAAACGTCTTCCTGTAACAACAAAGCATAAGGTGTTTTAATGGGAACAACAGATCCATTTCCACGAGATAACACCAATGTGATTGCTCAAGTTTTGTGGCTGGGACGTGAAAACTAGCCGAGTAGAAAGACTAAATTAAAATGCATTGAAGTGAATGATGAAAGAATGAGGGATGATAAAAGCAAGAAAAAAACGATTGTGGGTCATGACGGCCACAGCTACGCAAAGAGGCCCTGGATCCTCTGAAGAATGGTGGCAAAATTTGAGCTCCATGTTAGTCTATGGGGAAAAAAACTGATGAAAAAATGGACAGAACGAGTGCACATATCAAAAACGAATACAAACAACACACACCGCTATAGACCATACGTTTCACAGACTCCCTAACCATTACGCTACCAACTGCCCCAAACCCGACAAGATTATGGTGTTTCTCACATCATGTAAATACTCACTTCAGCAGGTATCCCTCGGCCAGCATGGTGAAGAGGATGGAGAACCTCCTCAACACGGTGAACATCGGTAAACTGCGAGGAAAGCCAAAAGAGCGTGTAGAGACCGGTCACTTTTATTATATACATACGGCTCCAAAGGGTTCCACGGGCCTTACTTGACTTGTTTGGTCCCAAAAAGGCCAGTTAGCTGATTGCCGGCATAGAGGAGCGGGAGAGGGAAAGTCTGGAAGCAGGAGGAATATAAATGAAGTTTTAGGTTCTCCGTTATCCAGGACCTGGTATTCTTGAGTCCTTGAGTCAAAGGCGACCTCTTATTTAAAGGGCACCTAAACAAATCACTATATCTACTGTCTATAAATAACGTAGTTGTGGCTCAAGACTCTCGCACAGCACCGTATATATGTAATAAATAAAAGCACTAATAGTTTACCTTACGTGGGACATTTCTGTCCAAATCGGGGAAATTTATCACTCCCAGGGCCTTGGCCACACGCAGCACCACCACCGTCGCCAACATCTTTAAAACAAAAAGCACATTTCCACTTCTGAGGGACTAAATTCTTGGTTGTAATTTGGCAAATCATAAGTTAACAACTAAGAGATTTCAATAATATCTAATTGATACAGGATTAAAGGGGCATTAGGTCTCATATGTACCAGATGAAAGAAGACCAAACGTGAAGTCAAACTCATTATAATAGACCGTATGAAAATGACTAAAGGAGGTTAAAGGCCTACACACAGTGAAGAAAGTGCTGTGAAGAAAATCAACACACAAGAAAAAGTTTAAATAAAAAGCAACAGTGCTTGGGGACAGTACCTTGTTCACAAGTACCTCAGTGGTACCTTTACTGGTCTGGGACTTGAACTGGCAACCCTCCAATCACGGGGCCAACTCCCAAACCATTACGCTAGCAACTACACTGTTCAGTCACAGACATGTTTGGAAATAAATATCTTAAAAAGCGGTTTCAGCAGTGTTGGGCAAGTTACTTCCAAAATATACTAGATAATAGATGACAAATTACTGTTAATCCAAAGTAATTGTTCCCATTACAATATTACTGTTTCTGAATTGTAATGTGTTACATGACTCCTGCATTACTTTTGAATTAACTTTCACCAAAATATGTGTGGAAGTAGGACTCGTCATTGTAAAATGCTAAAAAATAGCTTAGTGTACTTCATTCTACATACAATGTAGGGTGATGTGGTGACGTATAATGCCTGTAGACATACACTCTGTAGGAAATAGCTCTTTTACTCACACAATTCTACTCTTGTGCCAAAGGTCTGTGTTGGGGACTTTATTATAACAACAAAATAGCACTACATTTCGAGTTAAAAGTGTGTTGTAAGGTATGAAAGAGAAATATGTAACAAGTATAATATTACTGAAAATGTATTAGTAATGCATCAGATTATTGTGTTTCAGCAAAAAGTAATCCTGTAATTGTGTTACTTATATACCACACTACTCCCAAAACTGGGCTTCACACACCTTTAATACTCAACAGGATTTTTGGGGTTGATTTTACAGTTCTGTCACTGAGATCTTTTAGAACAGAGGTTTTCAACCGGTGGTCCGCGGAGGCAACGCAGGTGATCTGTGACGTGTAATCCAGTTTCACGATTATAATGACTTTTTAAAATTGTATTTCTTTGTCAAGATGACAATTCTAGATGATTTGGGGATCTTTATGAATAATGAATTTAACTCAAATATCTATTCCTAAAATGAAAAATAATAGGAAAGAAATTCTATTATTTCTACTATAATTCTCTGCACACGTGGGTGGGCCACAGACCACTGCTTAGTGTGAATGGTGGTCCCTGGGACAGAAGCAGTTACAAAGCCCTGGTTTAGAACATCACTTACTTGGCCAATTGCCACAGATAAAGATGAAGGGAATCTGACAAGAAAACACAGACACAAAAAGAGGTTTGTAATGCAAAACATGAAGAGAAAATCTGACGGACGAGGCGACAAAAAGTGAGCACATTAGGACAAGAAGTGAACACAAATAACCATGGGACAACACACTTTTCTAGGAAATCGTCATTAAATCCCGAAGAAAGGTTGCACAGTAAATGCACAGGGAGTCATAAATCACATCAAGGTTGTTCAAATGTTGATTCGTGTCAAAGGTGAACAGTCGAGTCACGATAAGACTTCAAAGAGCTTACACACAACATTTCAGCCTTAAAAGTTAATGTTTTAACGTATGATTTAAATATTAAATAGTATTTAAAAGTTAGTACTGAGAAATATGAAACTGTTAGCGATTAATTTACCAACAAGTGTTTTTCCCCTCACGTTACCTCACCTGTAGCTGGTCAGGACGCTTTTGTTGACGACGACGATGAGGAACGAGCTGAGTCCGTAAAACGCAGCGGAGGATAACTTGATGAATAACGTCGCCGTTCCGCTGTTGTCTTCCACAGAAAACGTGTCTTTACTTCCCTCATTTCTACTGACATGTGGACTTTTCCTCCTCTCCGCCATCTTCCTCCTCATCGGCCACTTTAAAGGGGCAGAGCACAGCTTCCTGACGGGGAGCGCCGTCCACAAGGCGGGGACTTCAGCCGAATAGCGCTGGGGTTTATTCACTCGTACTCCTGTTATGCTCCAGTGAAATTAAAACATCAGAGTCAAGGTAAACCCTACTGTCATCTCTACTAGACATATAGATAAAGAGAGAGAGAGACGAGACGACGTGAGTCAAGTTTCTAAGAACAAATAAGACACCAAGTGTAAGCAGAGGTGGAAAGAGTACTGAAAATTTGTACTCAAGTACAAGTACTGTTACATTGGTTAAAATGTACTCAATTACAAGTAAAAGTACTGGTGTTAAAAAAATACGTGAGTAAAAGTACAAAGTACTCTTCTCAAAAACTACTCAGAGTACTAATTACTTTTTAACCGATAGATGTTTTATTGCGTTGTCAATAGCAGGCATTCGTTTCTTTTCACCAGTATAAAATATCTACGTTCAAAGCACATTTCTCAGATGAACGAGGTATAGGAAGGCAGTTTGTTTTGTAAATAAATGTAGATAAAAAACAAAAATGTTTTTGAACATGCATAGAACAGTTTAAACTTTTCCCAATACACTGCGAACAACAGGCAGATAAGTGTCTTAATTTCTTACACATAATGGCATTTCTGTCACACTTCACTTTCTGAACCTTTTGTTCAGTTTCAGCAAGAGCTGGTTTTCTAAATTAACAGAGTCTATCCGGCTTCGTTTGGCTCCATTTTCTCCATTTTGGCTTCTTTGTCTCCAGATCTTCAGTGTATAAATGAGTTTGTACTCCACTGTGTAGCACCTCCAGACACCTGTACCTGCTGCTGCAGCGGAGTTTATTCTTTGCTTACGTCATAGATTAATTGGCGCGGTCGCGATTGCACAGCCTTATTGACTGCAAAGATGCAGATGAAAGGTTCGAATATTAATTCAAATTGTGTTTGTACTCAGTAGCGACTTTTCATTTTATAAGTAGCGAAGTAGATTACATGGTGTAAATTGTACTCAAGTACGAGTACAATTACACACTTGAAAAACTACTCATAAAAGTACAAGTACCCAAAAAAATTACTTAATTACAGTAACGTGAGTATTTGTAATTCGTTACTTCCACCCCTGAGTGTGAGCATATACAGTACTGTGCAAAAGTTTTAGGCAGGTGTGAAAAAATGCTGTAAACAAAGAATGCTTTCAGAAATATAAATAATGATTGTTTATTTTTATCCACTTACAAAATGCAAAGTGAGCGAACAAAAGAAAAATCTACTGTAAATCAAATCAATATTTGGTGTTACTACCTTTTGCCTTCAAACCAGCATCAATTCTTATAGGTACACTTGCACAAAGTCAGGGATTTTGTAGGATTATAGTCATTATATTATTTTGTAGGATTATAGGATTATAGATCTGTGGTTAGTTCTCCAAGATGTTTGGAACAACCTACCAGCCGAGTTCCTTCAAAAACTGTGCAAGTGTACCTAGAAGAATTGATGCTGTTTTGAAGGCAAAGGGTGGTCACACCAAATATTGATTTGATTTAGATTTCTCTTTTGTTCATTCAGTGCATTTTGTTGATTGATGAAAATAAATGATTAACACTTCCATTTTTGAAAGCATTCTTTATTTACAGCATTTTTTCACACCTGCATAAAACTTTTGCACAGTACTGTATAGATAGATAGATAGACAGACAGACATCGAGAGAGTCGAGATGACGTGAGTCAAGTTTCTAAGAACAAATAAGACACAAAGTGTAAGCATATATCTTCACAAACTTAAATGTTAGTCAGACTTTTTAAAGAGATACTGTTTTATTGATAGACTGGATATAGATTTTTTCATATTGAAACTGTTACTAACCTCTTGCACATACAGTGTAAAAGTCAATTTCCACTTTTGTAGGTTAATACTCCATCTAAATGGTCTCTCTTTCTAGTTCTAGTTTAAAGTTTATATTTCATACTCAATTTCTAGTTTAAAGTGTATATTTTGTATTCTATTTATATACAGTTTATTTTATATGCCCTATTGTTCTCTGTTTCTTGTTGCACTGTGAAAACTGGAGCCACGTCGTCTCGTCTCTCTGTACATCTGTACAGTATATAGCAGAGATGACAATGAAGTTTACTTTGACTTTGACATACACATACACTATGAAATATAAAAACTCAGACCTACAGTACAGTAGAAAAGAGACTGCAATTTTGTTACATGGTGATGGTATTCAACATGCAGTTCTGGTCCTGGCATTTCTTTGTTGCACTGAATACAGTTTTATTTCATAGACTGTATAGAATTTTTTATATTGAAACTGTTACTGACGTCATGCACATTCACATGCACTTTTTAGTGTAAAAGACAACTCCAAAACCATAATTGTAGGCTGAATATCGCAACCTAATTGTCTCTCTTTCTACTTCTATTTTAAAGTGTATATTTTATATTCTGTTTATATTGTATATTGTTAATTCTATGTGCTTTATTTGTTTTTTGTTCTTTGCACTGTTAAAACAGGAGCCACGTCGTCTCGTCTTTCTGTATGCTTGTACAGTATGTAGCAGAGATGACTATAAAGTTTACTTTGACTTGACTTTGACTTGAATGTGCATAAGATCTGCAGCAGTTGAATATTAAATTTCTAAATAGGCAATCTTTTTAAACAAAAACAGCATCATTAAAGTCAAAGTTAAACTTTGTCATCTCTGCTATATACTGTACATGTGTACAGAGAGACGTGGCTCCAGTTTTAACAGTGCAAAGAACAAGGACAAATAAGGCATATACATTAAGCAATATATAAATAGAATATAAATATACACTTTAAACTAGAGGTAGAATAGAAAATGTAAACTTTAAACTAGAAGTCGAAAGAGAGACACTTTGGTTACATGCTCTATTCAGCCTACAGTTACAGTCTTTTACACTGAATGTGTATACATTCTGTAACAGTTTCAATATGAAACATTTTATACAGACAGTCTATTAAATAAAACAGTATCTTTTATACAGTCTGAGCTAAACAAGTCGGATCAGATATTGCAGTGGAGAACTACAATCTGTGCAATACTTTCTATAACTTGTGTAGAAATCAGTCAGTGAGAAACTACCCACATAGCAAAGTTGTTCCAGCCCAGTCATGGGCCACACGCTCCACTAACACCTGGATCACACACAGAAATAAATTACGGTCCTTTAGTGGGCCACTTCCGGTAGTCACAGTGTGGGCCACATGTGGCCCATATCCAAACCATATCATTTGGCCAGAGCTGGCCCTATTCTGGGCCTATGCTGGACCAGACATGTTTAGAACAGGTTCCAGATTTCAGCCTAGACAGTAATATTTGCAAATAATGTTTCAATAATTTATGCAACTATTGTACCAGCAGTCAAGTGGGACATAACACACGGGAACAGAAACCCATAAGGTAGCACTTTTCCAAAGGGAGCACAAATCGATGCTATCAGCTCGCGCCACAGTAACATTTTTCGACAAGGCCACAAAATTCAGCAGAACAGCAGCAACTGGGTTTTCTTCAGTTCTACAGTTCCACTGGCCCCATGGATTTAAGTCATACTCATTATATGGACCATATGAAATGTAACAAGAAAATGGTTTTAAAAGGAGGTTAAAGGCATTCAGATAGTGATCCATTAATTAATATAAATAATATAAAGCATTAAGTGTTTTCTTATTAATTCCTAAGTATTGTAACTAA
Organism: Distichodus sexfasciatus; assembly: GCA_032718565.1. NCBI lineage: Eukaryota > Metazoa > Chordata > Actinopteri > Characiformes > Distichodontidae > Distichodus > Distichodus sexfasciatus. The sequence goes on along the minus strand of JAVGVS010000416.1, from coordinate 280,461 downwards.
AACCACGTTAAATTTTTATACCTTTCTCTGACCTAAGTAAAGAAAATCAAACCGAGTGTAAATGGAAAAAACCCAGCAGAATGTTATCCATTTATATATTTATATCTTCTAATAGAGAAAGCAGAAAATCAGAAAAGGCACCAAATAACCATTTTGTCTTGAATATCAAAAAGTTTTAAAAGCACACAAAATATGAATTCCAGACTTAAAACTTTGAAGAACAAGTTAAAGACTAAGCTTAAGAAGATAGTTGTGGGTGAACCAGTGTTTCTCAAAAGTCTCACGTCTTCAAGAGTGTAAATAATAAACCAACACCGAGCACCAGCACACACAGGACTCACGAATCACCTCTAGGCATTTTATTGAACAGGGATGTCAATGCAGAAACCTCCAGCAACAAAACAATCAGGTTATACAAAGCACTGAGTCAAACTCCACATTTTTTCTTCTGCGTGTGCGTCCGGATCAAGTCTATCAGCATGGAGTGGAAAAACTTGGAAGCTTGGAGTTTACTGGACTAGTGTTTTCCCCCTTTAATCTGTTTCCCAGGTTCACTATTCCACATTGGAGGGCACAGCACACACCCACACCCACACCAGAGAAGCCGCGAGCGGCAGCACACTGCAGATCCACCCCGATTTGAGCATGTTCTCACACAACACAAGCGGTAGTGCTGTTGTAAATAAAATAAAAATAAAATTCACAAAGGCAAAATATCACCACTACTAGTACTGACTTGGACAGAGCATGTGCTTGCTAAATATCACAGAGCTTTAAACTAAGTGCAAGATATGTCAACAATCTTAGCTAGAGAACAATGAAAAAAATAATCTTTAGAACATCATTTGGTCAGACTGACAATCTAAACGCAAGTTAATGGCAAGACAAGGAGGCGACAGAAGCCGTCAAACACACATTTTCACACACACACACACACACACACACAAAATGAATCCCAAGGTTTTCTAAAAGGTGAACCAGTCTTGACGCACGAGGACCAGCCTAGAACAAAAACCCCGGTGGCCTGGGAGCCCTCACAAGACGAAGGTGAAGGAACAAAGACGAGCTTGAGCACAGACTTCACTGGTCCAGCTTAGCACTGCAAAACACTAATATAAAGGACAAACGATGGAATAAGATTACTAAATAAAAACAAAACGAAAACAGAAGAGGAATTCACTTTTTGCTACAGGCCAAGAGAATCCGGCAAAGGCTAAAAATAAAACACCTTGACCTCAGAGCTTGCTTTAAAAAACACTTAAAATAGTAAAATTATACATTTATTGTAAAGATCAACAGTAAAATTACCACTAAAAGTCTTCATGACCCACATTCTACTTTTGGTAAAGCGCATCAGAAACGAGCCTCCGAATATTCAAACACAGGAAGAGACTGAATGCTGAGGGAATCTTAAGCAAACACCACACTCCGACCCCTATCCTGCAAAACACATACATTCAAAAATAGAGCAACAAAATAGTCGTGGACGAATTAAACAAACAAAACACAAACCAAGAATGAAAGGAAAATACTGTATGAACATCCCTGCTATCATGTCTCTAAATACAAAACCTCTACCAAGAATTTGCTTCAGTGTAACAAGAGAAGTCCATTTGTGTGTTTTCCTTTAGAACAAAGGCAAAATTCAGTCCTCAGTGTATGGGTATGGATGACAGTCTCGTCTCTTTTCTTTTTTTTTTTCTTTTTTTTTCAGGTTTGTATAGTCGAAGAATCCGTAAGCATGCAAGCCTCATCGAGGAGGGGGCCGGAGGGTCCCGGAGTTTTAGGCCAGAGCGGGAAACGCCTCAGGGTCGTCCACATTGGGAACAGACACTCCACCTCCCTGAAAAATGCAAAAACAAACCAAATCAGATGGTGGACAGTGGCAGGACGCAAAAACGTGGTGACTAACATCAGTGACGTTTCTCTGTACACTGTACATGCGTGGAACTGTAAAAATATGACACAAATAACAGAAATGCAGCACGATAGCACTTTGTTTATGTCTGATGCTGATATTGTAAATTTGGATGTCTGCCAGTACGATACGAATCGAGTCTTTTTTAAAGAGAAAACATAAAATAATGCTATAAGAAATGTCTGAATACATGCCTGAGATTATTCTGTTATACTTAAGGAAATACTTGACTTAAATACGGGTTTCCTAGCTAAAACAATAATAACTACACAGCCACATGTATATGCTAAATTATTATTAAAATTAAAAAAGAATATGAAGCACAATTCTGTGCTGCTGCACCTCGCCTGTGGAATGCCCTTCCTGCCACAGTCTACAGTCAGTTTTAAACCCTTTCTTTTTGTCAGAATATATAATTCTCAGTTTTGTCTTGTTAAGCCATTTTAAATGTTTTACATCTGATTTATTGCTTTTGTAGCATCTTGAGATTTTTTTGGAAAATGATGATTGCTTTTTATAATTAATGTTCTGTTATTATTATTAATTTAGTGATGCTCCCTAATCCTGCGGCGCTAAAAGCATCAGGAACACAGAGATAGTGAGTGAGAGCTGGTGTTGTTGAGGAAATTAAACAGTATAATGGTGTGATGTGCTTTTGGGCTTGTAGTGTGTTGTGTTGCTTGTTCTGCTCATTGTCATATCAATATGTAGGAATTAGTGTGAATGTTGATCAATAAAGCAGCTTTACCGCGGTGACACTTCCCATGCAGAACCATCTGAGTGTTCATGCATTCCAGCTAGTTATTATCGGACTGATATCTGATCCAGATATATTTTGCACTGTCTAAAAAGGCTAAATGAAATCATACGTCATGCCTTTATGATGATTTTGGGGCAGTTGGTGGCGTAACGGTAGGGTGTTTGCCCCGTGATCAGAAGGTCGCAGGTTCGAATCCAGGGCCGGTAAAGTTACCACTGAGGTACTCATGAGCAAGGTACTGCTCCCCGGGCGCTTGTTAGCTGCCCACTGCTCCTTCACGGATGGGTCACATGCAGAGGTCACGTTTGGTTGTGGTGCACTGTGTGCCGTGCTGTGGTGTGTTCACAATGACAAATCACTCAATTTCACGATTAACGCAAAAGGAAAACTCGCCTGTTCCTCATATTTTATGTCTACAAGAGACGTCCAACTAAGAGTTCTCGGTGTCTTCTTTTCCCCTGATATTCATTTTCTACGTAGATGAACTCCACCTCAAAACCACCCAGTCATTCAAGGATGACATTTACAAACAGAGCTTTTCAAGTTTCTCTTTTACATCACACCGCCCCTTGCTTCCTCTCTATAATATTCATACGCACATGCAGAGTAGTCGTGACATTTCGTTTCAGCCTTAATAGCAACAGAGGCTGAAATGACACATCACACAGCCCTAATAAAAGAATTCATAAAGTTCATATATAATCCCATAACCCCAGAATAATCCCGCCTTAAAAATGGGAAGCTCTTCTGCCATGTGGGGGATAAAGACTTTACTTCATCAGACTGATTTAAACTAGTATGCACTAAACGTAAGCAGGGATGTTTCTACTGGAAGCCCAGCAGTGGTTCCTGACCTTGTCGGCTCTGCTGCCCCCGCGGCCCGCCCGGCTGCCCCCTCCTCGGCCCCCTCTGCCCCCGCGAGAGCCTCCCCTGCCGCGGCCGGGGCGACCCAGGTCTCCAAAGTTGATCTCCAGCTGGGACGTGATGTCGTTGGCCGGTTTGCGGAAGTGATGCTCGCCTGAGCTTTCTTCAGAGGCGCCCTGGACAAACAAAAACACACCACTCAGTCTCTGTATGGCCTCTAACGTGTCCTGTACTACTGCCAACGTGCTCTGGGATATACCTGAGGTGACGCGTACGCCTGCTATACTCATGCGTGTACTTAGGGTAAATCTGAAGGATTCCACCAGGTGGCGGAGTGAGATATAATCACAGCAAGATGACGTTCAACTTGTAAAATGTAAATATCTAATGAGTTTTTACGAGACTATAAGGTAAATTAAGACATAATGAATACTTTCGCAACGCTGAAACGTTCTGTAAAATGGTGTTTTGTTCACACAGAAACGTGCAAAACCTTATTACATAAACACTTTATAAGAGCATGTTTAACGTGCAAACAATCAAAACAGTGTTTTTAAAACATAAAAAAACCTGTGCGCACACTTGTGTATGCGTTGTGCTCAGATGCGTCACGAGCGTTGTGATGTGGGTGTGTCTGTCCTCTGAGTATCCGATATATTCCAGTCCCGATCTGATTCCTCACCGGCAGGAGGGAACGTACAAATAAGAGCTAAATGTAAGTGGGGCAGTTGGTGGTGCAAAAGTTGGGCGTTTGCCACGTCACCAGAAGGCAGCCGGTTCGAATCCCAGACCGGTAAAAGGTACCAATGAGGTACTCATGAGCAAGGAAGGTATCGAAGTACTGCCCATGTTAGCTGCCCACTGCTCTTTCATGGACGGGTCAAATGCAGAGGTCACATGTGGTTGTGGTGCACGGTGCGCTGTGGTGTGGTGTGTTCACAATGACAAATAATCACATTTTCACTTTCCAGTGGGCATGTTAAGAGGGCGGTACCTTGTGGAGCGATTCAGCGTTGGCTTCTCCTGCTTCGATCAGAGCTCCGGGCGGCATCTAGAAGCCAAGAACGGCAGAAATGGAAAATTAGACCAGAAAGTAGAATGAATGGCTCTGACAGTTTGACGTCTTGTCAGCTCATTTGGCACTAATAAGACACTTCAAGACGGCTAGTAGAGCTTTAAGCACACGTCGAGGCTCCTACACAGCTGGAGTTGGTATTTTAACACCGGTTCACAGCTGCAAGTTTAAACCTGCACAGCAAGCTTCAACAAGTTGTATCTGTATGAGTAAACTACCAGGAGGCGAAATATTAAGACAGATCAGGACGAAGAGATCAAGTATCGGCACAGTTGATTACAGGCGACCTTTGTAGACAATCCATACAAATTATTACTGAATTAACTTTTAAAAAGCTACTCGTTCAAAGTGTGGTGGGAAATAATCACTTTGCTGCCAACTTTATTCTGAATGCAACAGCGAAGACATTCTGAACACCAGTTTGTGGTAAAGAGCTCTAATTTTTCACTGACATTCTCGATGTCCCTGAAGAGTTACTAGCACTGCACACTTATAGGCGTATCACAACGCGTTAAAATGTACTAAGCAGACGGGATGCACTGATCTGATACGTGGTCCGATAACGACTCAAACAGCTGGATCGGGTATCGGTGGCATTGGGCCGATCTGTAAACGCTCAGATGGTTCTGCTGCTTTATTGTTCAACATTCACACTAATCCCTACATATTGATATGACAATGAGCAGAACAAGCAACACAACACACTACAAGCCCAAAAGCACATCACACCATTATACTGTTTAATTTCCTTAACAACACCAGCTCTCACTCACTATCTCTGTTCCTGATGGTTTTAGCGCCGCAGGATTAGGCACTAGGGCTGAAATAACTTGAATAATTCAATCACAAAAATGGTTCAAGTAATTTTTCTAGAATCAAAGCTTCGTTTAATTCATTTCACTCACTAGTACATGTTCCACTTGTGTTCCACACGGACACTTATTAGTGATGCACAACTTTTTCAGTGGCACGATCAAGGCAAGACCTGATCCCTCTGTATGTGAAAGTATTTGTGAGGTGTTCCGTGCACAAAAGGGCAAACGCAGCTTATTTTATAGGCCAAAACGAGTGACTGTCAAAACGTCTAAAAACAAAGGTATAGAAAAACACCCCAAATTCTCTCAGGGATGTACAGGTTAATTTAGATTTTGGAAGATTCAGAAATAAAAGTCAATTGGTTATACATTTTCAGTCTTGTGTTTTTCTTTCTTTCTTTTTTTTTTTTTTTTTTAAGAATTGATCAGATTACTCGATTACAAAAAGAATCGATAGCTGCAGCTCTATTAGGGGCCGTCACTAAATTACCCAACTGTGTTTAAACAAATCATTTTTAAGATGTTATTTTAATAATAAATCATGCAACATATACATACGGGTGTGGAATTATTACATTGTTTTATTTAGGAAACAGCATTTAAGTCAAGTATTTCCTTAAGCAGGTCAGAATAATCTCAGTCTCCTCCTCACAGAGAAATACACAACTTATTCATTAAACACTACTTTCGGATCTGCACTCGGGATCGACCCACACACGAAGTATCGGCATCAGACCTGAAAAGGTTGGAGCGGTGCATCGTTACTATGTACTTGAATTATCAACAGTTTCTATCTAAATTCTGAATGCTAGAGGCTCAACTGAAACAGATCGCACTCATTAACCAAAACGACTTATTTTCGATCAAATTCAGTCTGAAGTATTAACGTTGCATGAGCACCCTGCTTAAATGGAGGCTGAACTGCTATTTAGTAGACACACACGTGGTTTAGGGCAGCCCGTTTTACGAATCCACTACGTCTGCGTGCAGAATTTGCTGCTGATGTAAACGTCTCAGCTTTAACTCACCGTTGCGTCTTTGCTCTTGGATTTGTGCAGCACGTAGCCCTTCTTCCACTGCGCGTCCTCCCCCTCGTTGGGCTTGCGGATGTTGAACTCCACCTTGGCTCGTGCTTTGTCCTGCATGGCCTTCCACTCGTCCAGCGTCATCTCCTTCAGGCCTTCGTCCTTCACCTCTTCCACCTCGTTCTCCCTGGACAACGAGCAGCACAATGTTTATCAAGAAATAAACGGAAAAAGAAACACTAGCCAGAACTTTCACAGCTAATAGATTAAACTGTTGGTCACACCATCACAATCGCAACAAGTACATTCATGCAAACTTCATCTATTTTACATAACAGCTTTTGCATATGACAAAACTGCCTCTAACCAAACTGACGAGTTGACGAGAAACGGAAACTTCTCTCTTGTATAATACGCTTCAGCCCATCAGCTCATCTTAATGTTTAGTGGTCATGCTCGCACGCCTAGAGATCAATTAATCACTTCACAAACTCATCAGAGACCATCCATGCACCTTAACAAACTAACACACATCTTTATTAGATTCATGAGAAAGCCTTTGTAGGTACGGCTGAAATATTAAAGGCAACTTTTATAAAAACTAAAATTAACGTAATAAAGAAATTTCAAATTCTAAACAAACACAATATAAGCAACAGCTGCACAGTAGTGCTGTCCCAAACAACCCCATTTTACACTCATTCACACACACACAGAAATACTTGTACATCACAGCAGCTACGAGTGCAATGGTTTTCAGTATTTTACCAAACTGTTCGGTGTGCCCTGTTCTGTTCAATACACCAAGTAGAACTGCGATAGTTCAGTACGGCCAACATTAACTTACATTTTTAGAACATTCTCAGGGATTTCAGTTCTCCGTAGCTGGGCATTGTGGGAAGTGTAGTTCTTGGCCTGAAAGCCCAGAAGCAGCTTATTTTATTGGCCAAAATGAGTCCAAACGGGCTCAAAACTACTTTTAAAAGTTGAGTAATTTCAAACCAATTTAGACTCATTTTGGCCTGTAAAATGGGCTGCTTTTGGCTTTTCTGAGAGAGAACTTTATTTCCCACCATCCCTCACGCACCACTCGGAGCCGTGGCACAACTAAACGACGGACGAGCGTTCTGGAATAAACGCTGAGAGCCTCAATAAACGGCTGTACTGTGAGTAGACGCTGGTTGTTGTGGTCAGGTGTCAGCTAAAATAAAATCTAAACCCCGTAAGCAAAAACAAGTCAAACCCGTCGCCTCTCATGCCTCCAGACTCTCCGAGAAGTTGTGTCCGGTATCACCTTCAGCGGTGTTTTATTTGTGATTTAACACCAGCGTTGTCGTGCTGTGTCAGCTAACCTAAAGCTACAACCCTCTTCAAAACTGACTCCAGAGCTTTTTAGCACCACCGAGGTACTCGTGAGTAAGGTACTGTAGCCACGTACTGCTCCTCGCGGACTGCAGAGCTCTCATCTGGTTGTGTGCTGTGCTGTGTTCACAATGACAAATAATCACTTAAACCCCACAAGCATGAACAAGACTCACAAGCTTTTTAAGGGGAGTTGGTGGTGCAGCAGTTTGGGAGTTGGCCCTGGGGTGAGAAGTGCCGGACCGGTAAAGGTACCAGCATTGTGTACTGTGACCTCCGGAAAAACGTGTCGATGAGATGCGAGGACAGGGCACGAGTCAGCTCAGCTCGGCTTACACTACACGGCCGTATGTTGGTTGACTCAGGAAAAAGGCAGAACTTAAACGTCACTCACTTGTTCTCCGAGTCAGCAGGCGCGTGCTCCTCCCTCTCCGCAGGTGCCTCAGGTGCGGCCGGCTGCTCCAGCTCACTGCAAAAAGTAGAGCGCAAACTCAACACATCACCACCTACAACCAGGGCCAGCAGACAGATCAGGCTAAATGTTTCATGTGTTCATAGAAACGCTGCAAATGCAGAACACACTCGAATACAGAAATGATGCAAAACCCCACAACACGAAGCAAGTGCTTTTCACGTGTTTCAATGGAGCCAGTAGAGCTTCAACTAACCACCATTTTGTTAATCAATTAATTTGCCGGTTATTTTTTCGATTTCAATTATTAATCAGATAAAAGAAATTTCATTTCCAGCATTTTTTTAATGAAACAAACTGTTTCTATTTTTCTATATTTATTTTTTACTCTACAACATTATAAAATGAAAAAATATTTTCTAATTAATTTATCCAATTTGGACTCTTTTTGAGCTACAATTCATTTTTGACTCATTTCTTGGCGAGAGAAACATTTTTGTGCAAGACTGCGTTCCACATGAGAGTCGCGTCACAATAACGTGGTGGACGCGCGTCGGAATAATCACCGAAAATATCAGGTAAATGTCTGTATTGTGAGTAGAATGCTGGTGGGTGTTGTTTATCAGCTACAAATGAGTTTTGTCTGTAATAAATGTGAAGATTTGACTGAACTGGACGTTTTAGTGAATGACGTCCCTGAGAGACTAATGCGCTCTAACAAACAGCACGTTTACGTTGCAGAAAATGTCATTCACATATTTCTACACAATTACTTCAGTTTTAGTGACGGCAAGACACGCCACTGGATCTCGTCTCCTTCTTATTCTTCTTTTATAGCGGTCAGCGTCGAGCTTAATGCTGCTTTACTGCCACTGCGGCTTTGGTTAGCTTACTGACCACACATTAGGGAGGGGACGTCTGAATCAGGCGTTTTTCTGGCGAGTGCGGACTGAAAGCTCACCACTTTTCTAGTCATTGGAGCAAATCGAGCATCCACATAGGCGTTCATGACCTGCGTTTGGACGGCTGCGTGTTCGGATGGCGTCAAATAAACACAACACTTTGGACAGCCTGATTACTGCCCCCACAGGCAAACACACAAATTTACAAACTGGGCTGCAGGATGGCGTTTAACAGCGTCAAACGAATGCCAATGTAACACCTCACTGAAGAAAATCAAGCGCGGCTACAACGCAACAAAAACACGTAGGGCCTTCAGAGCGCCTTCGTTTACCCAAGATTTGAATGCCCGTGTGGATTGGGCCTATCAGTGTCCAGTAGAATCCTACCTGGTTTCTTCCTTGCTACTGCCCCAGTTGTGAGATCCAGCCCCTCCACGCTTCTCGTCCGTTTTCTGACTGCTGGAACGGGACACAAATCAAACCAATTATTTCAGTTCTCCTCAAAACTGGCTGATTATGTCATGGATAACAACAAAACAACTCACGATTTGTCGCTGCCACTGTGCCGCTCGAATTCGCGTTTCCCTCGTGGGTCGAAGCCGTCGCCGCGGTTCATGCCCCTCCCGCGCCCGCCTCGGCCCCCGCGTCCACCACCGCGGCCCCTCGGCGGCCTGTCTACCACTGGCCTGGAAAAGAAGAAGAACAGTCTCTCAAGAGGTGCAGGACAAAACTTAATTTGGTCAAAGTATAAATTGAGCTTGTGACTCGTTCCTCTCAAGCAGATCGACACCTTTACGGTGACACTATTTCTAGTTCAGAGTTTGCTTATAGTCTAGTTATATATGTATATCCAATGTGCCTTTTTGTACAAACTGTAGCCACCTCGTCTCGTCTCACTGTATACTTGTATAATATTTACAATCACCGCCATGTTTTTGAACACACTGAAATTTTCTACATTAGCATATTATTATTTTAGTCTTTTAATATTTATTAACTCTATCCTTTGCTAATAAATAAATCTACATTATGTTCTCTATCTGAATACTTTTACTATAAAGAAAATCTCATCTTTGCAGCCGTTGTTGTGTTGCACGATGAACGGCTGACAAACGATACCAGAGTCCAGTCATTCTATTCAGATGTCCAGCTTTAGATACCATCAGCACAAAGCCAGTTAACAGGATGTCAGACACACACTGTTACATAATAAACCAAGATTGTTTAAAGCTTTTCATTTATAGTTAACCTCTCAGCGACTTTCAAACGTTTAAAAAACCCTGAGCAAAACGTTAAAAACGTCTGCTGTGCAAGAACTTTTGCGAACAAATGTGTTTAACGACTTGGAAATAGTCCGGATATAGTATCTGTCTATTATAACTCTACCTCTTGCACACTCAGTGTAAATGTCAATTTCAACCTGTTAAGAATACTGCATCCTGACTTGACAAACATGTTTAGCTCTATGTCTGTCTTCCCTGTCTAGTCTAAAATGTATATTGTATATTGTTTAATGTATATTTTAGTATTTTTACTTATTTATTGTTTATTCCATGTGCCTAGTCGTGCCACTGCCTATTTATTCTCTGTTCTACTGTTCTTTGTTTGTTTGCACTGGAAATAACCTGGAGCCACGTCGTCTCGTCTCTCTATGTATCTGTACAGTATATAGCAGAGATGACAAAGTTGACTTTGACTTTATCCTCACTCACTTGTCCGCGCTTGCCTCGGCCCCTTCGGGTTTGTCCTCGGGAGGCTTCTCGAAGCGTCGCTCGCGAGGGGGTCGCCTGTCGGGTCTCCTGTCTCCGGGGCGCCCGTCTCCCTGGCCGCCGCCCTGGTGAGGAGGACCGGGCTGACCCTGCTGCTCCTGCTTCCTCCCCATCCGCCTCATTCCTGCTTTAAACAGATTGGAAAAACTCTTACCAAAGAGACTTCAAGGAATGAACAGTGCGTGTGCTGCGAGAAGCACCGTCGCCTGTGAACACTGACATTAACAACACGTCATAACATAACATACACTACTGTGCAAAGTCACAGGAAAGACTCTGTTAAGGAGCCAGACTTTATACATTTTAATGTAGTCTTGAAGAACAGTATTTACATGTTTGCACGTGTCCTAATGACCAGCTGTACCTACTAGAGAAAATATTGGGTTCAAAACACTGCGAGAAGTTTAGGCTTAAACCCAAAGCTTTCATCAGGAGAATCCAAAGAATGTGCACACCAGCTATCGAGCAAGCATTTACAATGGAAATGATGTTGGTCCAATTTGCCCAAATTCTGTATGACAAATCTGATCAACAAAAAGCAAATCTAATCTAATACGTTCTTAACACCAGCAGTGTCAAGGCTCGAGTCACATCAGCCAGAGAAAAAGCAATACATGGAGACGCACCTTCACTGCCATCTTCTAAATCGTCTTTCAAAATGACTTTTATAAAGGGACAACACTACGTAATAATGACAAAAACTGTAATTTTCTCCAAATAACTTGAAAGAATCTGAAAGAATTAGTGATTTTGTAGGGAAGCACATCAGCACAGAACATTGTTTTTTAAAAAGCTATACTAGCCTTGTACTGAAACTTTTAAGTAGAGCTGCCACTATTGACTAATTCATCAATTAATCTAAACGGTTCATTTCTTTCTTTAAAAAACATTAACAATTTTCAATTTTCTTTATTTCATTGCTTGTTTCCATTTCAGAATGCTTGTGCGTTGCACTTGTGCTGCTGTGATGCGCCAGCAAAACCTTGCAGTGTGTACAAGCCACTCTTCTTGTCTGTGAGCCTGAAGAGCTTCCATACTTTAGACCTGTTGTGCCTTTTACACGCAATCTTGTTAGACACGACTCAGACTCTGAACCGCAGTCCTTATAGTATTAAAACTGACAGCAGTTAGCAGATATCCAAAACCATGCCAAAACTGCACAAAATCTGGAAACCAGCGTTGGGCACGCGACTTAAAAAAAATAATTAGTTAAAGTTATTAACTAGTTACAGCATTATAAAAGTAACTACTGTGTTAAATAAGTTTCTTTTCAAAGAACGAACAAATGTCAAAGATTTTGCCCTCCTCCCTTCAATGGAAGCGTGTGACAATGAGAGGTGCGTCATGAGACTAGAATAGTCTACAACCGAAGAGGAGAAACAATTTCAGGGCAATAGTAATTTTTCCTGGACATAATACACATTTCACACATAAATTCTTGTCTTTTATCTTGGCGAGGGGAACAGTAACGTCCGCACTTCTCTGGGCTCAACATTGCCGCTCGTCTCTTAGCCGTTTGTGTGTGCGACGGTGCGTGTTTGACCCGCCCAACTCTGCTGGCTGTCTCACCGTGAAATGTTACTCTTCCTCAGCCAATCATCATCACTTATTTGGTTGTCTCGCCCCCTCCTCTCCACTCCCCTCCCCCCTCCAAAGAAATATAAGCATCACGTCGGATGAAAACAGCTTCAATGAGCTTAATTATAGTAACACGCCGCACATTGTTGTCACTAACGGGGTTTTAACGATGGAAAAAGTAATTATTTAGGTTACCTGTTACTAAAAAATGACATTACTAATGCTGTTTATTTTTTGACACTTTTATTCCCATTTTACCCAAGCTGGACGGAGATGATCAATGACTCAAAGCTAGTGCTGTAATTTTTCAGTTGGGTCAAATTTAAAATATTAAAACAACTTTTGGGGGGAAAATTTTTAAATGACGTATCGGTTACACTGGCGTCGACAAATTATCAGCAGCAACATCGTTGACTTATCGACGGCAGCTCTACTTTTAAGACTGGTTTTAAATACGAACACAAAAGCGGGTGAGCACTGTGTCCACTTTTCTGAAGCGATTTTGGTAGAAAATGTGGTTTATTTAAACTGGTTGATTAACTACGGTGCTGTATGGGCTTGGACTGCATTAAATGTTGTGGCATCACAAGTATGATGACCCACAATATGAGTCAGAATGTAGGACACAATGTATATTTCTTCTTTACTATTGTTTACTCTCTAACGTTATACAATTGAGAAAAAAAAAAAATTGAAACAATTGACAAATGAGAAATACTGAAGTTTTAGGTCATTCTGACCAACAAAATGAGCAGCTTTTGGCCTTTCTGGGTGAGAACTACATTTCCCACAATCCCCCACGTGGGAAATCTCAAACAACTGCATTGTGAGTAGAATGCTGCTTTTTGCGATTATTTCTCAGTTATTATGACTTGTCTGGAATAAAGGGGAAGTTTTGACTGAACTGGAGCGTTTAGCGAGTAATGGCGCTTGTGTAAAAATGTCATTTACGCATTTACCTCTGTTTTTATGCATGGAATACCCCCGCCTATGGCGTCACATCAATGCCAAAACCAGAGCGCGCGAAATGGCTTGCTGCAAAACTTCTGCGGGTGTAAAGTCGCGAGCGCAAATGTGAAACTCGAGAGCACAAAATTAAGAATTGAGTTCGTGGTTGTGATAATATTGCGCGCGAACTGTATTTTTCCTCTCTTAAATGTCTTTTTTCCTCTCGATGTGTTCAATGTCCTCGTGCGCAAAGTAGATTACCGACGAGCGGCTTTTTTTGCTCGAGTGAGATTTCTACGTGCGCGTGGTTTGAAAAGGGGCAGGTTTTGGCAGTTTAGGGGCGGGTTATAGGCAGGTTCTGCCTGCAAATCCTATTGGCCGATGGCTCCTGGTCTTGTGATTGACTGCACGCTGCAGGACGTTTCGACAGAAAAACCAAAGATGACGGAGGAAGAGGAACAGCGGCAGGTAGGTTAAACGCAAGTTATAGTTTATGAACCTTATAATTATAATTTAATAGTTAGGACTTACACGTTTAATAAGCACGCAATCAATGGCTCCCCTTGCCAACTTGTCTGTCCCCAATATAAAGTTTGCTATATTATACTTTGGTTTAAAATAAAAGCATTTACTATGTTAAACTAAGGCTGTGCAATTAATCGAATTTTAATTTCAATTTCAATTTCAGCTCCAAACAATCACAAAAATAATGTAATCGACAAAAAACAATTATAATTACAATTATTTTGCCACATTACGCTCTGCAAGTATGCTCATATTTTGTCTTGTGTTCCGAATGACACACGCACACGCACTAACGCACCTTCCGAAGACTGAACGCACGTGTGTGTTCTGATGGCGGTGTACAGTCTGAGCGGGTAAAGATGGCGGAAGGAGGAGAGCAGCATAAAGTCTTAAATAGTAACACAAAGTAAAGTGTTAAATAATCGTGATTTCAAGATTGACCAAATTAATCGTGATTATGTTTTTTTTCATAATCGAGCAGCCCTATGTTAAACTTTGGCTAAATTCATTATATTGGTGTCATTTTATGCAATATAGGGCTGACTTTATCATTTACACAGCGATTTAGAGGGAATTTCAAGGTATTGCGATATATATCATGTATCGTGATATAGCTTAAAAATATAATAATTTTTATTCCTTATCGCCCAGTCCTAGTTCAGTGTTAAAAAAATTAAGACTACCAGTTTATTTTCTACTCAAAGTCAAAGCAAACTTTGTCATCTCTGCTACGTACTGTACAGATAAACAGAGAGACGACACGACGTGGCTCCAGCTTTTACAGTGCAATAGGAAATGAAGAACAAAGAACAAATAAGGCACACAGAATAAACACTATATAAACAGAATACAAAATATACATTTTAAACTAGGAATAGAATATTAAATATAACTTTAGAGCTAGAGCTAGAAGTAGAGGAGAGACAGTTTGGATGCAGTATTACCTACAAAAGTGGAAGTTGACTTTTACACTGGATGTGCAGGAGGTTCAACAAAGTCTAATTCGCTGTGTTTAACTTGTCATTCACTCTGACTTTATCGCACCTGCGCACACCGCGATATCGATGCTGAAACGATATACCGCACAGACTCCATCGTGACAGAACCGTTGCCAGGAGATACCGTATCGCTGCATCGCCGCCAGCTGAGTCGCGAAGCTGCTTAGCTCCGATGCTAGTCACGCTAGCCACTAGCTACGCAGCTATCCAACGAAGGCTGGCCGGGTGGGAGCACACACGCAACCCCGCCGAAGCACGCTCGACCCGCGGAGGAGTTTTCACGCTCGCATCGGAGCGATAATAAACAACGGCGGCCAATGCTAAAGCTAGCGCTAGCGCTACAGCTAACAGCGTCCTCCGCCACGGACGGGGGGAACCATGTTGACCTCACGAGTGGTTTTGTGCAGACTTGTTTTGCAAAAAAAAAAAAAGCAACTACGTGACATAACTCTGACAGCGCATAAAGTGAAAGCGGCTTCATCTTGATGTACGCACCTTCCTTCTTCAGGGGCACCGGAGCCTGAGCGTCGTCCTTCTTGTCGGCCGGCGGGTTCTTGCGCTCCTTCTGCGACTCCTTTTTGGGCTGCTTGGCCGCCTGCGCCGCCGTCTTGCTGCCCGAAGCGGCCGCATCTTTCTTCTTGTTCTCCGCCGCCTTTAAGATCTCGAACGGGTCCGACTCGTCGTCCAAAAGCTGGTCGAACCGGTTGGTAACGACGCAGCCGAAGCCTTCCTGCAGGTGTCCGGGCATGATGGCGCCCCAGCAGAGGGATTCTCCTCGGATTGTACCGGGGCTGGTGGAGCAGCGAACGGAGCGCTGTAGAGACAACCACAAGATGGCCAGCGACGACGCCGCCTTCTCTTCCGGCGCAGCGAGCATCCGGGACATTGTTGTCCACGGCGCTGCGATGTAGTGGGGATTGTAGTTTTTTTTTAAATTCATACAGGACTACAGTTGTGTTTCTCCGCTATTTTTCATGATATTCAAGATTCACAGCATGTAGTGAAATGTACCCTGAACGATCCCAAAAAATATATAATATCAAAAATGTAATTTAGAAATTAGAAGTTTACAGGTTCAAGATTCTTTGTCACATTCACAGTTATACAGGTACAACGCGCAGAGAAATGAATCCTGAACGGCTCTTTCTTTTGACTGTGCAGTTTGAACAAAGAACAGAATACAAGTTAGAAGATAAAACTATGGAAAATAATAAAAATCAGTCAATGAAGTCTGAATTATAAAGCAAATAAACATATTTACAGGTAAGAAATTATTTTTTTTTTAAATAATGAAAAATGCACGCAGTCTGAACAGAGCGGTCAGGAAGGCGTCTGGACGTGGCCGTGCCATTCCGCAAGGTCAGAAGGTTAAGATTACCAATATATACATAACATATAGAAAATAGAGAAAATCTTATAAGGTTTATACTTTAGACAGTGACTGTACATGCACGTTACAGTAGAAACTAGGTATTTAAAGTGTATGTGCAAATGTGTGCGATGTAATGCAAGTTGCTCTGACTGATGTTTTAAATAAGTGCAAAATACTTCATATTTTTAGTTCAAATGGATTTGGTGCTCTTAAACCTTTTATATGCCACATTTAACAGTAAATACATATGTTAGTTGTACTCAAATTAAATTATATAAACACAATTTAATCTTAAAACTTTGAGGTTTCCCAACTTCTATAAAATTAGTTTAGTACAAGATGTTGTAATATATAATCCTGGTACACAATGTGCACTTATCATTTACGTTATGTGTATTTTTCAGAAATATATTGTTTTCTGCTTTCTACTTAATGACTTTTAGACTAACCTTTCGATTTAGTTTGATTATCAACAGTGATGCGTTGTAGATCCAGTAAAATATACAAGCAAATTTTAAAACTTTTATTTATTTATTTATATAAAAATATGCTGCTATATCTGTGTCATGTTTATATATCACTCAAGTCATGGATGTGTGTGAAAAAAAAGTCAATTCCAGAAAATTCTTTATTGAGAAATGCAAGTAAAATACACTTTCAGATCTTATTGAGTTGAAAACAGTATTGTCAGGCAAGAGGTGAAAACTGTTCTTCCATAATCTTTACTGTTTTTCTCACTTTCTTGACAACACACACAACAGACACGTCTTCAAGTGCAAAACAGGTTTATACCAAAACTCCACAGGTGTCTGATACTCACACATTTTACTCCATATTAACATTTAAATTTGAATAGACATTTTAAGACAAATACAACTATTTCTACACCATTAAGTGCGAAACTTGAAGAACCATTTTGAAAGCCTGTTCTTTTGTAACACTTTTTTTGGATTCAGCGAAATCTCCATCCTTTTGTCTTCTATTCATAAGGGAAAAACAGAAAGTTATACAAGAACAACATGCAGTGAAATTTACCTTAAATGATCCTAAGACTTTGCAAAAAAAATAGAATTAAGAAATCAGAAGTTAACAGATGATGAGTAAAATAAAGTGTTTAATTTCTTGCAACTGGAGAAGGTGGTCGTTTTGTTTATCACACTCACCTTCCTCACAGATCTCCTCTTCATGCCTCATGTCCACAATATGATGTTCATCTTCCTCTTTATGCAACTCCTCATCGGTCTGCAAAGTTTGTTTTCGGTGCATCTGGACACGACATTCAGGGCATTTTGGTGAAAGATTAGAACAATTAAATTGTTTCAACAGCTTAAAAAATTTCATTGATACTTAAAAAAAAGAAATACAGTATATTATTACTTTTCCCAGTGTGTGTTTATGTAATATCCCTTTAAAAACATACCGGTGTGTGTGTTGTCATATCACAGAGATATGCATTCTTTATTTATTCAGACACAAAAATATTCCAGCTGTAATAGTTGAACAAATTTACGACAAAACAAAAAAATCCCAATAACAAAATATGTTTATGCAACATACACAAACCTGTTCCTGTTACATTTGCATTTACATACTCTCTTAGCAATACTGTTTATTAATTTAATAGAGAGTCTATATATTGATGTTGATAAATGTGCTGCTGATCGAATTGTAATCTTCGGTTGTAATTTTTCCTCACTGGACTGCTGTTGCAACATTTGTACATATTATGAATACCTCGTAACTAAAATTGCACATATCTCATTTTCTACTTTACATTTCATAGTTAATATTAATATACTGTAGGTACATTCTGTGTGCCTTCTTTGTACTCTGTAGGAGCTGGAGCCACGTGGTCTGGTCTCTGTGTATACTGTAAGTGTTGTTTGATTTCGTTCAGTTAACCGTGATACTAATTTAAAGTGATATTGCACAGCCCTGACAGGCAGTGTGAGTACCTGGTGCGCGGTGGTGTCTCCTCCCTCAAGGCTGGGGGAGAGACCGGGCTGGTGAAGGTGCACGTCCTGTCTGTCCCCTGCCTCCATGTGCACGGCGGCGTTTAGTCCTGGGTGCAGCTCTGACATCAGCATCCTCTTGCTCCCCGACAGCTTCTTGTTCCTGCCTCTGAAGCGCTCCATAAAAGCCCTGTCCTTTTCTGGTGGCAAGAAACAAATCATTCGGTTAGCAAACCCTAAATAAATTCTTGTCGAAATACATAACTTCACTTGGTGTTATGAGAACGTTTTGTACATGCAGAACAAACCCAGGTAATTATTAAAAGATGTTATATGTTCTTCATATAGGTTATTATATATACATATACATTACATTATATACATTACATATTATATGTATATGTATATTTATATATATATGTATACTGAAAATAGCAGGTAGTGTAGTAATATATTTGGATGCATTCTTTCTTTCTTTTACTTCTTGCAAGCTAATTTATGTTATACTGTAGAAAGATGTCTTACTTTATTAACCTCATTTTTAGGGTTAATTTACAGTTTTGGGAGTAACAGAATTCCAGAAAGGTACAACTTTTTTGCTGTAACGCAGTAATGTGAGGCATTACTAATACATTTTCAGTAATATTATACATATCGTTACATATTTCAGCAACATGTTACAGCACACGTTTAACATGAAATTTAGTGCTGTTTCATTTTAATAAAAAATGTGTGAGTAAAAGAGCTATTTCCTACAGAGTGTATGTCTACAGTTACTATGCTACACCACATAACCCTCCACGGGATGTAGAATCAACTGCAGTAAACTACAATTGTAGCATTTCACAGTATCTAGTCGTACCTCCACACTTATTGTGGTGAAAGTAACTCAAAAGTAACGGAGGAGTCGTGTTTCACGTTACAATTCAGAGACAGTAATACTGTAATGGAACCAATTACATAATAAATAACAGTTACTAGCTTTTAATTTGACATATATTGAGTTGCCTAATTAAAATGAACAGCTGGGTTATGATTTGACAGGAGTGTTGTCTCTTCGTACCTTGCTGATGGGTCATCGTCACTGAAAGCTTCTTCAACATGGACAGAACCTGTTGGCTTGTTACTTTGGGCTGAGAGGCATTGAGTTGACTTGCATCTTCCAGAACTCTCGCTCTCGCTTCAGGCTTCTGCAGTGAAACCTGCTCTCTCACACACACACACACACACATCACACGGTCGGAAAAGATGTTTATCTCAAAAACTAAAGAAATGTAAAACTTTGTTCTATTCTTGCCTGCTCATGCCACAACAGGTAAGAAGGTTCTTACCAAAAAGTTAATTTCCTGAAGTACATTAAAATTACAAGACTATTTTCCAAGTAAACTTTGTTATGAGTATATCATACTTATATCAAAGTACTAGTAGTATACCAGTGTTAAAAATGTACTGTTTATGCTAGTAGTACAAATTTCTATACTTCTATACCAAGTGAATTTGAACACCTAATTAGTTCATGTCTAAGTATAATTGTGTAAGTCAAATAAACCGTCAACTACAAGTACTAGTGAACCTATAAGTACTAGCCATATCCTGTTAGCTAGCTTTTGTGTTTAAATACACTTAAGCAGGTTATTAATTTTAATACTGTGGGGCAGTTGGTGGCGTAACGGTAGGGTGAGCAGAAGCTCTCAGGTTTGAATCCAGGGCCGTTAAAGTTACCACTGAGATACTCACGAGCAAGGTACCGTCCCCAGCACCGCCCCGGCGCTATTAGCTGCCCAACACCTCTCACGGATGGATTAAATGGGTTAAAGGTCACATTTCGCACTGTGTGCTGTGCTGTGGTGTGTTCACAATGACAAATAATCACTCACTTACTTATAGTTCAGAAAAATGCAAAAAGTCCTGAGGTACTCATGATCAAGGTACCGTCCCCAAGCACCGCTCCCTGGGTGCTGCCCTTGTTAGCTGCCCACTGCTGCTTCAAATGGGTACTTATTTTTGTTAAGGGAACTCTTTAGTGACACTGGTTGGGGTGTGTATAAAAAATGTGAAATGTGTGGTTTTGAAGGGTTATCATTGGCTGATTCAAAAAAAGTTGATTTTAAGCAAGTGGAACACAGCACAGCACACAGTGCACCACATTCAAGGTGCTCTCTGCATTTGACCCATCTGTGAAGGAGAAAATAGCTTTTTTTATAGCGCCAGAGCAGTACACAGAACCAGACTTCTGTCTATGAGTACCTCAGAGGTACCTTTACCCGTCCAAGGCTTGAAATGACCACCCTCTAATCACAGGGCCAACTCCCTAACTGTAATGCTACCAAATTCAATCTGACCTTCAGCTGCTCCTGCACTCTCCACGGCAGCTCCTCCACCTTCAGCTGAAGCACTTTCATCTCCTCCTGCAACGCCCGAACATCACTCCTCACCTCCTACGGCAAACGCAACCAAAAAACAAATACTAAGTGGAAAAAATACTAATAAGAGACGACCTCTTGTGGCCAGAATAGGGAAGAACAACTTTAATCGAGGCGCCCCCTTGTGGCAGAAATACGGAAGGACCAGGCAGTCGATGGGGAAGGTAATGTCCAACATCTCTCTCACTTGATTTTTGGAGAAACTCAGTGAAACAGCTGTCTTTTTTTCCAGTAAATGTATTAAAGATGCACTTAAATCACATGTGAAATACCCTGATGTTTTGGATCACAGCATCCTTTTCAGCCCCCTGCTGCCTTAAGATGTCTCTCTCCTTTTCTGCCTGCACCTGGGCCTGAACCAGCTTCTCTTTCAGAGAACTCACCTAAACAACGAAGAACCAGAGTGCCGGTCCTGCTCTTAAAATGGCATGCAAAAATGTTTCCAAAAAACAACCACAAAGTGGAATTTGTGACAACTACGAAACTTGGCTCACAAAGCCATCGTGGGCATTCTGCAGCTGCATCTTCTCAGCGTTAAGTCGGTCTATTTCAGTCGAGGCCTTTGAGCACATTTCTTGAACTGTTGTCTGTAACATAAAAAGTTTGTCCCATAATAATGTAAAAGTTGTGTTTAATCAATGTTGTGTAAGAGTTAGCACCTAATGCTCTTATATTAGAGACTTGTGTAAGCTGTAAAGTCTTGCAATTAAAGATGACCAATACACGTGTAAATTGCATTTCTGAAGAACCTGTGAAACATCGTGTAGTACCATAATGTTTTGGAATTCAGCATCCTTTTCAGCGCATTTCTTGTTTCCCATCAACTCATCTCTTCCTTCTCTCCCTGCTTTGCCCGGACTTGGGCCTGAACCAGTTCCTTCTTCAGAGCGCTGACCTGAACACAAAAACAGCTAGTAAGAGAAAGAGTACAAAAAGGGCGTTTAGTGATGAAAATGTATTACAAAAAGACTAAGAAAAGTGTCGTTAACATACGGCTGCGTCCTCTGACTTATGGAGCTGCACCAAGCTTTTGAGTCTGTCTATTTCAGACTGCGCCTCACTCAACATTTTTTCCGTAACGACCTACAGCATGAACATCCAAATGTACAAATGTATTAAATGAAGACACTTGGAGAGATAGCAAAAGGCAAATTGTCCTGAGGAATGAACTAAATTAATACCTGCAGCTACATTTCTTAAAATTTCCATTATGTATGGTAATGGATGATGTCTAAATACACAACAAACTGCATTTTCAGAGAAACTGTCCCTTTGAAACATGAAAAATTTACTGTGGCAAGGCTTCACACAAACCAAACGTTGACTACCGTAAGGTTGTAGTTCTGCATGTCCTTGTCTATGATTTTCTGCACTAAATCGCCTTTCTCCTTCTGAGCCTGAAGCAGTTCCGCCTTCAAACTACTGACCTGAAAATATCGCATCAGAATTAACAAAGAATCAGGGCATTAGTCCTACACACTGGACAATCTCACATCAACTCAATGACAACATGCCAATATCAGTTTTAGATAACAACACAACCTAACAATAAGACTCCTCTTATAGAGGGTTATAAATGATGTATAATGTAAAAAGGTTTTATCATTAATAAGCAGTGATAAACAAGTTTTAACAGTTGGGCGACATATTGATGCAGGTTCACCATTTGGCAAGATGTCTTGTACACTTTATAAGAAGGCTCTCTTTTTGCCAGTTCTTAATGACAGTAACTCATCAGTAATTAGTGATAAAAATGGCATGAAGCATCAGGATGGACGAAGGAATCATCAACTCAGACAGAAAGCTTGCTTTAAGCGGATAACTGATATCTGACATCTAGTAACTCATCAACACATCAACATCAGCTAATAATGAAGAACACCCGAGGCACCCGAGCGTAACTCTACTGGTGTTTTAATGCTAATAACGTGAACAAACAGCTGATGAAGTCGACACTTTAACATTTGGCCTGAGACGAGATGAACTGAGACACTAACAAGACCTGAGATCATCCTGCATCAATGTATCACCACTCGTTATAACTTTGTTTATTTTGCTAATTAATGAGATAATGAGATACATAAATCAGTCTACAAGATAATTAACAACCGATTATCAATCATTTCAACCCTATATAAGAGGAGTGTTTTATTGTAAAAGTGGTACCTAACATTTCAGGGATTTATTACTAGATTACTACCATATTTGAGAGCTGTAAGAATGTGTGAACTGAACTTTTTACCTGAGCTTATGAGGTTCCAGATTTTCCTCAAGTTCAGAGGCCTGTGTAAATCACTAAAATCCTGATCCGTCATCTTACTCTGATTCCATGTGTGAATAGAAGAACAAGATTTCGGTCTGTAATTGAAGAATCCTCTTCACAGAATCCGAATCAGATTTATTTACTATGTAGATGCAGATAAACCTACAAGGAATTTGTTTCTGGTTGCTAGTGTCTCTGTAGCCCGAATAGAGTATAAATACTACGACATGGATCAATATACACTACACAATGAGCACTAACAATGGACACCATACAAAATATACAGTAGAATATACAAGACAATACAATGCAAAATACAGACAGTATCCAATACTAAATTACACTACAAGATATACATCTATCAGGCCAGCTCGTAAAGCCTCATTTGATTTAGGTAATAAAATAATAACAATCTCTCTTATTAAAGTTACATGTTGTTCTATCTACATGCACATAAAAGAAGAAAACAAAAGTAAATGTGATTTTAAAAATCTTTATCAACCTTAAAACCGATGCCTGTGTTCTGTAATAATAATAATAATAATAATAATAATATTAATAATAATAATAATAATAATAATGACATATTATTAATGTTATTTATCTTATGTTTTGTCTGTCTATATTGTATGTAAAACGAAGGTGAAACTTTTTCATTCAAAATAATGTGTGTGATATTACATTCTGTTCTTACAATAATAATAATAATAATAATAATACTAATAATAATAATAACAAATCTGACATATTATTAATGTTATTTATCTTATGTTTTGTCTGGTTCATATTATGTAAAAACGAAGGTGAAACTCTTTTCATTCAAAAATAATGTGATATTATCTGTTCTTTCTGATGAAGACGTTAACAGACGCTGTAACCGCTTGATTTTGGCTGTGGTAGGTATGGAGGATGCTGTAACTGAGAGTTTTATGATGAAACTTACTGAAAGATGTGACAGTTTTCGCTTGGTTTTCGCGTCGATTAACATCATTGTTATTGCAAAGACAAATTGCTTTAGTCCATCCGAAAACCAAAGTGCTGCTGCTGGAGCCAAGAATACAACACCGCGAACACAAGAAGAATGGGCTTTAGAAAGAAGCAGTTAGGATTAATAAATATTACATTACTGCAAATACTTCTAACCTTTTCTCCAAATTAGTCTTGGTATATTGAAGGTTTAAATGAAAGTTTACTGAACCACTCGATACCAATTACTTTATAATAAAGACAGTGACGAGTTTATTCCCATCATGACCCGTCACAGTCCAGTTTGGGACAGGTAGAGAAGTGGTTTATCGAGTTCCCACGCCACTATAAATAAAAGCAAAACTGATGCATGATGCATTCTTGTTTTTTGGGGGTTTATTAGTCAAATTGAGATTTAACCATTATTAGTGAAAATAAATAATTCAAATTAACTCGTCATTTTAAACAAATATTTACGAGAATATTTAGCTGATGAATTCAAAATAATATTTTCCCCTCAACCTTTCCTCCCTAATGTGTGAGTCAAAGGGAAGCGCAATGTGTAAATCTAATAATATCTCAATGAAAGTTATTGACATTTCACACTCCAAATAGCACTGGTTCTGATTAATTAAATAATCAATAACAACATTTTTGATTTTAGCATCATTTTAAGTAGAGGTTATGTGTTATTTTATATGTTTTATATTTATATATTTTTAAAAGTTATGCAGTTGGTATCCTCAACTAATCTGAGTTTACCTAAATCATCAGATTTTATAGTGCAGTTAGGTATATTTATTTATACAGTATTTTGTGGACAGGTCGTGTAGAAAAAGCAATTTAACAATAATTCCTTTCTCACCTTTCCTTGGTATAACGAATACTTAAAGGTTTATTGGTTTCAGTGCGAAAAGAACTCGAAATAATATTCACTCTCTCCGACCAGCATTCTAGGGTTATCCAGAGATATAGTGACGTATATTATTTATTGCATTGCGTCACCTATAGAAAATATTTTACATTGCAGTTTTCTCATCACTGACCTTAATTAAGAAATGTCATGGTTACTGGGGGCTGTTCTAAAGCACAAACATATCAATGCACAGTTAGTTTGCTCCTTTTTTTTGAAGAATTGAAAGACTTAATATCTTCCCACCTCACAACCTGCAGTAATGAGTAATTAGCCTAAACTGAACTGAGACCGATCACTGTTCACTGATCAATATACAAAAGTCACCACCGTGGTTTTTATACTAAACGGGAAATAGTAAATAGTACAAATTAAAATGTATTTATTTCGTACACAATCTAAATATTTATTTTTTAAAGTAGTTTTATATGCTTAGACAATTAAATACATATTTAATCTCGAGTTTAAACCGAACCTACACAAAGCGATGGAAATGTATCAATAAACTCAGAAAGATGTTAAAACTATCAAACGTTCATTTATTCATTCACACACACTCCCTCACATTTTATCAAACGTTGTTTTTAAAGTACATATTTATATTGCGGAATATTTTTCTGCAAATGCTTTCAAAGACATTTTAAAAATTATAATCAAGTCATGAGGACTGATCCCAGCCACAATGGATCGACTTATGACGATAGAAAATTTATACTTGTCTGATTAACTCCTAAATCTTTTGTGAAAATAAGGTTCTCTTCACATCAGCGTTAACATCAAACTAAGTGGGCGTTTCTATAATAAATAATACAGGTCATGTTGTATTGTAATATGATGATAGTTAGGTTAGTTAAAGCAGCATCATACAACACAAACACATTTGCGAGATGCATACCTCTTCATTCGTCAAACACTTATACAAATACAAAACGTAGTAATAATAATAAAGAGATCGTTTATAAGATGACATCCTTTAATTCAAATAGAATTAAATATTTGGATTAAATTAAAAAAAAGAAAATAAGAGCAAAATCGAAATTTATAAATATATATAATCTCTCTGAAATATAGATTTAAACAATAACTGTACGTTGTGCATTAACCAAATATGGTTTTCAAGTAGTGTAGAGATAGCTGAAAAGAAGCAAAAAATAAAAGTACTGATATATTGGTGCTGAAAATAATGTGTTACTTAAAGGATGTAAACATAACCCATCGTGTTTGATGGAGGGAGACAGTGAGAGAGTGTCTTCTGACTAAGACACAAGACTAAAAAACACAAATGATGCTGCTATATTATAAGCTTACATTACATTAACATCGTACACGTACACAGAAAACAGTTGATTCACGTTTTAAGACACTGGATTTTAGATGTGATCTATTTTATATTAGATGAATATTATAAATGTAGAAATGCAGAATAGATGATGGTGCGATTGTGTGTCTATTTGAGCACTCTTAAAATTAAATTCCACTTAAGACACTTTTACTTCATACAATCAAAAGTTAAAAAATACATATTTATGGAGAAAAGTGTGAAACCTGGAGAACTTCTTTCTCCATCTTGTTTTCTTCTTTGATGTGGGAAAATGGAGAGAGTTTAAATTTAAGTGTACATTACGTATAAACCAAACCTTCTAAACATGTGCTTACACTGGTCTCCTATAATTACAGTTTGCGTCTATTATTTATTCACACTCACCTTCTAACAGAAGTGATGTTCCTTGTTGTCACTCTGCAATTCCGGATCGATCTGCGAGTTTCACATTTTCTGCACCGTCTTGTCTGTCTCCTGTCTCCACTGGCACTGTGGCAGTAATTTCGAGAAACAGCAAAAAAATCTCATAATTTTGGGGTCATTGTCTTGTGGAATACGAAATCTGACGAATGAGATCTGCTTGACGGAGCTGCATTCCTTGTATAACACATTTTAAACAGTTTACACATGTTCCACAGTTGTGGTCAGGTTCGGGTGTGTGGGCACTACAAGAGGCGAGGTCACGGTGCAGGTCATCTTTATTTACAAACTATAAACAAACAAACAAACAAACAAACAGAACACTAAACCGCACGAGGGCCACAAACAAAGCGAGACCCCTGAAACCTCAAAACATACGAACAGCAGCGCGGCGACCAGTGGTGGAATGTAACCAAGTTTCCTCAGTTGCTTTTCCCACACCTGAGTGCTGAGCTTATTTCTGTTAATATCTTACCTGTGCCTGATTTCTAAATATTTTAGCAGCACTTTTAATCGTTTTATTTCTATTTTATCTTTATATTTACTCATTTTCACATTGCTTTTTTCTTTTTTATCTTTACTTTTAATTTAACACATTTTATCTTAGCTTAAAGCACATTAGCGACCCATGTGTAGCGATAATGTGCTCTATAAATAAATCCTGCCTTGCCTAAGTACAAATACTTAAGTACATTTTCACGTATCAGTACTTTACTTAAGTATAAATAATGAATACTTTAACTTCTACTTCACTACATTTTGCAGCTATTATCTATACTTTCTACTCCACTACATTTGGCCCTGTCACTTTTTTTTTTTGCTGAAGTTGTCTAGGTTATGTGGTGGTCTTGGAGGTTTAAAGCAACCAGATTGATAGGTTATTTTATGTGAAGTCTCTTACCAGGGGGTCGCAACATTGAGATGCTTTGCAAGAGTTTTCATTCATCATATAAGGACGATAAAACGCTTTTTGCCTTTGAACTAGAGGCACTTGTCTGGGATAAATGATAGTTCACCCATCGTATTACTAATAAAGAAGGTTATGCAAGGTAATGACCTGCTAGTTCACTTAGCAGCGGTTTATGAACAGATACATTCCCCGATGTCCTGTGATAACTGGCCTTTTTTTAAATGAATAAGTTGTCCTATGTTTGGTCGCAGCTTGACTAGCGTTATTTGCAGTGATGTCACTTAAATGACTGATGACTGATGTGATGACTCGATATTATTGAAATATTGAATGGGACCATTATGACAACATAAACCATTGCACAAGCATTTTACTTTTAGTGCTTTAAGTAAGTTTAAAAGTAACTACTTCTTACTTTTACTTAAGTAGGGATGATGATGTATAGTTTTACTTTTACTGAAGTATATTTTTTGCTGGTTAATTGTACTTTTACTTAAGTACTGAGAGCCAGTACTTCCTCCACCTCTGACGCCAACATGGGGAGGATGGAGTGAAGGTGGACCAACAAGAAACACTGGGAACACTGAACTTATAAAGGGAAGAGAAACAACGAACAGGATTAACGAGCCGAGAGAAAACCAATCAGAAAATCATCAGAAAATCATCAGAATGAACCAATGACGGGAGAACCACTAGAAACAGGGGGCTGGACTGAAATAAACAAGAACCAGGTGAGGGGACTATTAAACTGTGGATCAATAGGCTGGGTATCGTTGCTGATTTCCTGAATCGATTTGATTCTGATTCACAAGGTCATGATCCGATTCAATTCTCAGTTCGATTCGATATCGATTTATTTAGAGATTTCTTTCTGTCAATACTAGTTTTGCTTGGTTATAAAATTAGGCCAGACTTGTGCGGCCGCGAGAAGTAGTGCATATTATAGCCAGAGGAAAAAGCAAGATCTATCCAAGATTTTGAATCGATATCGCATTTTTGAAATTGTATAAATCGAGTATTGATCTGTGAATTGATTTTTTGAACCCAGCCCTAGCGATCAACCAATGAGAGACAATAGGAAGGTGGGACTTTGACAGACAGCACAGGACAAAACTCTGAAAACACTAAACCAGGACAATGATTTGCATTCATACAAGTAACAAAAGTCCAGGGGGGTCATGACAGATGTAGATGCTTAAATATTTAAATACACGTGTAATCTCATTTTAAATCACATCCACGCAAACCTGCAGTTGTGGAAAAAGTATGAATAATTTAGCAAATGAATAACCTCAGTTTGTAAATGTGCCATCTTGAAAGTCGTATAAATATCAAATGTGGTTTTAAAAAGATTTTATATCACGTAATATTATCTTACTGATCCGGGACTTGAACTGGTGACCTTCCGATCACCAATTCGACTCCCTCCTAACCGAGACCCTACCAACTGCCCATAGTTATACACTTCACATTTACATACTTACTTGCATTGCATATTCATATTTGTTCTATATAGTTTTATAGATCAACCCTAGAAGATAATTTATTTAGAAAACTTGAAGTTATAATTCAACAGCTTTTTAACGCTTGTAATTGTAAAAATCTGCCATTGATCAAGTAATTATATGGTGTGCAACACATTTTGAAGAAATAGTGTATTTTGGCTACGTTCACACTGCCATGCTGAAGTGACCCAAATCGGATTTTTTGCCTTAATGTGACACAGATCTGATCTTTCCAGGTCTGTGTGGACACGCAAATCTGATCTTTCCAAATCAGATTTGTGTGACCTTCATATGTGGTACTAAATCCGATATGTATCCGATTCGCGGCTATGCGACCTGAATGTGAACGCTCAGATGGGGAATTGATGTGGCTTTTTGCTTAGACGCGTGCGCCGACATCATCACGCTGCACCGGCAGCGCGGGAAGGTAAAAATGGAGGAGAGCTGCGATAACAGAAAAAGCTTTTCTCCTTTTCGACCTGCTCATGTCCAGCTGATTCACTGTTTGTCGTCCTGCAGAGCAAAGTGCGATATTACGCGTGAGCTACTAACGCCCATTTTAATGCCATGAGTCGCCCCACA
Source organism: Distichodus sexfasciatus (assembly GCA_032718565.1). NCBI lineage: Eukaryota > Metazoa > Chordata > Actinopteri > Characiformes > Distichodontidae > Distichodus > Distichodus sexfasciatus. The sequence continues at coordinate 250,883 of JAVGVS010000416.1, read as the reverse complement.
GATATGACATTTTTGTTGTTGGTGACGAGGCGACCTGCGGTAAAAACGGGGGTGATTAGTGTGGGCGACAGCGTGATCGCTTGAGGGACCGACAAGTGTCACATTACAAAGCCAGATACAGGTCACCCAGTTATGAATGTGAACCGCCAAGATAGACAAATCCGATCCGAGCAAAAAATCGACATTGAACGATGTGGCTGGCAGTGTGAACGCTGCCTTTGTAACATAGCTGGATTTCCCTGAAAGCAGAATGTATATTTTGTTCACTTTGAAATAATGCACCCTTCAAATAAAAGTGAAACACGGTAACTGATTTTAAATTCAGGCTTGGTCAAGGCTTAAAGAGTGATTATATTTGTGCTTAACAAATAGCTCGACTTAATTTGAGACCAATGCACCAATGGGCACCAAGTGTGTTAAAAGATGGGTTTCTAATATATAACGTGGCCATAAAATGAACGCTAACACTACTGCTCTTCTAACTCTACTACCATGGCGTGGATCTCTGTATGTCTCTGCTATTGATTTGCTGCATTAAATCGTCTTCCACCTTCTTGCCCCAAACCCCCTGCTTCAGACCGATGACCTGCAGAGAGAGCATCAGATTCGACAAAAGACAAGTGTTATTCCTGTACTACATATTATCTATAGGATCAGCTATAAATGTCATGCAACATTTATAAAAATATGAAAATAAGCTTACTCAGGGCAGCGCCTTTGGATCGGCGAAGACGCACCATCTTGGTTTTGAGTTGATTCGATTTCTGACAGCATCTCCTTCTGCTTTGCTTCTGGTTGCTGCCACAACGCGGAAGAAGAGCTACAAATAAAGCATGTCCCAATTCCTGTTTTTATTAATAAACTGCTATCAGACAGGCAGCAAAACACAAACCGTTCCCCCAACACCGCTTGAGTACTCTACCATGTGGACTGCAAAGAGTTTACATGTACAACCCCAAACTAGGTGAAGTAGGGACGTTAAAACGGAATAAAAACAGAATACAGTAGATTTGCAACTCTTTCAATCTATATTCAATTGAATACACCACAAAGACAAGATATCTAATGTTCAAACTGAGAAACTTTTTTGATGTTGTTTTGCAAATCTTCACTCATTTTTGAATTTGATGCCCGCAGCATGCCCAAAAAGCTGGGACAGGGCAGCAAAAGATCAGGGGAGGAAGTTGGAGGAATGCTCAAGGGAATTCCTGTTTTGAACATTCCACAGGTGAACAGGTTAATTGGAAACAGGTGTTTGTCATGATTGGGTATAAAAGGAGCAGCCCCAAAAGGCTCGGTCGTTCACAAGCAAGGATGGGCGAGAGGTTCACCACTTTGCGAAACAACTGCGGCAAATAGTCCAGCAGTATAAGAACAACGCTTTCAACGATAAATTGCAAGGAATCTAGGGATTTCATCATCTACAACCATAATATCATCAAAAGATTCAGGAGAATCTGAGAGAAATCTCTCTGCACGAAGCGGGCACAAGATACCAACATTGATGCCTTCCGCGACCTCAGGCGGCACTGCATTAAAAACCAACATCATTCTGTAAAGGATATTACCACGTGGCTCAGGAATACTTCAGAAAACCATTGTTCGTTAACACAGTTCGTCGCTACATCTACAAGTGCAAGTTAAAAAACTCTATCATGCAAAGCAAAAGTCATGGGACAACACTCCAGGAAACACCGCCAAGCCCGGCACGAGCTCATCTGGGGATGGACTGACGCAAAGTGAAAAGTGTACAGGTCTGACGAGCCCACATTTCAAATTGTCTTTGGAAATCATGGACGTGGTGTCCTCCGGGCCAAAGAGGAAAAGGACCATCCGGATTATTATCAGAGCAAAGTTCAAAAGCCAGCATCTGTGATGGTATGGGGGTGTGTTAGTGCCCATGGCATGGGTAACTTGCACATCTGTGAAGGCACCATTAATGCTGAAAGGTACACACAGGTTTTAGAGCAACATATGCTACCATCCAAGCAACGCCTTTTTTCAGGACGCCCTGCTTATTGCAAAGAAGATTTCCATGCCAAGCCACATTCTCCTGCATGTGTTACAACAGTGCGGCTTCGTGAGTAAAGAGTGCGGCACTAGACTGGCCTGGGGCCTGCAGTCCAGACCTGTCTCCCATTGAAAATGTGTGGGCGATTATGAAGCGCAAAACTAGGCCCCGGATCGTTGAGCAAGAAGTTGGGTTCATCACAAGAATGGGGAAAGAATTCACCCACAGCGCCAACAGTTAGTGTCTCCGAGTTCTCAACGCTTTATTGAGCGTTGTTAAAGGAAAGTGGTAAAATATGCCCTGTCCCAGCTGTTTTGGAACGTGTTGCAGGCATCAAATTCCAAAAAATGAGTAAGATTTGGTAAACACTCAATAAAGTTTATCAGTTTGAACATTAGATATCTTTGTTCTTTGTAGTGGGGTATTCAATTGAATATAGGTTGAAAGTATGATTTGGTAAATCATTGTATTAAGTTTTTATTTATGTTTACACAACGTGGCCAACTTCATTGGAATTGGAGTTGTACGTTTGTGTGTTTAGGGTGTACTAAAGACACACTCAGTTCCCTTCTTCAATACCTCAATATTTTGGATCTCGGCCCTTTTCTGCCATCCGCCTCTCCATCTCTTGCTCGCATTGTCTGAATCTGAGCCTGTATTACCTCCCCACTCCATTGAACTGATTCAACAAGGTAAAAACACAGTGATCTCTCCTCAGAAATATACACAAAGTGACATCAGTAATGATGACTGCCAATAAAACCGGTCATAGCAGCTTAAAGAAGTGCTACTACTCACCTCCGTGATCCTTCTGGGGATAAGCATCTCGCCTTTTAAGTCTATCGATTGGGGCCTGTGCTTTGTTCAAGAAGTTTTTCTGCCACAGCCTACAGTATTGAACAAGCAATACAAAAAATCATAATCACATTTTTCTTATTTAATGGATTCAGTTTGAGAGGCAGTAGAAGATGGAATCAAAAATCCCTGCATTTTTAAAGTTAGAAAAGACATATAGTACACAATGCGAATGTCTAATACACATGCAAAATTTGGAAAAAAACTTTATTTTGGAGAAGGTTTAATATGTCAAGGCTTAACAGCCAGCTATACCAACTTGACGAAATTAATTGCGCACTACCTTAATGTTGTGATCCTTTGTCTTTGTCTATGCTTTTCTGCACTAAATCGCCTTTCTCCTTCTGAGCCTGAAGCAGTTCCACCTTCAAACTACTGACCTGAAAAAATCGCATCAGAATTAACAAAGAATCAGGCATTAGTCTCTACACACTGACAATCTTCACATCAATGACAACACGCAAATATCAGTTTTAGATAACAACTCAGATAGTAACTCAACACATCAACATCAGCTAATAATGAAGAACACCCGAGGCACCCGAGCGTAACTCTACTGGTGTTTTAATGCTAATAACGTGAACAAACAGCTGATGAAGTCGACACTAACATCTGCCCTGAGACGAGGATGAACTGAGAGACTTCTACCAAGACCTGAGATCATCCCCTGCATCAAAGTATCACCACTGTTATAACTTGTTTATCGCCAAGCAATTAATGAGATAATGAGATATAAACCGTCTACAAGATAATTAACAACCGGATTATCAATCATTTCCTAACCCATATAAGAGGAGGTTTATTGTAAAGCGGTAACCAACATTTCCAGGATTTTATTACTAGATTACTAACATATTTCTGAGAGTTGTAAGAATGTGTGGAACTGGAACTTCTTTACCTGAGCTATGAGGTCTTGTATTTTCTCCTCAAGTTCAGAGGCCTGGTGTAAATCACTAAAATCCTGATCCATCATCTTACTCTGATTCCATGTGTGAATAGAACAACAACCACCAACAGTCAACACTGCAGACAAATATTCTCATTTATCATCCCATGTTTGTCTTGTTATGAAGTACAGATGGTTTGGTGAACTAGTGGTGTATTAGAGATCATAGATGATCTATAATTGAAGACTGCTCTCTCTTCACTTTTGCTCTGAGGTTGAATGAGGTGAGTGATGCCAATTTAAGGGGAGACAGCAGAATAATAATAATAATAATAATAATAATAATAATAATAATAATAATAATAATAATAACGACATATTATTAATGTTATTTATCTTATGTTTTGTCTGTCTATATTGTATATAAAACGAAGGTGAAACTTTTCATTCAAAATAATGTGATATTACATTCTGTTCTTAATAATAATAATAATATTATAATAATAACGATATATTATTAATGTTATTTATCTTATATTTTGTCTGTCTATATTGTATGTAAAACGAAGGTGAAACTTTTCATTCAAAATAATGTGATATTACATTCTGTTCTTTCTGATGAAGACGTTACCAGACGCTGTAACTGCTTGATTTTGGCTGTATGGAGGATGCTGTAACTGAGGAGTTTTATGATGAAATCCTACTGAAAGATGGACAGTTTTCGCTTGGTTTTCGTGTCGATTAACATCATTATTATATATTATTAAGATAAATTGTTTTTAGTCCATCCGAAAAAACCAAAGTGCTGCTGCTGGAGCCAAGAATACGACACCGCGAACACAAGAAGAATGGGCTTTAGAAAGAAGCAGTTAGGATTAATAAATATTACATTACTGCAAATACTTCTAACCTTTTCTCCAAATTAGTCTTGGTATATTGAAGGTTTAAATGAAAGTTTACTGAACCACTCAGTACAATTACTTTATAATAAAGACAGTGACGAGTTTATTCCCGTCATGACCCGTCACAGTATGAAAACGCAAATAAACGAAAGTTCCAGTTCAAACTGTACTTCGACGGGACGTGATGTATATATACGTGATGGACTAAAACAATTTGTCTTTTCAACAATAATGATGTTAATCGACGCGAAAAACCGTTTAAAGGTCCATTTGACAGAAACGCAGCGTATCGAGCAACTGTCCATCTTTCAGCAGGGATTTCATCCATTTATTTCATCAGTTGGCGCATCCTCCATACAGCCCAAATCAACCAGATACAGCATCCCTCCAGTATACAGCCACGCCCAAATCAACCTAGTTACAGCATCCTCCACAGCCCAAACCAACCAGTTACAGCATCCTCCATACAGCAAATCAACCAGTTACAGCATCCCTCCATACAGCAAAAATCAACCAGATACACATCCTCCATAAGCAGCCCAAATCAACCAGTTACAACATCCTCCATACAGCAAAATCAACCAGTTACAGCATCCTCCATACAGCCAAAATCAACCAGTTACAGCATCCTCCATACAGCCCAAATCAACCAGTTACAGCATCCTCCATACAGCAAAAATCAACCAGATACAGCATCCTCCATACAGCCCAAATCAACCAGTTACAACATCCTCCATACAGCAAAAATCAACCAGTTACAGCATCCTCCATACAGCCAAAATCAACCAGTTACAGCATCCTCCATACAGCCCAAATCAACCAGTTACAGCATCCTCCATACAGCAAAAATCAACCAGTTACAGCATCCTCCATACAGCAAAAATCAACCAGTTACAGCATCCTCCATACAGCCAACATCAACCAGATACAGCATCCTCCATACAGCCCAAATCAACCAGTTACAGCATCCTCCATACAGCCCAAATCAACCAGTTACAACATCCTCCATACAGCAAAAATCAACCAGTTACAGCATCCTCCATACAGCCCAAATCAACCAGTTACAGCGTCTAGTAACAAGGACCTAACTGAGGTAAGTATTATTATTATTATTAACCAGAAGAGAGATAGATAATCAGCATCATAACCAGAAACAGTAAATATCACATTATTTCCAATGAGATTTTTCGCCTTCATTTCTTATTATACAATATAGACAGAGAGTATAACATAAATAATGTTAATAATACATTATTATTATTATTATACATATTATTATTATTATTAATAATTCAAATTCAAATTCAAATTCAAATTCAAATTCAAATTTATTTATAGCCTTTTAACAACAGTCATTGTCACAAAGCACTTTACATATAGCCGGTCAAACTCCCCATTATAATTATTATAATTATAATTATTAAAGAACAGAATGTAATATCACATTATTTTGAATGAAAAGTTCTCGACCTTCAGTTTTATATACAATATAGACAGACAAATATAAGAGATAAATAACATTAATAATATGTCATATTATTATTATTATTATTATTATTATTATTATTATTATTATTATTATTATTATTATTTAGTCTCTGCTGTCTCCCATAAATTGCATACCTACCCTATTCCAACCTCAGAGCAAAAGAAGAGAGCAGTTCTCAATATAGATCATCTGTCCAGTTCTAATACACCACACTGATTTCACCATAAAACCATCTGTACTTTCCTAAGGTAACAAGACAAAACATCAGGATGATAAATGAAGATATTTTGTCTGCAGTGTTGACTGTTGGTGGTTGTTGTTCTATTCACACATGTGGAATCAGGGGAGTAAGATGATGGATCAGATTTTTAGTGATTTGAAGAATTGCGGCCTCTGAACTTGAGGAGAAAATACAAGACCTAGTTTGTGTAAAGAAGTTCCAGTTCCACACATTCTTACAGCTCTCAGAAATATGTTAGTAATCTAGTAATAAAATCCCCTGGAAATGTTAGTTACCACTTTACAATAAAACACTCCTCTTATATAGGGTTAGAAATGATTCTGTTGTTAATCCGGTTGTTAATTATCTTGTAGACAGTTTATATCTCATTAATTAGCAGCGATAAACAAGTTATAACAGTGGTGATACTATTGATGCAGGATGATCTCAGGTCTTGTTAGAGTCTCAGTTCATCTCGCCTCAGGCCGTATCAGTAAAGCGTCGAATTTCCATCAGCTGTTTGTTCATCAAGTATTAGGCATTAAAACACCAGACTTTACGCCTGGGTGCCTCGTGGGTGTTCTTCTAATATTAGCTGATGTTGATGTGTTGATGAGTTACCAGATATTCAGATATCAGTTATCCGCTTAAAGCAAGCTTTCTGTCTGAGCTGATGATTCCTTCATCCATCCTGATGCTTCATGCCATTTTTATCACTCAATTACTGGATGAGTTAGTCACAAGGGCAAAAAGAGAGCCTTCTTATAAAGTGTACAAGACATCTTGCCAAATGGTGAACCTGCATCAATGCATCGCAAGTGTTGTAACTTGTTTATCACTGCTTATTAATGATAAAACTGTACACATTATACATCATTTATAACCCTCTATAAGAGGAGTCTTATTGTTAGGTTGTGTTGTTATACTGTAAAGGTATACAGAGACGAGACGACGTGGCTCCAGTTTTAACAGTGCAAACAACAAAACAAATAGGGCACATGGAATAAACAATATATAAATAGAATATAACATATACACTTTAGACTAGAGGTAGAAGTATAAAGAGAGACAATTAGGATGCAGTATTCAAGCTACAACTGTGATCATGGAATTGACCTTTACACTGAATGTGCATGAGGTCAGTAACAGTTTGAATATGAAAAATTCCATATCCAGTCTATTAACAAAACGGTATCTCTTTAAAAAGGTCTGACTAACATTAAAGTTGGATCAAGTTTGTGCAGATATTGTAACAGCAGTGGAGAACTAGAGTCTGTGCAATACTTTCAATAATTTGTGCAGATACAGTCAGAAATGACCAGTTAGAAGGTTAGAAGGTGACCAGTGATATATACATTCAATGCATAATATTAATGTTATTGTGTCTTTTGTGCCATTTAGGCCTCCATTGCATCTCCCTGAACAAGGAAAAAACATACATGAAAAAATTTATAAATCTTATATTAAATTTTGGCCTCCATACCATAGGTGTAGAAGCTTGGGTGGTAGGGTTTATTGGTACGTATGAAAATATTTTTCAAAGCAATGAAAAGTCTTCACATTATAAAACGTGGCATGACATTCGGGCCTCCATTGCATCGCCCTAAACAAGAATAACACAGAGACCCTGCTCAGAAATACACACAATGTGACGTCAGTAATAATAGCAGTAATAATAGCGGTTATAGCAGTTTACTCACTCCTGCATTCTCTTGGTCCATTACAACCTGGAACATCTGTAACATACTGTATGTTCACTTGCAGCCTACAGTGTGAACAACCACATGAAAAATCATAATCATATATTTTATTATTTAATAGCTACCGTTTGAGAGGCAGCTGAAGACGGAACCAAATCCTACCAGTCACATTTCTTGTGTTAGAAATAGGGATCCACCGATCTAACTTTTTCAGTTCCGATACTGATGCTGACACTTGGGCACTGGGTATCGGCAGATCCCCGGTACCGATCCCATACCAGTTATTAATGAATGAGTTGTGTGTTGCTCTGTGAGGAGGAGACGGAGATCACTGTTATGCTTCAGAAAATACTGCTTTCCTGACTTAAACAATATAATAATTATACACCCATATGTGTGTGCATACAGTATATATACCCTCATGAGTACCTCAGCAGTAACTTTACCGGTCTGGGACTTGAACTGGCGACCTTCCAATCGAAAGGGCCAACTTCCTAACCGTTACACTACCAGGAGGGCCGGGGTGCTGCAGGTTTTCCCGAGACCAGGTGGGAATGCTTTGGAGTCAAGAATGATGGAAATCCTGCAGGGTTCCGACCCTGTTGGACCAGAATTGGTCTCAGAGCAATAAACCCTTTTAAATGCACTCTCTTAAAGAAACCCAAAACAAAAAGAGATCCTTAAAGAGAGTCATGTTTATTTTCTAAAGTGCTTTGTTCACATTACATCCATAAAAAAAATCCATTTTCATGAAGGTGGTGAATTCACATGAACCTAAATCGTGATCATTTACCGCTTATTGCTGGGCCAATGCTGGACGGTGGTTCTTACAACATCCCAAAACTAAACCAAACTCAAACCAGAGGTGTATTTCAACATCTCAAAACTTTCTTAAGTGAGGCAGGTCATGATGGGCATAAAAAACATAATGAACGCCTGGATAGAAGAAGAGTTTTTCAGTTTGAACCAGCTGCCAGTTGAAAATGACCCCCTTTTGCAATCCAGCCTTCGTATCAGCATCCGTCATTATAACTGACAGCAGTAGCGTTAATTTTGTCGCCCATTTTTTAATTTAGTCTTAGCCTTGTGTCAAAGTTCCTCATTAGTCTTAGTCATATTTAGTCATTCACATATCAGTTTTTGTTAGTCATGTTTTAGTCGACTAAAAGTCTCAACATTTTAGTCTAGTTTTAGTCAAACGAAAACTCAAGGTATTTTAGTCAAGTTTTGGTTAAAACATTTTAGTCTTTTTTATTTTTTATTTCAGAGATGATTTTTGTTGCATGTAGTTTTGCAGCCAGAGGGGCGCAGGAACACGACGTAGACGAACTGCTGGCACAAACACATGACAGGGAGTCTGGTGGTCTCTTGTGTAGACGAAAACGAGGAGGGAGTTTTCGTTTCGTTTTTATTTCATTCAAAACATTTTAGTCTCGTTTTTATTCGTAAACAATAAGGCACATTAACACAGTCTTAGTCAGTATTTTTAGAACATTGGTGCAGTCTCGTCACTGTCTCGTCTTAGTCGTGGGAAAGAGGGTCGTTGACGAACACATTTCTATGGAAGCCCATTTCCGCCACTAAAAGAAAAAAAAAACGAACGAGAAAAGGTTGAAATTACGAGATAAAAAGTCATAATTATGAGATAAAAAGTCGAAATTATGAGATAAGTCATAATTATGAGATAAAAACTCAACATTGAGATAAAAAGTCATAATTATGAGATAAAAACTCAACATTATGAGATAAGTCATAATTATGAGATAAAAAGTCATGATGAGATAAAAAGTCATAATTATGAGATAAGTCAAAACTCGAAAGGAAGTGCGCATGCGCGCCAGTTGTGCTAAACCTGCCGTTGTCACTTGCACACGCAAACTTGACATTTTTGGCTTGACTTTGGATTCAAATGGATTGTAAATACATCGAGGACTATTTTAAACGTGGCTTCACAACAAATGAAATACGGCATTTACTTGTAGATTCACAAGTTGCCTCTGCAGACTTCAGCAAGTTTAGCACCACTGCGCACTTCCTTTCCCACAATTTTGACTTTGACTCATAATTATGACTTTTTATCTCATAATTTAGACTTTTTATCTCATAATTGACTTTTTATCTCATAATTATGAGTTTTTATCTAATAATTTAGACTTTTTATCTCATAATTATGACATCTCATAATTTAGACTTTTTATCTCATAATTATGACTTTTTATCTCGATCTCAAGTTTTTTGTCTCATAATTATGACTTTTTATCTCGTAATTTTGACTTTTTATCTAATAATTTCAACTTTTTACCTCATAATCATGACTTTTATCTCATAATTATGACTTTTATCTCATAATTATGACTTTTTATCTCAATTTCGATTTTTTTATCTCATAATTATGACTTATCTAATAATTTCAACTTTTTCTCATAATTATGACTTTTATCTCATAATTATGCCTTTTGATCTCATAATTATGACTTTTTATCTAATAATTTCGATTTTTTATCTCCTAATTATGATTTTTTATCTCGTAATTTCGACTTTTTTTCGTTCTGATTTTTTTCTTTTAGTGGCGGAAATGGGCTTGCATACATTTTGTCTCGTCTCGTCTCATCTGACGAAATTAACACTAGACAGCAGCCGCGCAGTTGACAGAGTTTATGGTTAACAGTAGAGGTGTGAACCCTCGCTGGTCTCACCATTCAAACTGATTACGATTATTAGGTCAACGATTCGATCCGATGCGATATCACGATGCACGTCATCAATTTTTCTACATTACTTCACATTGCACACAGATCGGGCAGCCATAGCTGCTACCAGGAGGTTCTTTTTAACTTGAATTTATATGGCATAGCGAGAATATCACAAAGCAATGTCACGATATCATTCAGTGCTTTTCAGCTGCTTCTGTCCCAGGCACTAAAACTCAGACTGAGCAGTCTATATGTGGGAGGGAGTATTTTTTTGTATAACTTTTAGATATTTGCAATAAATTCATGATTCGTAAAGATGCCCAAATCAACTGGAAATGTTTTGAAAAATGAACGAACAATTTTTGAAAAGTGATTTCACCAGTGAAAGTGGACTGCATGTGGACCGCTGGTTGAAAACCTCTGCGTCACGAAGCATCGATAATGCGATTAATTTCAACACCCCTAGTTAACAGTAGTTAAGAGTGCGTCATTAAACCTCCAGATTAAAGTAATGGAATGAATGAGTGAATGAATGAGTTTGGGGTGATGTGTGAAGCCCGTCACTCTTCCACCAGGTTCAGAACGTCTGCTGCGAGTGCTCGTACGTCGCTGTGTGTGTCTTGATCAGAAGTCAGGATTCTAAATCTCTCCAGCCCTCCTTTCAACACCAGCGTCTTGTAATAATCTACAAACACACACACACACACACAAGGATCATGCCGACAGAAGAATTTTTAAGCTGTTAATGGACGCTACTTTAGATGAAAATGCTTTGCTTTTGTCACATTTATTTATTAACTTTATTGTCTTATTATATACAAGAATACAGAGTTTCTGCTAGAGCTGGGATCAAGACCAAGACCAGAAAGTGTCGAGACCGAGACCGGAGCAATGCACGTTTTACACCACACGACAAATACGTGGAACATGCAAAGCCCGAGCAACATTAAAGGTGTTTATTCAACATTTCTCTCTTACATATCTATAATGAGAAAATCTGGCTACAGAATAAAATCATTTGATAACAAATGATACATTTATGTTTAACTATTGATTACTCTCTAACATTACAAAATGGAAAAAAATATTTTCTGATCAATTGAAAATGAAGAAAAGCTCAAATCTTGGATAATTCTGAGCCGATTTGGACCTATTTTGGTCTAGAAAATGAGCTGTGTTTGGTCTTTCTGGATGAGAACTACATTTTTGCGCATGATGGCGTTCCATTTGAGAGTCGCAAGCGCTGACCCTTGTGTTTACGTCGCCAATAATGTAATTAATGTGTTTTTACACAATTACTTCAAGGTTTTTTTGCGCATGCTGTGTTGCGTTCAGCCCAATTTGAAATAAGTGAAAGTTTAAGTGAGTGATTATTTGTCATTGTGAACACACCACAGCACAGCACACAGTGCACCACAACCACAGTGACCTCAACGGAATTTGAAGCAGCAGCTGACGTGCAGCACCTGGGGGCGGTACCTTGCTCATGAGTACCTCAGTGGTACCTTTACCGGTAGGGGATTCCAAGTGGCAACCATCTGATCACGGGGCAAACTCCCTAACACTCCGTTACGCTGCCTTTTTCCACCCAATTTCTGTTGATGGTTTACGGTTTATCACTCAGTGTTGCTCATCAGCAGCATCCGTTAGGCTGGGATTCCGTCGGCACGCGTCCCTCAACCAGTCCCACCAATCTCAGGGCTGCGTTGCTTAAATATTTGGACGAAGACGCCTTCTGAACGTCTTGACAGTCCGTTGAGTTAACATTTTAGTCCCGTCTCGTCTCATTAATGGAAACAGACGTATATTTTCTCAAACTTTACTCTGAAAAATCTCTGTTTAACTCGTCAATCTCTTAGTGGAGGAAACAAAGGTTGAATTTTTTGTCTTGCTTCTAATTTATGAAGTTAACACTAATTACAGGAGTAAAACTCACACTTCTCACACTCATCCTCCATTTTTGCTAAAGACACGTTTTCCACTTTCTCTGTCCCGTCTGTCTTTTGCAGCCTACCGTTTCGGTTACAGATGTACCGAATCCCCCACAGGGCCCAGAGCTGCACTCCGGACGGTTGAGATGGAAGCAGGAGGGGGAAGAAGGGCTGGAGTGACCTGGGGGGCGTGGGGAGAGGACAGAAAGCGATGTCTGTTGGACTTTGAGAAGTCTTTGGTACTAAACATGACACAGTACCAATAACTATATTGCGCAGTCTCTGTTACTACGTCTAATTTAGAGTTTTTATATTTTATAGTCTATGTATATTTGCTGTATATGTGCCTTGTTTGTTCTTTGTACTGTCGAAACTGCAGCCACGTCGTCTCGTCTCTGTGTTTACATGTTTATAGTAGAGATGACAATAACGTTTACTTTGACTTTGACTTACTGGTAGGACACCATCCCTCGATCTGGAGCTGTCCATGTCAGTACAGACGAGTGCTTAACAAAAAACAACATCCAGAAGAAAACACAAATTAAAAGATCACACTCCGGTGCACACAAGCTGAAGACTGGGCTGGGCAATTCATTTAAACCGAGATGAAGAACCTCTAGTCTAGTTTTTGCGTGATAATTATTTCAATTATTGTTTAAATTCTGTTAATATTCATAAAAAGTCATTTTGTTCATACGTTCCTCATTTGTGTATTGTTCCCTTTAAAACATACTACCGCATGCATTGTCACATGACTCCGCGTCATCCAGTTTGACTCTACATCTCCTTCAATTATTTTAAAATCCCAAAGATATTCCCTCTTCTAGTGCTGGGCGATAAAACGATCTCGACATTTTACGATAACGATGATAAACTAAGCTATAAAATTCGATCATACTTGTTTGTCCACTATGCGACAGCGCGTTGAGATAGACAGTATCTTTGGCCAATCACGTAGCTTGGCATAACGCCAGCACAACAGCCAATCGCGCCCAATGATGCAAATTTGCCCATAACACACGAAAAAGCCACGTGGTAAACATTAGTGGTCGAGATATACTTAACGTTCAGAGCGCTTATGCACGCGCATCATGGCTGGCATTGCAAGCGTTCTCGGGGTTTTTTTGACGCATCCGCTGAGCATGTCGTCATAAATTTATGAGAGTTGCAGTAGCTCTTGAAAAATTGGGGCGGCTGTATGTTAAAGTTTTGCCACGTGACGTCAGCATCGTTATTTACTATCAACACGGCTGAACGGTTTCGCCATTTTTTTTTGCACCTTTGTAACATCCGAATGCAAATAATTTTTTCCTCATTTCACAGCGAAATGTTTTCTCTCACTGCCGCTTTCTACTTCTTCCTCTTCTTCTGTCACTTAACGGCAGACTGGACGCTTTTATGGCGTACACTGCCACCTGTTGGAGTCCTCAAGATTAAGCGCAAGCGCACCCGTCACGTAGCGTTGAGTATGTCGCGGCCCTTAGAAAAGATGTCACGGTGAGTGAAAAAAGGCGATGAAAATGCAGCGCTTTATAGTTACGGCGGAAGCTTTGACAACAAATACCACCTGGGAAAAAAACGAATAAAATACGAATGTGAAAGTACCAGATGACGCTTTTCATAACTTATCAGCAACAAGCACCGAGAAAACGCTCTGGGAGTGAGGTGTTGACAGCTCTCTTTAGCTGTTCTTTGGCAGCGGCAATTTTTTTCCCCCAATTCTCAGGGCTCTTCAAGTAGAAATTTGTTGAAAATTATTTGTTTAATATTGTTTGATTATTTTAACTTGTTCATTCAGTCTGTATAAGAATCCAAAAAAAAAAAAACAGTAAAAAAACACAATATGGCAATATATCGTGATAATTATCGAAATCGATCAGTATGACAAAAAATATCGTGATGTTTTTGTTCACATCGCCCAGCTCTACCCTCTTCCATAAGAATATAGTATCCCAGCTTTAATAGTTGAGCATATTTACAGTACAAACCTTGTTGGTGAACTATGAGGAGAAAAAACTAAATGATGGTTGATTAATCGTAATCGAGTTTAATCGTTTGATTAATGGTGATATTGATTTGAGGTCATATCGTCCAGCCCTATTCTGTATTTCCGGACTCATTTTCTTGTTCATGATGATGATGATGATAATGGTGATAATGATGAGGCCCGTACCAGTTTGTCCAGGATGGTGTCGCGGAGCTGCGCGTCCAGCCCCCACGGGGGTCCCTGTGTGGAGGTGAGGTTGGCCAGGACGCCCCCGGCGAAGTAGTTGACCCCCAGGTCCACGGTGGGGCTGTGCAGGAGGGTGAGTACGTGCTCCAGCAGGTCCTCCTCCATCAGCTGCGTCCTCAGGCTCTCCACCTCCGCCAGGTTGTTCTGGGAGATGAGACACGGGAGCTGTCACGCAGCGGAACTTTCATCAACAAAATCTGGAGTCTGTGTGGGCTCAACTTCGCCTTGGTACCGCGTTATAAATGTGCTAAAACAGCTGCCAGTCACAGGCTTGGAGGAAGCTGATTGGCCGATTTGGTCTCCAATCAGGTGTGTAATCTGGTTGAAGTTGATCTAGTGAACAGCAGCACACATGTTTCCAGTACGACAGCAGAAGCAGCAACAAGAAGACGAGTTGTGTGTTATGTGGAGATTGTGGGTGTGATGTGTTCAGCAGTATCCTAGTCTAATTGTATCTGTTAATGTTCCTAAATCTGTTGATGCTGCAGAGATTACACCTCGAACATGTTTTAATCCAGATGTTGATGTGATGTACAATCTGATGACGTAATGAGATGATTTAGGGGCCGTTCACATATCGCGCCTAAAAACGCGTGGAAAACGCTAGGCACGTCGCTTTCTCCTTCTTTCCAGAAGTGCTCGGGCGCTTGCGCTCCGGAAGTGTCTGTCGTTGCTAAGCAACCATCAGCCGCGCTCTCCATTAATTTCAGCAATGGATTTCCACCAACGAAAAACCCTTGCTGTGACTCTGCTACAAGATTAACTTACGCAGAAAAGAAAAAAACGCCGTAGTGTTTGGGTGCACCCCATTCTTCAAAAACACGGGGAATTTCACCAGCTGACCCAGGAGCTCCGTCTGGACAACGGGAGGTTCAAAGCCTATTTCAGACTTGACAAGGACCAGTTGGATTATATTTTAGGAAAAGTTGGCCGAAGAATCAGCAAACAGAGCTTCTGCCGTGAAACCATCTCTCCTACACAACGGCTCTGCATTTGTCTGAGGTAATTACCGTCATAACCGAAATGACCAAAACACAAAATTACAAAATTAAAAAATTATAAATAACTGAAATAATTCCATATAAAATCTATATAAACAATAACAAATTCTATATAAATCAATTCTACAAAAACAATGATGGATTTAACAAGGAATTAGTTATACGCATTAACATGTAACGGAAAAGGCGAGGAAGTTAATTGGTTGAATCTTGTCACATGACCCGTGGTGCGCTTGCGGCATTCTGAAAAGTTGAGACGTTTTCAACTCGACGCGGCGCGGACGCGCCTGAAAAAAACGGGCGCGTCGCACCGCGTGTGCGTCGCGACCGCGTCGCTTCCGTTATGTCTACATTTGAAATAATGGACTTGAGCGCGCAAAAGACGCGATATGTGAACGGCCCCTGCACTGCACTGCAGTTACAAGTTAGACGCTGATGCACAGTAATGGTGTGAAGAGATGCAGGAGGAATCATACAAGAGAGAGTCCAGTCACTTCATGCACTAAATACTAGGGGTGTAATGATACATCAATCTACATCAACACATCGATTCACTCATCGACCATCCCATAGCATCGATACAAAATCAAAACACTGATGAGACATCGTACATATTGTAACATCACAGACAAGCTTCACTGCGCCTCAACTAACATGTTGATTGTCCCTGAAATAGCAGTACATCGACTTAAGAGTCTGAATAGCGTAGCTTCACTGAGCCAACACTACGGTAATGTACAGTCATTTGTAAGTGTCACGCGCACTCCGATCACGTGTCCGATACGAGGACCTGGAAGCAGTCGGCGCGTTTCGGGAAGTATAAAAGGAGTCTCTTTCTTGCGGCTCGCCGCTCAGTCACCGCATCAACTGTGAGTACTCCAGTTATTTGGTTAATCTCCTCGATTGAGTGTGTGTCCGTCAGAATGCGGATTCTCGTGGGAATCCTTGCTCTTCGCATTAGAGAGTTCTTAGATCGACTCGCGTGGCCATCCCACCTCACGTCTCACTCCGCGTTTAGGTTAACCAACCACGCTACACGGGCTAACGGCTAACAGCTAGCATTGTGTCTATCCTAAGCAGATCTCTGACAGACAGACTTTTATTTTGAAATCCACCTCTACGTTTCTCCACGTTAGTGGAGAGATTGTGTCTCCTCTGGGGAGTAAATCAGCAGTCTGGAAAGCTTTGGGATTTTGGAGAAAAGCAGCTCAACAAACAAGTTGCAAAAACCAAAAGTGGAAAGTGTGACGAGTGTTAGTGGTGCTCATGTGAAAGAACATGTGCTCTTGATTCGTTCAAGAAATATCTGGCTTGTGTAGGCAGGGAGACCATATTGTTACTGTGTTAGGAAGACTGTGTGTAAAAGGAGATTAATTTTAATTTAAGGAAGAAAATTCCAAAGGTGTAGTGTGTAGTTATGATACAGTCAGACTGCACTACCTCACTTTCTACTACTGTAAGTATTTAGTTTGAAGGGTAACACACTGTCCTGTTTTAATGTGCGCAAAGTGGAATGTAATGTTCTTTTAGTGTTTTATCAAATCTGAAAAAGCAATATTTTCGCTGCTTTTAGGGATCTGATATGAAGGGAAGTGATTAAGTCAAATCTGCATTTCGATCGCTGAATCCTGAATGGTATCGAATTAAACATGTATCGTATAAAACATAGTGATATCGGCAGAAATCGAATGGTTGTACATTTTATCCATATGTGACCCTCCACGGCAAAACCAGTCGCTTGTCGCAACGGAGGTTTCCGAGAAAAACGAAAACGACCGCTTATGTTATGTAAAATGTTGTATTTTTTGTTTTGTGTTTTGAAACATAAGGTCTATACTGTACGGTTAAATAGTCAATTTGGCTGAAAAACTTCTTTTCCATCCTAAAAACGTGACTTTTCTTGAGGTGAGCAATTCAATTGCAGCAGAAAGGTGCCTAGGTTTTGACCGCCTACTTCAATATTTACGTGTAAATCCACCGGGTTGACTAGCTGCGAAGATGTTTCTGGGAATCCATCTTCGCCCCGAGTTCAGTTAACCTAACGAGGTAGGCGGTCCGTGGTTGCAGGAATGCAGCGAGCCGCCACCGCATTCAAGCTGCCTCTGTGAGTGCTATTATGATAGTCAAATTTCAAAGGCAGATTTCTCCGTTTCTCACTTGGCGTGACAGGAGAAACCCGACTCCTTTGAATGTTGATATCTCAGTCATATGTCGTCCCATTAATAATATAATAACTCAATTTTGAAAAGTTGCGACAAGCGACTGGTTTTGCCGTGGAGGGTCACATATATCATCTGATGATGAAACCTGTAATTTACACCCCTATTAAATACACTGCACTTGGTACTGACGAGGACTTGTGTCTTTTGTCCATATTAAAAGTTGATATTCCATCATGTTTCATCATTCAAGTAGTGTTAAAATCTTTGTCTATCGCCCTGGACTCATGAGAGCTAAGTATCTCATCACACCTCGTTGCTGCATAACCTGGGATTCCTCGCAGAGCAATAACTCAAAAACACTCAATATCGGGCTGATAATTGGTAACGGTCGAATTCCCTGCTGCACGGTGTACTGTAAGTTTTGAACAGATGTGAGGAAAGAAACACTTTCTGATGTTATAGAATTGAAATGGGTCAGTTTATGTTTTTCCAGAATTGCTAATCATGTAAAAGAGAAACTCACCAGAAGACCCAGGACTTTTTGCTGCACGCTGCGCTCAGAGAAATACGTCTGAGGAGTAGAAGGTGGGAGGACGCACACAAGAGAGAGGAAAATAACACGTGGTCAGTTTTAAGTGAAATAAATGGGTGTGTGTGTGTGTGTGTTTACCTCTAGCAGTTCCATGTAGAGCTCGAGGCCCTGGCACTGCAGGAAGAGCTGGCAGGCCGCTGGCGTCTCGTCTGTGAGCCTCCACAAGGCACTGAGCGCAAAATTCAGCTCCGAGTCCACCACCCCCACCGACGCCCTCTGCTGCACAACACTCAGCAGTTGCTGCGGGTCAGAAGCCAAAAAATACCATCTCGGAGATTCAAGATTCTTTATTTGTCATATATATAGTTATAGCAGTACAACATGTAGTGAAATCTGCCCCGATATAAGAAACTACAACTAATTAAAACAAACATATAGAAATATTCCCAAACGGTGTGTGTGCCTTGCGGTGTGTTGCTGCCTGCCCAGGGCTGGCCCCCGCCTTGCGCTCGTATGTTTCCAGGATAGGCTAATGACGACGCATCACGTTCATGTCCCACTTCATAGGGGTGGATTTGGACCTCTGCCCCTTGCCACCCCATGCCAAGGGCCAAGGGGATACACCCTTTATCAGCTCCATACGGCAAAAATATGAGTGTGCTCACGTGAGTGTGTTCGTTTACTGACCTTAATGAGAAACCTGTAAACCCCGAGTTCTTCAATCTCCTCCTCACTCATCTGCAGAGAGAACAAATCACACGTGACTCTCGACTGGCGAAAACAAAGGCACGCTGAAGCCAAATTCATTACATATTTTTTCCCATAACTACTACTTTAACTAGGCATCGACCGATTATCGATCTGGAACATCACCGGTACCGATATTTGGATGTTTTATGGTTATCGGTCATTTTTCTAAACCAATATATTAATAAAAATATAACTGCAAGCACTGATTACGGGGGCCATGCAGTTTGCAGCTTTATCAGTTTTTGACGAATCGAAGTGGACAGACGTTGAAAAATGACACGTTTCATCCTTTTATCTAGGGTGCTACGGTTCAAAACTTATTAGGCAAAACGCAAAATAGCTTATTATAGCGCCACCAACTGGCAGAGTGGTGCAATTTTTTTTGCCTGAGTAGTGGGTGGGGTCCCAGACCTACCTGCCAAATTTCAAAGCTGTAGCCCACCCAGAGCCGGATTTCTATGACACTCGGTGTGTGGCGTTGCAGTCCTATGCCAAGCCCACCACATTTATTTGCATATTACAGAAATATGAAGACCTAAATTAAAAATGTGCTCAATAATAATTAAAGAAGAGTGTCTCGGTATTCAAGTGATACCAGTTGCATGCAGACTGGACAAAAATCCAGGGACTAGTTCGAAAAAGATGGTTTTGCATATTATGCAAATAAGCAAAAAATCAAATATGGCAGAAATAGATGCGAGGGTATAAAAAGATTCGTCCTGACCCAAGGAACAAGATGGTATAATATTTTTGAGAATCGGAGCTATGGTTCAAAAGTTATTAGGCAAAATGGAAATTTTTTTGGAAAAACGCAAAATAGCTTATTTTGTTGCAATTTTTTTTGCCTGAGTAGTGGGTGGGGTACCGGACCTACCTGCCAAACTTCAAAGCCGTAGGTCTTACAGTTTTTTCTCCACAACGCGTTTTAAGGCAGAAAAAAAAAAAATCAGCATGATTCCAATACGGTTCCACGCTGTTTTCCACTGCATGGCCCCCTAATTAATTGTAAAAAATGTTCTCCTTTGGCTCTGATGCGTCGCTGAAAAAAATCACACCCCTAATTTTGGCAACAATCAGGCATAACATTATAACAACCTGATTACACAGCCCAATACACAACAAACTGTGATGCGCTGTGTGGTCTTCCATCACATACTCAGTATGAGTGAATTAATTATAGTGAATTAAGTGAAAGTGTCTGATTATTTGTCATTGTGAACACAGCACAGCACACAGTGCAGCACAGCCACGTGACCTATCCGTGAAGGAGCAGTGGACAGCTGACAAGCACTGCCCTGACGCTCTGATCACGGGGCCAACTCCCTAACCGTTGCACTACTAACTGCCCACCAGGTGGGTTTTCGTCATGGCCGATCAGTCAGTGTATGTCTTTGCCTTAATAAACTCTCACGTCATTCCCATGATGCTTCATACCTTGGAGACCAGTAGAGACACCACGGCAACGCACGCCCTCTGCATTATGAGGTCAGCATTCGGGCCCAAACCCCTCATCACCTGCTTAACCGCCTCCTGTCTGTGAACATTACAGGCAGAGACGTGGGATGTGAACGAATGCAACGTGAACATATCTGTTTGTATTTAATCTGATAAATATAACTAGGTAGTTATATTTATCAGCAGCAGGTTTCCACAGGTTCCTGACAGAGTGACTGACCTGTTTAAAGGAACCACCTGAAGAACGTGTTGATTGCTTAAAGCAAACAGACAGTTTTTCTGTATCTAAACAGAGAAATACAATTAGTGCTTGTCATTTGTCCTCTATTAGGGGTGTAACGGTACATCAATGTAAATCAATAATCTGACTCAATGATGAATCGACGTTTTACTGTTCACTGTCTTGTGGTTTTACCAAACGTTTATCACAAAATCAGAGGCTTCAGATTTAGTCAAATACAAGTCAGTATAAGAATAATCTTATACTGAAGTATAAATTAGAGACGGCACGATCCAATATGTGGATAGGATATCGGTCCGATAACGGCGCAAACAGCTGGATCGGGTATCGGTGGATGCCAATCTTCAAACGTGCGCACGCTCAGTAGGTTCTGCATGTGAAGTGTGACTGTGGTAAAGCTGGTTTATTGTTCAACATTCACACTAATTCCTACATATTGATATGACAATGAGCAGAACAAGCAACGCAACACACTACAAGCCCAAAAGCACATCACACCATTATACTGTTTAATTTCCTCAACAACACCAGCTCTCACTCACAATCTCTGTGTTCCTGATGCTTTTAGCGCCGCAGGATTAGGGAGCGTCACTAAATGACACAACTTTGTTTAAAGCAATCACGTTTGAGATGTTATTTTAATAATAAATCATTTAGCAGATACATATGGGTGTGGAATTATTACATTGTTTTAGTTGGAAAACAGGATTTACAGTAAGTATTTCCTTAAGCAGAACAGAATAATCTCAGACATTTTTAAGCATTATTTTCTGTTTTAAAAAGACTGTATCGGATTGGTATCGTATCAGAGGTCTCTGATTTTCTCGTAGCATCAACATTGGCGGCAACTCGATATTTATAACTAAAGTTATTAAATGAGATTTTCAAGAAGCCCCTCCAATTCTGACGTGTGACCACAAAACTTTCGGTCACATGCTGTAGGTGCAAATGGTTGTTTAAAGTGTATAGAAGTGCTCAATGTAAAGTGTGTGCACCTGATCGTGGTTGGGAAAGTTCCTCATGGCCACAAGCAGCAGGTGGACGGCGTTTCCCAGCAGTCTGACCGGCATTTTCAGCGCGTCGTCCAGCGAGGTCAGTTTGAAGACGCAGGCCGTAGCCACCAGCTGCAGACCGGCAGACTCGGAGTGTGTACGCATAGCGCCGCAGACCAGCTGCAAAACAGGCACGCGTACACACACACACACAGTCAGCACTCACACTGCACAAGAGCTGGCCGATATGATCCAAAATGTGAACTAAAACTTCACCTCTAAGACTTGAGGCTGTGGCTCAAAGTCGGGGCCGCTGATCATGTTGTAGAGGTAGAGCATGGCCTCCTGCAGGAAGTTCTCTCGCTCTCTGTATCTCCTCAACGCCACCACCAGCTGGACCAGAGTCCACTCAGCGGCCACCTGTACAGCACAAAAATAAAACGATGAACTAGAGGTTGAGCGGTTTTGTCAGGGCTTATACTGGCAACGAGTTACAAAGTGTTTTAGGGATGCACCGATCGACCGGTCAGTGATCGGAATCGGCCGATTTCGGTGATTGGCCGATCACTCACACGTATTGCCGATTTCAAACCGATCTTGTACGTCCGCATTACTTGCAGCACAGCCACGCGCGCATTCAGGCAGCGTTCACGTGTATGCTCAATGGAGGCGTTTCTCATTCACTTTGAATGGGGTGACATTGTGCGGCGACGAAATTAATTTTGGGCGCGTGAGTATGGCGTCACATCGATGCCAAAACTAGAGCGTGCAAAATGGCTTGCCGCCAAAAATTCGCGGGTGTAAATTTCAAAGGCGCGAGCGCAAATGTGAAACTCGAGAGCACAAAATTAAGAATTGAGTTTGCGGTTGTGATCATATTGCACGCGAACTGTATTTTTCCTCTTGCGAATTTTTCCTCTTGGAACAGCGACAGGTAGATTAAACACAAGTTACAGTTTATCGACCTTATCATTATAATTTAATAGTTAGGTCTTACATGTTTAATAAGCACGCAATCAATGGCTCCTCTTGCCCACTTGTCTGACCCCAATTCAACATAAACACAGATGCACAAGTCAATCACAAGATGATCACAAGATGATCAGCCGTTTCCCATAGTTGAGGATACCGGCTTCAGAAATCTGATAAATCACCTCTGCCCAAAATA
Organism: Distichodus sexfasciatus; assembly: GCA_032718565.1. Lineage (NCBI taxonomy): Eukaryota > Metazoa > Chordata > Actinopteri > Characiformes > Distichodontidae > Distichodus > Distichodus sexfasciatus. Next base: position 227,662 of record JAVGVS010000416.1, on the reverse strand, counting down.
CACAATGCCAAGTAGGCGTTACTTTTTGGACGTCAAGTTAACGGAGGTGTTACATTTCACATTTTACGAGTTACATTTTATTTATTTAAATTTGTAAAGAAAATTTGTTATGAGAATAAAGCATTATATTCAAGAAAATTAGATTTTTGTTTGTATTTGCTGTAGAGCTGCCACTGTTATATGTCACTATTATAAAAGTAACTAGTAAACAGGGAAAGTAACTACCGCGTTACATTAAAAAAGTTAAAGCCCATTTTTTTGTGTCGATGTCGTCGACTACTCGCAGCAGCTCTAATTTTCTGTTATCTGGGGAAAAAAATCGGTATCGGAAATATCCGTATCGGCTGATCACACAAAAAATCGGTAATCGGAATCGGCCAAGAAAATTGCAATCGGTGTATCCCTAGTTTGTTTCATTTTCATCACGTTCCTAGCGTAAAAAGGGCACAACTGTGTCACAATTAGGCCTGGGCGATATGACCTTAAATTAATATCACAATTAACTGAACATTTTCCCTTGATTATGGCACATGTTCAGCTGTTTTTGAATTTAGAGTGGTGACTTTGGACAGAGTTACACATTTTCTAATTCACATACTTTATCTGTATATCGGTTTAAAAAAATACTGATAACCATCAGCTTCGATAATCGGTCAGAACCATTAATCGGCGTCCCTGATTTTTTATTACGTTATAATATGTCCTTTATTAATTCAGTTATAAAAACTAAATAATCACCCCAACCCTTTATCAAAAGTACGTAATGTGTCCTCATATAGCACAGCCCTAATTTAACCATTAAAACAGTTAAGGACGTAATGAGGACGGTTCAAAATCCGACTGAAGCTCACCTTCACGCTTCCTTCTCCCGACAGGTACTCGGAGCAGCCGGATCCCGTGGCCAACAAACCCACGAACCTCATCCCAGGCCGGGCCTCCAGGAAATCCCTCACCACCTCGTCGCTCACGCCCCTCCACCCCGACACGTCCAGGGACACCAGATTGGGGAGGACGCCGGGGCGCTCCAGAAGCTGCCGGACCAGACCCTCGCTGTCCAGCACCAGGCGGTCGTTGGAGACGTCCAGCTGCCTGAGGAGCTCCAACTTGCACAAAATTGACAGCAGGTCAGCGGGTCCCATCAGCAGGTGGTGCAGTCCGTGCAGGGTGAGCGAGTACAAGTGCGAGCGCAGGCCCAACAGCGGCGTCAGGTCCGTCACGCGGGTTCCCGAAATGTCCAGGCTCTCCAGAAGCGGGAGCGAGCAGACGTCCTCCAGCCCCGAGTCGTCCAGCTGCGTCCAGGCCACACTGAGGCTCCTCAGACCATGCAGAGTGCTAAAAGTCAGGGCGCGGTCCCCAAAATCGCCCACTCCTGTTAAATTCAACTTCTCCAAGCCCCGTCTGCAGTCCATATTGGACGAGAGGCCCTGGACGACGTCGGAGACGCTGATGTTGCTGCGGAGCTTGGACGCGTCCAGCTCGTGGAGGCAGTGCGAGCAGATCACCCTGCGGAAGGCGGCCACTGAGAGACAGGACGAGCGAATCCGGGCGCATTTCAGACGCATGTGAGCCGTGTTCTGAAACACGTCAACCGTTCTGTCGTTGAGAACTCCTGAGAATGAGATGAAGAAAGAGGTGGGAGCAAACAGTATAAATACTGTGAGTCAAAACAGGGAACTGAGTACCTACTTTCCTTATTTCACTGTGGAATTCAGAATTAAACTTGCAACAGTGTTAATTACTTATTACGCAATTATTATTGCGTAGCTACAATACCTTGCGAAATCCATAAACTGTTACAAAGTTTCATGCAGGCAAATCACGCCATTCTAACGTCTAATTTGCTAGTTAGTAGGGTTAAAAAAATCGATTCACCGATCAATATCGATTCTCGTTTGAAAAATACGATATCGATTCAAAAATTCGCGGATCGATCTTTTCCTGCGGCTATGAGGTATGGCGTCACATCAATGCGAAAACTAGAGGGCGCAAAATGGCTTGCCGCAAAAATTTCGCGGGCGTAAATTTCAAAGTCGCGTACGCAAATGTGAAACTCGAGAGCACAAAATTAAGAATGACTTGTGTATCTGTGTTTATGTTGAACTGGGGACAGACAAGTGGGCAAGGGGAGCCATTGATTGCGTGCTTATTAAACGTGTAAGACCTAACTATTAAATTATAATTATAAGGTCAATAAACTATAACTTGCGTTTAACCTACCTGCCGCTGTTCCTCTTCCTCCATCATCTTTGGTTTTTCTGTAAAAACTGTCTGTAGCGACTTTGAAATTTACGCCCGCGAATTTTTTGCGGCAAGCCATTTTGCGTGCTCTAGTTTTAGCATTGATGTGACGCCATAGTATGCACAACTTCTCGCGACCGCGCAAGGAGAGCTATAAAAACGTGAGACCGGCGAAACCGAAAGCAAATAGAGCCATGGCTGAAGCTGCTCCGCTCAAATCACCGTCCGGCCTAATTTTATAACCAAGCAAAACTAGTACTGACGCAAAGAAATCTCTAAATAAATCGATATCGAATCGAATCGAATGGAGAACTGAATCGGATCATGACCTTGTGAATTGGAATCGAATCGATTTAGGAAATCAGCAACGCTACCCAGCCCTGCTGGTTAGGATCTAATTTTCCAGATCTTTCTGGAGATCGCACTGTTCCTGATGGTTTAAGCGCCTTAGTGTTAGGCAGCACCGTTAGATCGCTACTCTGGATCGGCACAGACCCAAAGCCTAGTTATCGTTATCGCAACTGAAAATGTAGGATCGGTGCGTCCCTAAAACCCCTGACCTCTGGCCATTCCCCAACTCACCTTCCTCGGCCATGGTTTGCAGCAGGGCGTCAGCGAGCTCCTGAGGAAACATGGGACAGAAGCGGAACTGGAGCGATCCGTCCTCTCCAGTCTCACACAGCGCCTCAACATTGCGACAAACGCACACCATGCTGAGCCTGTCCAGAGACATTGGTCCGTCCTCCTCCTGACACAACACACACAGTGGATACTAATAAAACACAATAAATAAAAATGCTACTAGAGTACCATTGTAATTCCTGCCTAAACACAGCACATATCCCACAACAAGAACCCAACTTTATGCTGAATTGTGAGTGGGTTTTAAGTCAGACTGGTAAGTGAATTGGCATAATAAATTACATTTGCTTACAACACAGCTATAAATAAGGAGTGCGGTAATTAATAAGCTATACATTATAAATAAACATGGCATTAGTGTTAATTTTGTCACCCGTTTTTTTTTATTTAGTCTTAGTCTTAGCCTTGTGTCAAAGTTCCTCATTAGTCTTAGTCATATTTAGTCCTTCACATATCAGTGTTTGTTAGTCATGTTTTAGTCGACTAAAAGTCTCAACATTTTAGACTAGTTTTAGTCAAACGAAAACTCAAGGTATTTTAGTCAAGTTTTCGTTAAAACATTTTAGTCTTTTTTATTTTTTATTTCAGAGATGATTTTTGTTCATCATTCCAGTTGAATTGTGTTCCACGCCGCTAAAATATTGATTAAATGTAATAATAACCTCTGGCGCAAGTAGCTGCATGTAGTTTTGCAGCCGGAGGTGCGCAGGAACACGACGTAGACAAACTGCTGGCACAAACATATGACGGGGGTCTGGTGGTCTCTTGTGTAGACGAAAACGAGGAGGGAGTTTTCGTTTCGTTTTTATTTCATGCAAAACATTTTAGTCTCGTTTTTATTCGTAAATAAGGCACATTAACACAGTCTTAGTCAGTATTTTTAGAACACTGGTGCAGTCTCGTCATTGTCTCGTCTTAGTCGTGGGAAAGAGGGTCGTTGACGAACACATTTCGTCTCGTCTGACGAAATGAACACTACATGGCATCTAGTTTACACAGATGCTTGCTAGAAGTAACTAAAAAACCCAGCAATGACTATCATATTAGTAATAAAAAAGAGAATTACAAATTTTAACTTAATGGGTTTGTCAAGAAAACCCCCCTCAAAAAACATGGTTCTATTGTTTCCTTTTTACTGATCACCTGTTTATTACACACACTATACTATAAGAAATGTAGTATATTATGTTTACGTGTTTAAATTTGTGGCACAGCATATACTGTGCATGACAAATTTACAAAAATTTCAGTAATTTCCTGAATGTCTGTTGTGATCGGTGATGCTGTGTGAGAGAAGTCTTTATTTAATTATTCTCAAAGTTAAAGTCAAAGTCATAACACACTTTATTGTTATCTCTGCTATATAAATGTACAGAGAGATGAGGCGACGTGGCTCCAGTTTTAACAGTGCAAAGAACAAGGGACAAAGAACAAATAAGGCACATAGAATATATTAAAAAAATATATAAATAAAATATACACTTAAAGGTAGAAGTAGAATATAAAATATAAACTAATCTAGAAGTAGAAAGAGACAACTGGCATGCGTTATTCAGCCTACAATTATGGTCTTGGAATTGTCTTTTACACTGAATGTGCATGAAGTCAGTAATAGTGTCACACGCACTGCCTCCCGCGATCGGCAATAGGACCCGGAAGTGGTCGGTCGTGGTTCAGGAAGTATAAAAGGAGTCATTTTCCCGCGGCGCATCGCTCTGTCATTTAGTCTACCGGCCCACCTTCCGACTTTTCCTCCAGGGAGCAGGAGAACTCAAAACTAATTAACTTAAACGAACCAATAAGATTGCGACACATAAACTAGCAACAGCTGCTACACATGAGGGAAGTGAAACCCAACCCATGATGCAACACACCCAGAAGTGACTAACGAGGAATTCTTAACGGGGCAGACACACCGTAACCATGACAACCCTGACGCAGACTTCATCAAACCTCAGGTTCAATACTCTGGTAAGTCCGAGCGTCGGGGAGGAGCCACAGACGTGACACTCCGGTTATTTGGTTAATCTTCCTGATAGAGTGTGTGTCTGTTAGAACGTCAACTCGCGTGGAAATCCTGCCTACACGCGCTCTCAGCCACGTTTGGGTTAACCACCACACTACACGGGCTAACAGCTAATGCGTAGCAGTCTGTTATATCCTAACCAGATCACTGGCAGACTGTGAGTGTTCGGAATTCGGTTCACATCCAAACCAGATCACTGTCCGAAACGTGAAACCGTCCAACAGCCGCCTAACCCGGCCACTTGAAGATCGTGAACGTCTGGCTTTCTCGTCAAATCCTAACCAGATCCCTGACAAATAGTTTCAATATAAAAAATGTTTATACAGAAAACAGTATCTCTTATAAAGTCTGAGCTAACATTTAAGTCGGATCAGGTATGTGCAGATATTGTAACAGCAGTGCAGAACTAGAGTTCAATAATTTGTGCAGATACAGTCAGTTAGAAAAAGCCACCAGGAATTGTACAGCAATGTTCAATGTTCAGTAGTTGTGTAAATATTGTGGCAGCAATCGAGAGAATTACAAAATCGATCGTCTGGAATTAAAAAGCCTATTTCCGAAGCCTTTTTTGAACTTTATCCAATATAAAATATAATAGAGACTTCTCTTTCATGGTCTAGTGCAGCAGTGGGGAATTAATTTTCCCAAGAGGCCACATGACAAATGGTTGGTAGCAGCACTACCAACAATGGCTTCCTGAACAAGAACCTTAACCCCAAATTGCTCTCAGGGAGACTGTCCCTGAAATTAAATGTAAGTCGCTCTGAGTAAGAGCGTCTGCTAAATGCCATAAATATAAATGAAGGAAAATAAGAATCAATTGAGTTTTTCTGTTGTCTTTACTTGACGTTGACGTGTTTGAGTATCGCGCACGCGCACCTGAAGCGGTTTATCGGGCAGCTCTAGTTTTAATCTTATATATTACGACCGAGGCCGGCTCTACGCTGGGGCAAGAGGGGGCAACGCCCACTTAAACAAACGTCCTGCCCCCCTTAAATCAAACTTTTAGAAGTTGAGAAAGAAAATAATAGATTACCCACAAACTGAATATGGACAAGGTTTACTACACTAGCTGAAAAATCCACTGGAAAAGGCACAAAAGAGACGATAGGTTTCACCTCTTGTTTGCTCTTTCCCTCCGTCCTCTGTCTGTGCGTAGGTTCACACAGCACTGGGCAGAGATCCCCCACTCACCCTCTCCCCAGCTCAACATCCAATCACCGTTAGTATGCAACTGACCCGTTGTCAGGTTTCTCAGTGGGCAGGACAGAGCAAAATGAGTTGTGCAACAGCGGGAGGCTTTGAGGAAGCAGGAAATCTGCTGTCAAAATCGAGACTTGGTGAATTAATGTTTTTAATAACTTGGCCTACCCTTTTTAGTCTTGTTAACATTGGCAATAGTGAGAAGCGTTATTGTCGGGTTTGAATATCTTTGATATAGGCCATCCAATTAAGGTAGATGTCATGTTTTTGGTTGTTATAATCTGATGAGGAATATCTCATTTTATTTTTGGTTTTATTTTTCAGTTTTCCCCCAGAGGGATTGCCACCTTATCGTGGTCAGGGGGTTTGCGTGCCTCAGTGACCCTAACAGCTACTACCAGCAGAAGCTTAGCCTTCAGGTGGGACACCCAAGTTGGACAGGTCTTAGGGTAGAGGCCTGAAAAAGTGGAATCCAATTACATGACAAAGACAGTTATCCAGACCACCACCACCTCACCTCACCTCAGCCCTTTCCTGCCTCCGTCGCCACCATGTGCCCCCTTCACATCTCTGTCTGCCCCCTCATATATGCCTGTCTAGAACCGGCCCTGATTACGACACGTCTCTTAAGCTTTCCCGAGCTGCCTGGGCTCGTCTGAGCTTTCATGCCTGGGTTTTTTATAGCACCAAATCTGACACCATCACTTTTACGTGACAAGGGAAAGTTGTTTTAACGATGACAGAATTGTTGAGTTTGGAACTCACCATCACGGTTAAGCGGTGTCAGTTAGATCCGCCTCGACTCGAAGAAGCAAAGTGAGCTGAGTAAAGATGAAGATTTATTCCTGTAGCATGAGCGTCCCTCCGCCACTACTCCACCATTTTTCAGCAGTCATGACGCTCGCTAATCCGAACGCCCGGTTCACGCGCACGGCGGCGCGCCTCACACGTCACGGTGCGCGCTCCCGAGTCCTGTGACGGACCGCGCGCATGAGTTCAGGACGGGACAGCGGTCACAGAGATCACAGCGCGCGGAAACACTCCTCATCTTCCTCACTGTGATCACCGCGTTCTCCCCATTGTTGCTGCTTCCGTTAATCTACTTCCTTCCGCAGTTTCTGTCATAGTTACACTGTTCATGGCTTTAAATTGGTCATTCCCAAACACAACATCTGCCATCTGCCTTCTTCTTCTTCTTCTTCTTCTTCTTCTTCAAAGTAAACTTTATTCCATCTCAGCTATATGCGAGTATCTTCTTCTTCTTCTTCTTCTTCGTCTTCTTCTTCTCCTCCTCCTCCTCCTTCTTCTTCTTCTTCTTCTTCTTGTGATTTGTACCACATTGTTCCTTCATTATTGCTGCTGCTTCTTCTTCAAAGTCAAAGTAAACTTTATTCCATCTCAGCTATATCTTCTTCTTCTTCTTCTTCTTCTTCTTCTTCTTGTGATTTGTACCACATTGTTCCTTCATTATTGCTGCTTCTACTTCTTCAAAGTCAAAGTAAACTTTATTCCATCTCAGCTATATGCCAGTATACAGAGAGACAAGATGACGTGGCTCCAGTTTCTACAGAGAACAAAGAAGGCACTTAGAATATACATATATAAGTATACTATTACATTAAAGTATTAAATTAGAAGTAGAAAAGGTGCAATTTTTGTTAAGTTATTCAGTTATATGTGCAAATATCACAACACCAATAATTTTCTCCTGTCTTTTTGTCTGTTAAACTCCTTTCTGTTCATGGCTTAAGAAAATAGCCATTCCAAATTTTCTCACTTTTAACCATTAAATCCGTTATTCCGTTCTTTCTTTCTTTCTTTCTTTCTTTCTTTCTTTCTTTCTTTCTTCTTCTTCTTCTTCTTCTTCTTCTTCAAAGTAAACTTTATTCCATCTCAGCTATATGCGAGTATACAGAGAGCCAAGATGACATGGCTCCAGTTTTCTACAGAGAACAAAGAAGGCACTTTGAATATACGTATATTAATAAACTATTAAATATGAAGTCTAAAACAGAAGTAGAAAATGAAAATGTGCAATATTAGTTATGTATGGTATTCAATAATATGTGCAAATACTGCAACAGCAATATTTTCCTTCTCACTTTTTCCTCAGTTTTTGCCATAGAGTCACCATTCAAGACTTCCACATTTTCTTATTTACAACCACTAAATCTCTTATTTCCTCCTTCTGCTCCAAAATTCATTCTCCATTTTGGCCACAAAGGGGCGGCAGTTTCAGGATTTCTGGCTCTCCTCTGTATTTAAGTTGTTCATTAAATTGCACATTCACTCCTCCTGATTTCTGGCTCATTCATATTATTTGGACTTTTTAATAACTGTAATAGTTATATTTGAAGTGAATAGGAAAAGAGCGCTGCTTTAGAGTTCTGAAGTCACTGGCACTGCTTTACCCGCTGCAGCTCTGAAGACACTGAGATTCTTTCATTGGCATAAATCAAGAAGGCCAAGGACGTTTACATCAATTTATGGTCAATATACTTTATATTACATAAATGTGTTTTATATATACATTTAAAGCATACTGATGTACAATAACGGTGAATTCAGTACCAAAAGTGTGGTTAAAAACTATATAATTAAATCTGATACACACATATACACATACAAACAAAGGCGGCGGGTCCAGACGGTTTCTCCGGGTGCCTGCTGCGCTGCTGCAGTGACCAACTGTCAGGTGTATTCACCTCTATCTTCAACGAGTCTCTGGCGAAGTCCGTGGTCCCCACTTGCTTCAAGAAATCCACCATCGTCCCCGTGCCCAAGAACAACAAACCTTCATGCCTGACTGACTACCGCCCTGTTGCACTGACATCGGTAGTTATGAAGGTGTTTGAAAGACTGATAAAGCACATCATCTCCTCCTCCATCCCAAGCACCATAGACCCACTCCAGTTTGCTTACCGCTCCAACAGATCGACAGAGGATGCCATCTCCCACGTCCTGCACACCTCCTTTGGCCACGTGGACAAGAAACAGGGTAACTATGTGAGATTGCTGTTTATCGACTACAGCTCAGCGTTCAACACAATAGTGCCCTATAGACTTTACCAAGCTGAGAGACCTAGGACTCTACACCCGCTTGTGCACGTGGGTGCTAGACTTCCTCACAGGCAGATCTCAGGTGGTGCGGGCCGGCAGGTGCTCTACACTTCGGACTGTGTGGCCACTCACAACTCCAACAACATTGTCAAGTTTGCAGATGACACAGTGGTGTTGGGGTTAATCTCCAACAATGATGAGACGGCCTACGTGGACGAGGTGGAGAACCTGGCACTCCGGTGTCAGGAAAACTGCCTCCAGCTGAATGTCAGCAAGACGAAGGAGCTGGTGGTGGACTTCCGCAGCAGACAACGTGTCTACAGACCCCTCACCATCAAGGGTGCTCCAGTGGAAAAGGTGTGTTCCTTCAAATACCTTGGCGTCTACATCTCTGAGGACCTGACATGGGCTGAACATATCAATGTTCAAGTCAAGAGGGCAAAGCAGCGACTGTACCACCTTAGAAAACTGAGGAAGTTTGAGGTTTCCCCTGCTGTTCTGAAAGCTTTCTATTCGTATGGGTACGGGAACAGCTGTGTTCAGGACCAGAAAGCCCTCCAGAGAGTGATCCGGGCAGCGGAGCGCTGCTGCACGTCAGCTCTCCATTCCCCGCAGGACACTTACGCCAAGAGATGTAGGAATAGGGCAATTAGGAGTGTACAGGACTCGTCTCATACCAGCAATGGACTTTTTCATCTTCTGCAATCAGGCAGAAGGTTCCGCACCATCATGGCCAAAACAGAGAGACTCAGGAGGAGTTTCTATCCTCAGGCCATCCGTTTTCTAAACCAGGACATGCCTTTCTAAAGTCTTAATTCTGCTATTGCATACTGCTACTACAAACCTCATATTGTTATAATCACCTATACTGTCTGCCATATTTCACTGTCCAAATATCACATACACCTACTCTGTCTGCTACGTACAACGCTACACTGTTCACTGCTGTGCAGCTGCACTCGGCACTTTAAAAACCAGTCTCATTGTACCTATTATCTGTCTTTAGAATAATTCTGTAAACTCAGGTTAAACTTCGGTACATATTTTTATTCAATATACATGCAGATACACCTGTACCCGGCTTGGGTCTTAAATCAAAATTATACTCCATGCCTTCTGCACATATGTAACTTTATTGTAATATAAGAAATATATATATTTTTAATCTTTATTTCTCTTACCTCCTTATTTAAGTTTCTATTTGTATCTCTATTTTATTTTTTAAATTTTTGCCTAAATTGCACGGTTAAAAGAGCACGTCAGGATACATTTCACTGCATGTTGTACCTGTATAATTTGCATGTGACAAATAGAGAATCTTGAATCTTAAAACACACACCAACTAATCTCTGATTACTTTCAGCATTATAGTTCTAATAATTTTTAGGTTTTGTACAAATACTGATCAGTTTGATCAGGTGGCATCTTTATTATTCTCCAAACAATAAGTAGGGTTTTTGTTCTTTATTTTTACCTGCTTTACTATGTTCAATATTTTCTACAGTATACAAACTGTCTCACACATACTTATAGAAGATGTGACAGTCTCATCAGCACTACAAGTTCCTCAAATAAAACGCCAGACTTTATGTATTCTAAAGGTCTGGTACACTGAGAACTGAAGTTTGTTTGGAACATAAACTGCCCTCCTGCATCGCAAACCTGTTCCCACAGGCCTCTCACACACACTGATTTCCAGTAATTCCATGATGTTTTGGAACTGAGAGAGAGAAAGTTTTATCAGCAGCTCTGGATTACGTGGAGTATGTCGGAGCGCAGCGTTTGCTCTGTTGCCTCAGGGTCACAGGTACTTACGGGCAGCTGATTATGAAACCTTGAGTTTTAATCAAACAGAGGGCGAAGACACGTAGTTTCTGAAATAAAGGCAACTTTTTAAACGCTCAGATAAGCCTTACCAAATAAGGGCGCTGCTTGCTAAATAGTTGTCAGTGTCTCAGAGCTTCTTGCGCTTTCACAAAACTGCCTCAAACATATGATTTTACGTAAAATTCAGTGTCTCGTCATTGCTAGTTTGCAAAGATGCTTGGATGTGGAGGCATAACTGTGATTGCTGGGTACACCTTGTACTCTTCATTATTTCTTCTTTCTCTTCCAACCACTTTGTCATAGAGAAACCACTAATGGCCTAAAATGTTCAGCTTCAGATTCAGTACACGCTGGCTATTTTGTTTCTTGTCAAAAGACTAACTGCAGCCTGTTTTGTTCGTCATTTTTCAGGTCAAAAACATTAACAATAATTGAATTTAACTGCTAGATAAACTACATTCTATATCTATATATTCTATTCTATTCTTATACTGTATGTATGTATATAGTATATTCCAAAATTTCAAACCTTTTTGAAGTAAATTATCTATTATCTTATTATAATTTGGAGTAAATGATCTTAGTTTAACCTGGACGTTGCTACTGGAACTACACATATATTATTTTACAATTATGTCATTAAAAGAATATGCTTCACAGTGTTCTCAACTCGTACAACTATATATTTGTGAAAAATCAAGAATCACAGGATATGAGATGTGGACATTTGAGTTGAGTTTTCTCTCTTTACAGAAACCATATTTTGTTATTTCTGTACTACTCGCTGTTCATTTACAGTCGTGATATCTGTACTCTGAAACAGTCCAGCTCTAAACTGGTTATGCATTACAGGTTGTATGTTACAGCAGTGGAACAGTAGGTGGCAAAAAGAACGACCTTCCAAAAAACTTACTTACTTTTTCACATGTATTTGTACTGGGCTTTTACAATAAGAATAAAACAAAAGTACAAATAAATTTCAGTTCAGTTCAATCAATGAGGCTACAATTTACACTTTTCAGATGTAAGAGATGCAGGAGAAAGTCAATGTCAAGTCATTTACAAGTGTACAGAGAGACAAGATGAGGCGTGAATCCAGTTTCTACAGAGCACAAAGAAGACACATAGCATATACATGTACAAATAAACTATAAATATAAACCCTAAACTCTAAATGTTGCTTTTGCAGAAGGAAAAAAACACTCAACACACCTTGCCCCGAAAAAGGGTTTGCTCTGCACCAGGATTAAAAAGTAATAATATTAGCAAAATTATAGTTATTAACAAAATCATATTTTTCCCCAAATAAAGTTAAACCACACATCTTTTTACCAACCATGTTGCAGGTGGAGGCTTTCAATCTTCAAGTAATCAACGATAATCAAAAATATTCGGAAATATGGATCATCTGTGAATAATCTATTTATATCATTTGTATACAACTAATTTCTGTTCTGATGAAAACTAATCTCAGGGTGCTGTTGGAAAAAATCAAACTACGCATTTTCAAATGGAAAGTAGTCATTTTTAAGTGAGACCAGGAGTGAAGCTTTAGGTTGGCTTCAGAGACATTCAGGGCCCTAAAAAGGAGTGATGATTTGTGCCTCCTAATCTCCTTAACTGTTTAGCAACAGAATCAGTCAGTGGCTTTATCTGACACGAGCCAGAAAGGCCACAGTCCCTGTGTGTGATCTGGCACCGCCCTTGGCACACTTTCCTCATGTTAAAACCCACTAACAGTAAGAGTTTTGGTAAAAGATAAGTAGGCAGTGAGTGACGACCAACATTTTCCAAAATCTCCAAACCAAATGCTCTTTGTGACAGCATGTTATGACTGAAATAGTTGTAAAGCTGTACCCAAACACAGATTGATTTGTGTAAAAAAAAAAGATTTGTGTAAACTGTTTTGACAGTTTCTGTGAGGATTGAAAGATACATAAACAGGGTGTTGCTCCTGCAATGATTCATCATACTGCAACCCCACCCAGACCTGAAACTGGATAAGAACCCCCCACCCAAATATACTTTAAAATAGGTTGTTAGTGGGCAGACTAAAATATGTTGGTGAGAACAACATTACCATCTATACATTAATAATAATTCTATTATTATAATCCTATTATCATCACAAAACTAAGAGATGCCTGAAAAGGGTCAGAGGACAAATGTCAAGGTTCAGAATGCCCTAGGGTTTCTACGATACCGCACTGAGCTCTTTGTGCATAAGTAGAGATTTTGTGCAGTCGATTTGTGACAGGTAATAAAACTCAAACTATAACAATGCTGGGTTTGTGAGAGGATATATATATATATAGGTATAGCAAAGCTAGGAAGACACACACACACACATACACATACACTGGGCTGTGCACATTTTTGTTTACTAATTAAAATTAATTAGTAAATTTGAGCATTTTGATGGAATATGATATGTGATGAATTGTTATAACATAAAATCAAAGTCAAAAGTCAAAGTAAACTTTATTGTCATCTCTGCTATATACTGTACAGATATACAGAGAGACGAGACGACATGGCTCCAGTTTTTACAGTGCAATAAGAAAGAGGGAACAAAGAACAAATAAGGCACATGGAATAAACAATATACATATATATAAATAGAATACAAAATATACATTTTAAACTAGGAATGGAGTACTCTAAACTAGAACTAGAAATAGAGTTAGATAGAGAGACACTTTGGATGCAGTATTACCTACAAAAGTGGAAATTGACTTTTATACTGCATGTGCAAGAAGTTAGAAACTGTTTCAATATGAAACAGTCCAGTCTATTAAAAAAACAGTATCTCTTAAAAAGTATAACTAACATTTAAGTTTGTGGTGATATTGTAATACCAGTAGAGTATTACAGTATATTACAGTATCAGTAATTTGTGCAGATACGGTTAGTTAGAAAGTGACCAGTTCAATGCAAATAAGCAGCGGCAGTGCAAAAATTGTGCAAATATTATAGCAGTGTTGTAGCAACAGTCATTGAGGAGGTTTACTATTTCAGTCGTCTGGCATTAAATGTGTGCCGGATAAGCAGCAGTTTGGAGTGAATCTATTTTAATCACCGTTTTATACATTTCAACATAATTGTGGTCGGACTTCCCAGCAAATTCTCTCTGAGAAAGCGGATCTGGTCAAAGGTGAAGGTCACAGTACGGGTCAAAGGCAGTAAAACCGCCGTCACGGTTCACAATGAGGTACTGTGACTAAGTCGATCGACGCTGGACAGACTGATGCCTCAGGACTACTCAGATACGACCTAGATGATAATTAAAGGTATGACTCTTCTCGACGTGTTTCTTATAGTTGCTCTCATCTTTGCTGATTAATAGGTCACTGAGGGATGTAAACCACCAATTTCTCCTCGCAAGTAAAGTCCTGCTAAGGAACAAAAAAGGCCAGCAGGGGGTATCAAAACACATCTACATTAGTCTACATTAGTAAAATTAGTCTTTATGGACTATACTAGGATTGCTTTGACCATTTTTTGCATAGGACACAAAGTCATAGCTGCAGAACCTGAAGAAACATTATATTGGGTAAAGAAGGTTTCTCTCTTTCTCACACACACTTTAGACTCTCATACATTCTATGGTGATTCTAGAGTCTGTTGAGACGCTAGACAAAATTCACACAAAACTCTTCCAAGCCAACATTCATCAGTTCATAAAAAAAAAAAAAAAGTAAGCTTGTTTTATTTCAAAGGCAACATTTCTGCTATTGTCAAACTTTGCACGTTGCCACTGCTGTAGTTTAAATTTTGTTAGCCCTCAGGGCCCCCTGACTGACCAGGTATTAAATTCCCTTTCAACAGTACACGCATGTGGGTGCTTCATTCAAACACAATGAAATATTTGCAAATGCTAAGAATGTGTGTGAGGCTATGCAAACAGGGATTCTGAGACTGGACGTGGGGCAGGTGAGTGATTTCTGTCTTTACTGGAGCGACTCCAAATCCTTTTGGGCTCAAAAGTAAGGTTTCAATTTTTGCTGTAGTGACACAAAGCATGCTATTTATTATTATTTACCCTCATTTACATTTGCTGCATTTTAGCAGGTGCTTTTTATCCTCTTGGTCTTTAGGTCAACCATTGCCACCCAACAAAAGTGTCACAAAACTTGTTAAATATTAATTATGTAAAGTTAAATATGTATAAATGCTTCTCCACAGCTTACAGTTGACATCACAGCAGTGCAATTAATAAAGAATTGGCAATAAACATGCAATTCTTACAACTATTGCCAAAAATCTAGAAAGGGTTTAAAAATGAAAAAGTTAGAAAGGAGAAATAATAAAGGCTGTTTATAGATGTTTATGCCGATCATAGTTGAACTGGCTGTTAAAGTATGAGTTGTTGAATTAATGTATGAAGTAGAAATAATAAGGGAAAGCAAGTGATTGCAAAATCAAGGTTTTATAAGTGTCACACAATGTAGAAAACATTCTGCACTTCTTTACGATGAAGGCTTTGTTCTTTTCCAGTGAGGTGTCAAATTGTCTCTTTAGACCTGCAGTAGACATCAACTATTGTTAAATTTGTACGTTAAAAAAAGTTTAAGCTTGTACACGAGTTGTATTCAGCCTGACCTTTGCACAAAGTACAACACAATAACTCCGAACGGAAACTAAGCGAATTTTCTTTGCCCCAAACTGAGCACCTTCACTTCGGCCAACGCAAACCGGAGATGGTCTGCACCACAGAGAAACTTGGGGAGGTCACATCAGCAAAAAAAAACATACAACCCTGTTTTTATTTAATTTGAACAAATGACAATAATATTCCCAATATAGTCAAACTAACACAGAAATTTGACTATAACCTTTTTGTCCAATTAAATGTCTTTCAATAAAATAATTAAGGATTTGTTCGTGCTTCACCCCCGTCGAAGCTGTTGGTACGGTCCCAGGCAACTTTAGAAAGTGTCTGCAGGAGCGGAGCGGCTTCATTCTCCTCCACACGGCGGAACGAACTCAGCTTGACATCGATTTTGTGACTTTATGGGACTTGTGTGTGGATAACATTTACAAATTAGTCAAGTTGACGATCTGCTGACTTGTTATCGAGGTAATTGAGGGGTTTTAAGGGCCGATACGTGACATCTAAAGGCTGTTAAAGGCGTGAGGCAAGAGTAGCGTTGAGAGTTGGAGTGCGTTACGCTCGCTGACGTCACGGCACCGGTGTGTGCTGCGTGGAGTGAAGAAGATGGCATCTTCCTCTGAACTTTTCTCCTACATCGAGATGAATGGAGGCGCAGGTAAGAGGCGAAAATGCCACGACATTAGTTTCACTTATGCAGTTTTTTTTATAAGCGTGGTGATGGGAGTTTTACAGCGTTCAGGGTGGTAGGAGTGGGGATGTCTGATCCGGCAGTCGTGAGGGAGTTCAGTCGTAACTGCTGTGGAAATGTGAGGGTGTTTGCAGGGGAAAGTGTGTGAAAATATTTTGGGCGGTTTTTAATAAAGTGTAACGAGGCGAGTTCATTGCGTGTGGAGTGGTCAAATGTAATGACAGCGTTACTAACGAGGCCGTCACGCGGGTCTTTCGAAGAACGTTACATGTCGAGGCATGTACGGGCACGCGCATACACACACACACACACACACACACAAACACACACACACACACACACACACACACAAACAACACAATCTTCATACACACACTACCCCACTTACACACACACACACACACAAACAACACAATCTTCATACACACACTACCCCACTAACACACACACACACACACACACACAACACAATCTTCATACACACACTAACCCACTAACACACACACACACACACAACACAATCTTCATACACACACTACCCCACTTACACACACACACACACACGCAAACACACACACACACACACACAAACACCAACAAACAACACAATCTTCATACACACACTACCCCACTAACACACACACAACACAATCTTCATACACACACTACCTCACTAACACACACACACACAACACAATCTTCATACACACACTACCCCACTTACACACACACACCCAACACAATCTTCATACACACACTACCCCACTAACACACACACACACACAACACAATCTTCATACACACACTACCCCACTAACACACACACACACACACATCAACAAACAACACAATCTTCATACACACACTAACCCACTAACACGCATGCATACACAACCTGACAACACACACAAACCCACACACAGATAACACACATATGCACATATTAGCATATAGGCATACACACACACACACACACACACACACACACACACACACACACATACACACACACCTAGGGACAAGGACAATAACACACACACACACGCCCCTCCCTATAGGCAAAGACATCATATACACAACTCCACACAAACCAGCACACACACACACCCTACACATAAATACGACATACACACAACTCTACACATAAACCAACAAACACACACACACCCTACACACAAAGACAACAGATACACATCATACACACAAAGTGACACGTCCCAACACCCAAAGGCTACACACAACTCTACACACAAAGACAACATATACACCATACACAATAAGCGACACCCACAGAAACCATCTATATACACACCCCTACACACAAAGCAACACACACAACTCTACACACCAAGACATCACACACTCACAACGCAAAACACACCCCAAAACACAAAGACAACACACAAACCGGCACACACACACACACTCCAAAACTCATGCGTACTCATGGCTGAATGTATAAAATGAGTGTATATACTCATATCTGAGTGTTAACGCATGTGTGTTTATGCCTTTGTGTGTGTGTCTTTGTCTTATTTGTGACATACAGAATCCTAACACACATGCGCATGCACACGCACTCCCAACACACACTCGCATGCACCTTGGCTTAGATAACAGGCTTAGCCAGTCAGGGTTGGCACGGTGCCCCTAACATCCACTATTAGGCTCTGACCTCATCAGCTGTTCCACAAACCTCCCACTGACTCACACACCCACATTTCGACCGGAACGTTCCTCATAACCAGCTCAGAGACTTATTCGCTGTGGAGGAACATCTCATCTCATCTCTCGCTCGCATTACCCAACCATCGTCACCCTCTCTCTCTGACTCGTCCCTCAAAGTAAAACTGAAATCCCTGGAAACCCCCCACCCCCCAACCACCTCCAGGCTGAGATATCAGTCAGACCTGCAGGTTGTGCCGGTCTTGGCAAGTATCAACGTTATTGTAAGTGCCAAAATGCAAATCTGTAACGTCGATGTTTGTCTTAACTATAAACCAAACGCTCTATAATTACAGTACTGGTGACAACTCATAGATGGGAATGTAACTGTTCTCCAAATCCATGGTTTGGTTCAGACACTGCTTTATCATAGAAATGACCGTATGAACAGAAAGGAGTGACCGTTATTAAGTTAACTCATCTGGCAAAGCAGAGATTGCTGATGGAACTAAGATCATAACAAAGCTAAAATGTGAGCTTTCAAGCCCAAATGGGTTGGCAGAGGAGAGGTTTTAAAAGCTTTTTAATTATATTAATAAAATAAAGTATTTTATTTAAAGTAGAAGGGACAGAGTGCAGGCAGATCACGGTTTGAGACTGTGGGCTTTTGTTCCAGGGTTTTCAGTCTGCTTTCAGAACTATTAAACCCCTACTCATGGACTGGGGAGTCTTAACGCTTTCCAACTGGTCTGATTTGAAAGAAGTGTGATCACACTGGCAGACACTGTCCCAATTCCAGTCTTGAAGTTCAAACATATTTGATAAACTGACTTATCCAGAGCGACTTCCATTTCCTAATTTCTGGGACAGTCTCCCTGGAGCAACTTGGGGATAAGGGTCTTGGTCAGAGGCTCAGTACTGGCAGTGCTAGAGGTGAGATTTGAACCCACAACCTCTTTGTCTAGAGGTGAGTATCCTAACCATTATACCACTATCATCACCCTGCCCAAAACTGAGTTGTGATGTCCAGTACTACAGTCTGTCTTTCTTTTACATATCACTGTCTCTCCCGACTGCTCCAAAATCTGCAGTCTGGTCACAGGGGCGGACACTGAAAAACAACCAGTGCCCGTTCTGCAAAATTGGCTCCCAAACCGACATCTAAAGAGTGCTGACCTGGAACTGTGTTCCTGTGCAGTCAATAAAACACATAAAAACTATGCCAAAGGATGCCCTACCTGTTCGTTTGTGCCTTTGGCACTAATCAGTGACGTATATGCTGACTTGTTGGTACTAAAGTCAGGAGAAACACGGGCTGGTTTGCTGTTAGACTCAACAGTTCCTAAGTTTGGCACCAGCACATGTTTGTTTTGGTGGAAAAAGTTGCACCAGACGGTCTTCTCGGAAGAGAGAGCTTCTGCAAAAGTTTTCCAGTTCTGGGATCATAGAATATCTGAAGGGCTGGCAGGATAAGCGGCGAGCAGAGATAGGGAGAGAGCAGCTTTTGCTGCCGTATGACATGCTTTTAAAGGCCTTCAGTAAATTTGGACAATTTGTGCATCTTCTTTTTAATGGAACCCTCATTTGGCCAGATGGTCAGCTGCTGTTTAAAGGGGCAACATTTTTTTCCTGTATAAACACGTCTGGATGTTTGTATAAACAGTTACCCTCATTAGGAGCTAAAAATTGAGTTTTTCTGATTACGCTCTTCTTCCCCCACATCCTGCTCCCTGTTTCTGTGCAGATGGCTCAGTGGTGGACTGTCCCGGAGTGAGGGAGACGAAGGAGAACCCCACGCTGCAGGAGGTGGAGTGGTACTGGGGCGACGCATCCAGGTGATCAGCGTCTTTGTGCGTTTTGAAAAAAAGACCTTACTGGGGGATTGTTACCCGTATATAAGACCATTTCACACAGTCACATCAATCTGTCACAAATAAATCTGGTGTACTGGAGTGTGAGCTAGTAGGACTGCACAGTATTTCATTTAAGTATCAGTATTGTAATGGGGACATGTATTTGAATGAACTCCCTTTACCCTTTGCACACTCTCTTACTCTTCAGAGCAAAAAGTTACATTTTAGATTATTATTATTATTATTTATTTATTTATTTTTTCTTGTAGTGTTGTAGTACTTGAGTCCAAGTCAACTCGAGATCAGTTTTTAAAAGTCTCGGTCTTTTCATGGGCTCGGACAAAGGGGACTTTTTTTTTATTTGGAGACCAGCCGAGACCACAACTCTGAGAATATTACTATTAAAACTCTTTGAGACTGACGCAGGGATTTTACGTTGTTTATTAATTAGTAGGGCTGGGTATCGTTGCTGATTTCCTGAATCGATTTGATTCCGATTCACAAGATCATGATCCGATTCAATTCTCGATTCAATTCGATATTGATTTATTTAGAGATTTCTTTGCGTCAATACTAGTTTTGCTTGGTTATAAAATAACTTGTTTTAAAACCGAAGTGTTGCCAAACATCGGCCTTTAGGCCAGACGGTGATTTGAGCGGAGCAGCTTCAGCCATGGGTCTATTTGGTTTGGGTTTCGCCGCTCTCACGTTTTTATAGCTCTCCTTGCATGGTCGCGAGAAGTAGCGCATAGCCGCAGGAAAAGATCGATCCGCGAATTTTTGAGTTGATATCGTATTTTTCGAACGAGAATCAGTATTGATCGGTGAATAGATTTTTTTGAACCCAGCACTATTAATTAGTGTTTTAATAACTCAGAATCCCTTTAACTTACAGAAACCACACACATACCATCAGAATCACAAGACTTTCAACTTACCACACATTATATTCATTCCATGCTTAAAAGCTGAAGTAATCGCATAAAAACGCATTAAATACATTATTCGCAAAATAAATCTAGAAAAATGAATTGTTTATTAAACAATTTTATTCTGCATCCAGATAGATAACAAATGGATAACTGCTTCCAGTGAAGTGATTTCCTCATTATAGACATGTAAGAGAGAAATATTGAATAAACATGTTTAATATTGCTTAGGCTTTGCATGTTCCACTTATTTGTCATGTGGTGTAAAACGTGCGTTGGTCTGGTCTCACCCCGCCCTGGTCTCAGTCTAGTCTCCGTCACGACACACTCTGGGCTTGGTCTCGGTTTAGGTGGTCTTGATCCCAACTCTATATTTTCTGTGCATATGCACTTCAGTGGAAAGTTGTCCCAGTCATTTTGTTAATATAGGGCCATTCAAGCCATTTGATGAAATATTCCCCTATTTTTTTGTTGTAACATGCAGTCGTGGAAAAAAGCCAGTACTTTTTAATGTTTGTAAAATATCAGTACTGGTGTGATTGGTTTTGTTTCCTGACCTTAAAACATCCTGGAAAGTAATTAACTACCCGATTCTGTCTCATCTATTCATTAATTTTCTCTTTATAAATTGCTGTGCGCCTTTCCTGCCTTCTTAACGTTTGGTGTTTCATCAACAGGGAGGAAGTGAGCGAGAAACTAAGTGGTTTGCCGGAAGGTGCTTTCCTGGTACGTGACGCCTCATCCAGAACCCCTGGACAGTACACGCTGACGCTAAGGTAAATCCCGAGTGTATTCGACATT
Organism: Distichodus sexfasciatus; assembly: GCA_032718565.1. NCBI lineage: Eukaryota > Metazoa > Chordata > Actinopteri > Characiformes > Distichodontidae > Distichodus > Distichodus sexfasciatus. Next base: position 206,115 of record JAVGVS010000416.1, on the reverse strand, counting down.
TGGAACCTTCAGAAGACACTGTGTGCTTTTGTTTAAAAGGTTTTCAGTTCTATTTGTCATTGTGAACGCAGCACAGCACACAGTGCACCACAACCAAATGTGACCTCTGCATTTGACCCATCCGTGAGGGAGCAGTGGGCAGCTTTATTTTGGCAGCTCAGTGGTACCTTTACTGGTCTGGAGCCTTCTGATCATGGGGCCAACTCCCTAACCATTACACTAACGACTGCCCCAAAGTGTATTGTGTATGACCTTGGGAGGGCAAGTTCCATTACACGCTAAATTAATTTCTGCTCACTGTTCAAAGAGAAACCTTGTTGCCAGAAAACGTATGCAGAGTGACTTCATTTTCCTAATTTCAGGGACAGTTTGCCTGAGAGCAATTTGGGGTTAAGGGTCTTACTCAGGGACTCAATGACGGCGGTACTGCAGGTAGGATTGGTGTCCAGCTTGGGTATGCTTTCCCTCCATTTGTTCCTGCTGAAGCATCAGGAGGGATTATGTTCTTGTCCTCCCTGCAGCTCTGTGGGTTTTACCTGAGCAAGTCAGTGAGCGAGTGTATCAGCGTATGTTTCAAGTTGCTGTAATCTCTCCAGGAAGGACGACTGCAACAAGCTGGTTCGGATCCAGCATCGAGACGGGAAGTACGGCTTCTGCGAGCCGCTCACCTTCACCTCGGTGCCTGAGCTCATTTCTCACCACCGGCTCCACACGCTGGCGCAGTACAACCCCGCGCTAGACGTCACGCTGACCTTCCCCGTCTCCCGCTACGCGCAGGTACCCAAAAAACAATCCCGCTAAATGACATTTGTATGTTCCATAATGTGCACTTAAAATACTATATAAGTGAAATTTAGAATGTCCAGAATTCACAAGAAAAATCAGGGTTTGTTAAATGTGTTTACACAACGCAGCAGTGAGCAACACAAATAAGGGATGTTTGTGTCTGTCTTTTTACACGCGCATCGGTTGTTATTTGCATACAAATCTGCCCTCAAATAACCACACGCACAGTAAAACTCGGGCAACACACGTGATGGCAAGTCGAGAAAAGCGGTACATAATAGTAGAGGCAAAATGCAGTTTTCTTTTGCTGAAATTGAGTTCTGAAATGGAATCATTTTACGTTTAAATTGCGACTGAAGGCGGAATCCGTTTTCTATTAATTTTATTCAGCTGCCCTGTTCCAGCAGCAGTAATTGTAACTTGTCATAATTAGCGTAGAGTGATGTATGTTGAGTAAAGTCTAAAAACAGAAACGTGGTTAAACTTGCTGATGGTTGGGAAATCTTGAAACATTCCGAGAGCAAGATTTCTCAGTAGTTCATATCTCTTCAAATTGGGAGCCAAATGTCTAAAACAAACCCAACAATATTTGTAGTTTGGAATGTAGTAGATTATCTCCCAGGGAGACAATGTGTACCCTCACTTTAAAAAATACACAGGAGACGCGGCATTTCAGTTAATAATTTGATATTTTTAATAATTTGAGAGTACTTTTTGATAGAGAGTTCAACTGCCATGACAAATTAAATTAATTTCTGCTCAGTGCTGATCTGATTCACAAATGGTGTGCCTTCTTTAAATAATTGATTTTAAAGTTAAAAAGTTTAATTGTGAAATTCTAGAGCCAGTCCTTTTTATATTATTGTAAGGAAAATGGACCGTAGATACAGTGATTTATTACAACATGCATGTATATACTGTTCCTCTAGACCAGAGGTCACTAACAGGCTGACCGCGGTCCGGGTCTGGACCCAGAACCTGTTGCATAGGGACCTGGACCTGTAGCCAAAACGGAAGGTTATAATTCGAAATCTGACGGATGGTTTCTATTTTAGCCGGCGCAGCTTTTGTAGTCTTTTCGGTAGTGGTTTAGTGGATGAAGAAACGCACAGACCAATTGCATGTGAGTTAAGCCATGCCACGTGATGCCACTCAGCCAATCATGTCTGTGCATTCTAGGCGGTAAACGTTGCGGCTCTACAGTGCAGACAGATTTCTGTGTATATTCCTGTATTATATTCCGCTGTATCTGGATTATGGACAATCATAGTATTTCTGCTTTGCATTTCATTATTCTTACCTATTTAAAAAAAAACAAACATGAAGCGTAGTTTCCATAACTCCCACAAAACAACCAAATCATCTTGTGAACCCAACTTTTAAAAAATATATATTAGTCCCAAAGTCACTCAGGACATGCTACAGATTTCACAAGCCGCTGATCAGAGTTTTTTTTCTCCAAAATTCAGGAAACGGTTGAATGGTTTTGAGAGTTCCCCTGACGATTAATAAGCGGTAAAGACCTTGGGCCTGACCTGCAGAGCAGGATTTGTGGGTTAGTCAGCTAACCGCGTTCATTTAAGGTAGTCTGGTCTTAAGCCAGAGTAACTTTATTCAGCCCTGCTGGGTGCTACCTTAAGCTACCTTAACCCCTGAAAATCCAATCCAGCAGTACAGACTCTGGAAAATTTCTTTGTGTGATGGCAGTAATCATTTCTGTATTAATAAAAAGAATATCTTTCTTGTCCACCGGGTGGAAATGAGTTTTTGGCTCACCTTATATAAAATCAGACATTATAAGAAGACGATTGAAATCTTTTTGGCCACTTTGTAAACTAAGAATTTTAATGGCATTTGGGATTTAAAAAAACTTCTTTAAAATGTTAACTATTTTTAACTATTTTGAAAGTGAAAGTGAGTGATTATTTGTCATAGCGAACACACCACAGCACTGCACACAGTAAACCACAACGAAATGTGAGCTCTTCATTTGACCCATCCGTGAAGGAGCAGTGGCAGTGCTTGGGGACAGTACCTTGCTCATGAGCCACCTCAGTGGTAACTTTTACCGGTCTGGGATTCGAAGCGGCGACCTTCTGATCTCGTGGAGAACACCCTAACCATTAAGCCACCATCTGTCCCTCTTGAGAGTTTATCCTTAGGTCTGGAAATTGAAGCAACATGTTGCAAAGTTAAGACACTTTCAGTAATGGTTTTATGCACTGAATTTGTGCTGTATAGAGTAAGATTGCTGTCAAAAATATGAGAGCACAGATCGAGCAAAACGGACACTACGAGAGCACAGAATAAGCACTGCAAGCGATTCAGCGTAAAAGCGTTTGCGTCTCAGTTTTCTGATCGATTTCGTAATTAAAACGGGAAACACGTCAGAGATTTAAGACCCTGTCTTAAAGAGACTGTCAGTCGAATAAATCCATCAACATATTGTAACGTTTTTACTTTGATATTCAGTGTCCCATATTATACATCTTTTCACCAAGTTAAACCAGCTCTATGACCTCCACTAAATATGTCTCTGAGGTAGTTTGCTGTAAACACTTCTCAGATCAGGCATTTTCACCTGCTTTTTACTCCTCTATTTCAGTCCCTTTCAGAACAGGCTGTTCCTCATTAGTATTCCTAAATGCAAATGAGCTGCTGCTGGCCACGCCCCTCACTCCGGAACTGGGTGTAGTATAGACAGCACGGCGAGAGTTTACCTCACATGAAAATAATCCACACGGTGCTGCTAACAGACCATCCATACAGCCGTACATGTTCAACACAACACTCCGCCGCTAGACTTCTCCACTGTGATTCCTACATTAGCGCTGGGGAGAAAACACGGCGGATCAGGAAGCGCTAGCAGTTCTACCTGGTGGGCGGAGCTTCTCAGACAGGAGGGTGGAGTTATTCATATGTCCCGTACTGTGAAGTAGAAGTAGTGGAGAAATCTAAACGCCTTGTTTAAGCACACGATTTCTCACATTCCTAAATTAATACTAACACAATTCACCACTTTAATCAAACTCAGTGTGTGTAGAGGCAGCACAGACCCACATGGTGTCCAAAGAACAGAAAAAGTGGATTTGTTCATAATATGGTACGTTTACAACGTGTAGCAATTCTATGCACAATATCAGATATAGATGCTATAGATGTGTAAGTGAAACCGGATCAAAAGTGTTAACTAACTTTGTCAAATCTGGGCTTTGAATCTCCGACATACTGACGTATTACGAAGCGAGCAGGAAACTGAGAAGCGAGCAATCTTATGCTGAACCAAGTGCTCACAGTGCTCATTCTGTGCTCTCGTAGTGTCTGTTTTGTATGATTTTACCGCGTATCTGCGCTCTCATACTTTAGATCGTAATCTCACTCTATATCGCTGGCTTAAAACCAAGACGCCTGAGTTTCCTGAGAAGACGAAGTCGCTGCGAGCAGTTCTTTAAAAGGTGCTCTTTGTTTTTACAATTACAGCATTGAGTGGACGCTCTTATCCAGGGCGACTTTCATGTCCTAATTACATAGACGGTTTCCCTGAGAGCAGCTTGGGGGGTTAAGGGTGTTGCTGAGGGACCCAGTGATGGTAGTGCTGGAGGTAGAATTCGAAACCACAACCTCAAGGTCCAGGGGCGAGTGTCCTAACCGCTAGACCACCACCAAGTTTTTAAAGACTTCAGTGTTGTAAAATGTTTCGCTCTGTCTGTTAGCCTCAGCAGGTGCCTCCTGTTAAGATGCCAGTACACTGTAATCGAGTTTTTATTTTGTGTTCCAGGGTCAGCAGCAGGAGGCTTCAAAAGAACAGGAGTGTGTTTACGACGGGTACACAAGCATGCTGCAGGTGAGTTGTGGGCACAGTCTTATTTCGTCATTGTAGTAAACACACGTAGCACGTTAGTGATCATCGAACAAACTTTGAGGGCTTTTACCGCTGACTCAGAAACAGCCTTAAATTCATGAGGTTGTACCTGGAATACTAGTTAGTGTAGTAACAAGCTAGCATCAGGTGTTCTAGGTAGGGATGCAGCGATTTGATATATATATCCCATATCAGTGCAATAGTGACAAACTTCTGGATGTGGTATAAGTAACTAGATGCGATATGTGGACGGGTATCGGTCCGTTAACGCTCAAATGGTTGGATCGTGTATCGGTGGCATTGGGCCGTTCTGTGGAGCCGATCTGTAAATGAGTGCACACTTAATTTGTTACGCGTGGGAAGTGGCACTGCGGTAAAGTAGAGCTGAAACGATTGTTCCAATAACTCCAATAATTCTATTACAAAAAATGGTCGAGGCAATTTTTCTAGAATTGAAGCTTTAATTCATTTTACTCGCTAGAGCATTTAGCAGGCGCTCTTATCCAGAGCGACTTACATTTCCTAATTTCCGGGACAGTTCCCCTGAGAGCAACTTAGGGTTAAGAGTAAGGATGCACCGATTGCAATTTTCTTGGCCGATTCCGATTACCGATTTTTTTTGTAAGTGTGATCGGCCGATACTGTTTTTTCCGATACCGATTTTTTTTCCCCATATAACAGAAAATTAGAGCTGCTGTGAGTAGTTGACGACATCGACACAAAAAAATGGGTTTCAACTTTTTTAATGTAACGCGGTAGTTACTTTCCCTGTTTACTAGATACTTTTATAATAGTGACATGTAACAGTGGCAGCTCTACAGCAAATACAAACAAAAATCTAATTTTCTTGAGAAATCTCACTCGAGTAAAAAAGCCACTCATCGGTAATCTACTTCGCGCGCGAGAACATTTAACACATCGAGAGGAAAAAAAGACATTAGCGAGAGGAAAAATACAGTTCGCGCGCAATATTATCACAACCGCGCGCTCGATTCTTAATTTTGTGTTCTTGAGTTTCACAATTGCGCACACGACTTTGAAATTTACGCCCGCGAATTTTTTGCGGCAAGCCATTTTGCGCGCTCTAGTTTTGGCATTGATGTGACGCCATACTCACGCACCCAAAAAATCATGCACGCCGCACGATGTCACCCGATTCAAAGTGAATGAGAAACGCCTCCGTTGAGCGTACATGTGAACGCTGCCTAAATGCGCACGTGGCTGTGCTACAGGTAATGCGCATGCGCAAGATCGGTTTGAAATCGGCAATACGCGTGAGTGATCGGACCATCACCGATCAGGCCAAAATTCGCCCGACTCCGATCGCTGGCCGATCGATCGGTGCATCCCTAGTTAAGAGTCTTGCTCAGGGACCCAGTGTTGGTAACGCCAGAGATCAGATTCGAACCCACAACCTCCGGGTCCCAAGCCGAGTGTCCTAGGCTGAGCCGAGGCCACCAACACCTGACTAGTTAGGAAAACAGTATTTAAATCAAGCATTTCCTGAAGCATAACAATAATCTCAGTCTCATGTATTCAGACATTTTAAAGCATTATTTTATGTTTAAAAAGACTGTGACTGTATCAGATTTGTATCGGTATCGGCACATATCCAAATCTACAATATCGGTATCGGTATCAGACGTGAAAAAGTGGTATTGCCCCATCTCTGTAAGTAACACTTGGCCGATCTATGGGAGCAAAGTTACATTTTCCAGGTTTGTGCACTTGGTTCTGTGTGGGTACTGCGGTAAAGTTGGCTTAATGTTGCAAATTGGTTTGATGTTGGTCCTAAACCAAGCTACAAATTCCAACATATTGATTGGTGATAGTGAACAGAACAAGCAAGACAACACACTACGAGCCTGAAAGTTGATCAAATCACACCATTCACACCATGTTTAATGTGCTGAACTACACCAGGTCTTGCTGGAGATCTCACTGTTTCTGTTGGTTTTAGTGTTAAGAGTGTTGGGGAGCGTCTTAAAATTACACAACTGTGTTTAAACAAATCCATTATAAAGAGTCTCCTCTCCATCGAGTAATGACTAATAACTTAAAAATAGCACAGCTGTGTTTTAAATTCAAAATTCTTGCTTTGTGCAGGACAGTCAGCAGGTGATGACGATTCGGGATCACTGCAGTCTGCAGAATGGCGTGCCCGATACAGTCCAAATCCAGAACGAGTGAGTCTTAACAGCAAGGTTAATTAATCTGAAACTTTTTGTGTCTGAAGTGGTTTGTGTTTTTGCTGAATGGAATTTTGAGCCTGGCTTTAGAGACTCTCAGGCCGTGAGGAAGTCAGCTGGGCTCCACATCACGCTACAGATTAACCGTTGCGTAATACTGTAGGAACAAGGTTAAGGAGCTTCGGGAAGCATGGTACATCCTTTTAGTCAAGTGTGCACGCATATGAGCTTGTCATTGTATTCCATTTAGTGTTCCAATAAACATGGTTTCGGTATGGTATGGTTTCGGCAGTTCGCTTAAACATGGACAGCTGCGGAGTAGCCTACGGACTGCAAGCTATTTCCCAACACTGGTTTAAGATGCCAAACTTCAAAAGTAAGGAGAAAATAATTCCCCAGCATTTAGTGCCACATCAGTCTGAAAGGCTTTTAATGTCCCAAAACAAACACGAGATCTGCAAAAGGGTGAATGGCACGGGCTTCTTGTTACCTGGCGTATCCAATAATAATAATAATAATAATAATAGGCTAGTAATACTAGATTTTACATTTTCAAAAAAGATCGGAGTAGAACGTATTTATGATTGGAAGTCAGTAGTGTGTCATGAAGTGTCTCATTCGCTAACAGTAATAGAAGAAGAAGCCAAAACTCCGAAGCTCAAGATTCAGGACAGTGGCTCCGGTGTCACAAGTGCAGCGAGCATCAATAAATAGCTGCAGTTTTGGAGTCCGTTTTCTTGCTGTTAACAGAGGAATGGCAATGGGAAGCTGCTCTAAATTTCCCGTATTTTGGGTCGGGATCTTGGGAAAAATCCCTTATTTTCAAAGTTGAAAATTGACAGGTATGGCCAAAGTGCATGCCTAAAGGAGACTGGAGCATCACCCTTTATATGCAACAGTCTGCAGTATTCAGCCTGCTTTAAAATGAGTTTGTAAACGTAGGCTATATAAATAGTCCATAAAGCCATATTTTACTGATGCATGGCTGAGGTGGTATGGGCTCGTGACACGGAGCACTTGGCTTTAAAAAAAAAACTGTACAAGTGTATAGGGCTTGGTATCGTTGCTGATTTCCTGAATCGATTCGATTCCGATTCACAAGGTCATGATCCGATTCAGTTCTCGATTCGATTCGATGTCGATTTATTTAGAGATTTCTTTGCGTCAGTACTAGTTTTGCTCGGTTATAAAATGAGGCCAGACGGTGATTTGAGCGGAGCAGCTTCAGTCATGGGTCTATTTGGTTTCGGTTTCGCCGGTCTCACGCTTTTATAGCTCTCCTTGCGCGCTTGCGAGAAGTAGTGCATACTATAGCCGCAGGAAAAGATCGATCTGCCAGTTTTTGAATCGATATCGTATTTTTCGAACGAGAATCGATATTGATCGGGGAATAGATTTTTTTGAACCCAGCCCTACAAGTGTACAGAGAGACGAGACGACGTGGCTCCAGTTTTAGCAGTGCAAAGAGCAAATAAGGCACATAGAATAAGCAATATATATAGAATATAAAACTAGAAACTTTAAACTAGAAATAGAAAGAGAGACAATTAAGATGCGCTGTTCAGCCTCAGTTATGGTCTTGGAGTTGTTTTACACTGAATGTGTTTAAGATCTGTAACACTTCATACAGATAGTCCATGAAATAAACAGTATCTTTAATAAAGTCTGAGCTAACATTCAAGTTGGTTGTAGTAAAGGCAGATAGTGTAAAAGCAGTGGAGGACTACAGATCAGCAGCTGTTTGGAGTGACGATACTGTTCAGTGTGTTAACATAAATACTATTCCTGAGACAGTTTCAGTTCAGCCAGTTGAAAACAGATTTCAATTTAGCACTTGTTCTCACAGACATTTTACCATTGTATATGGACATTAAGGTTGTCATAAATTCTTTAAAAGCATACCTAAAGTCTTAATTTTTACATAATTATTAAAAATAGTAAATAGTGAAGCATCAGGGAAAGAACAGGGGGCATACTGAACATTGTAGCTTGTAATTGCAAATAATCGTTCTTGAATTGGGTGATAAATTGACATTTGATTGTTCACTAAAGTTGCCATGTGTTGTTGATGTGAAAATATAATTGCTTTAATTACATTGCAATAATCTTCTACTTAATTCTGAATGAATAAAGCAACATTTTGGAAAGCATTCGTCAAAGATACCTGGACTGATAAACACGTCCTGCTTGGTTTTAACTAGTTTTGAGTCAACATCCCGTTTTCTCTCTCTCTCCCATCAGGAGTGTGAGTGAGGAGGCGGAGGTGCAGGATGAGGGTGAGGCAGGCGAGGAAGTCTCTGCGTGTCTGGAAGAGGACAGCTGGTTTGTGGGAGACCTGACGAGGGCGCAGGCCGAGGAGCTGCTGCTGGGGAAACCTTCCGGAGCGTTCCTCATCCGCAGCAGCAGCAGGAAGGACTGCTACGCCTGCTCCGTAGTGTGAGTTTCAAGATGCTCTTACTGTACGTTCACACCCCGAGCTACTGAAGGTGAAGAATCGCACTGTTGTCGCCTGTGAACATTCAAACGTTCCATCTTGCTTATCAGTTTAAAGGAGCATGCTTGTAGCCAGTGCTGTTGTTGCCGTTTCCCAGCCCAAAAAACGATGAGATCCTCAAGTACAGTAGGTCTGAACAAGTAGAGGCTACTCCATCAAATTCAGTATGTAAAGGATCTCAAAGAAACCCGTTGAAATAGGAGCGAGCGCAGCAGTGCCCGATGACGCTTTTTGTAACTTGGCAACAACGAGCGCTGAGAGGAAGCGCTCCGGAAGTGAGGCGTTTAGTGGACACAGGCCCCCATTACACGCCTGTGCTTTCTTGTAACGAGACCAAAGGGGTCGGCACGTATGAGATGGGGTTCCCTGCCATCGCCACGATCAGCTTTTCACGCCTCATTTTGATCAGAGCGAAAGTACAGTAGGAACTAGGGGTGCACACTTCAGAAAATCTCACAGTTCAATTCAGATTCTCGGGCTCTCAATCTGATTCAAAATTGATTCACGATTCATAAGTGATTCACAATTAAATCCATGTATGAATTTGTTTCCAGATTGCTGTCGTGAGTTACTTTTCCCATTTGACTGTGGCAGATCAACAACAAAATCACAGTGAATCAAATGTAGTTACTAAATGTAGTGCATATGCAGTGTTTATATATACAACTTTACAGCTTCAAGTATGTTTTTAATACAGCCTGCGCAACACTATTTTAGATTCATGATGAAGTTGAAGTTTACTGCCAAGAACCTTGTCACATACGAGGAATTTGCTTGTCTCCGTTTGGCGTGTGCTGCGTGCTGTTGTTCACTCCTCGCTCTAGAGTCCGGGCGATTTGATCTCATTTGTGGGCATCAGGAGCCGCTACCAATATGCGGAAGACTTGGGATGTCTGTATTAAATCTATATTAATATTAATCTGTTAGGAGTAGCCTAAGTTGACTGATGTTCGCAGTGTAACAATGTGATTTCATTACGCTGCCAACAGAGAACATCACGAAAATCATTTTTACCCCGGGATCAAAATTTATCCCGAGATTAGCGTGAACGGTAGGACATGAGACACACCCCTAGTGTGTGTGTGTGTGTGTGTGTGTGTGTGTGTGTGGATCAGAATGGAATGCCACCCTGCGCGGTACAGAGAGCAAAGGAGAACTGTAAACGCACGACCACATATCAGAGAAGACGTGCTGTTGTGTAAATAAGATGAATAACATAAGGCTGTTTAGTTTGTTTAATAAAAGGACATGGTATAGAGCTGCTCTATAGGAAAGTAACCTTAAATGATTTCTGTTGTGGACTCATGTCAGGGAAAAAGTTCATTAGTAGTTCACGTTAGTTGAAAAATATGAATGGATATTTTTGGAATGCATGAGTTGATTTTGAATCGACAGAGAAAGAATTGCAATTCGATTCGATTCGATTCACATTTTTTCTGCACCCCTAGTCGGAACCAAAGTCTCCCAGTATGTTCTCTAGGATCCTCGCAAGCGAAGAACATCTGTGTTCCGATTGGTTGGCGGTTCTTTACAGCCGGAACGTGTCATAACTAATTTGCACAATGTTGAGTTGTCTTCAACTTGTTTTTGTCGCTCTAGTCGCACAAACTTTGATGTGTGTCACTTTTGCCAATAGAAGGTCAATTACTGCCAGCGATTTTACAGCTTTAGTAGCTCTTGTTGTGAACGTACAGTTACTCAGAGTGACTTCCATTTCCTGGAGCTACTTGGGGTTTTGGGTCATGGTCAGGGATCTGGTGGTGGTGGTGGTGCTGAAGGTAGGATTCAAACCTACAACCTCTTGAACCAGAAGTGAGAATCCTAAACACTAGACCAAATCTTTCCACCACTTGTCCAGTCTCACAGTTATGTAATATATATATTTAAATGTCTTCACTTTCTTGAGCAATAATTGAAGTTGCTAAATGAAGCACATTTTTTGGTGCATGAACGTCACCCATTGCTGCTTGGAGCAATATGTTAATATTTTGTTCAGCAAACACTGAATGCATGTTTGTGTAACTTAATTGTGTGTGTGTGTGTGTGTGTGTGCAGGGTTGAGGAACAAGTCCGGCACTGCGTAATCCACCACACGGCCCGCGGTTACGGCTTCACCGAGCCCTACGACCTTCACAGCTCACTGAAGGACCTGGTGCTGCACTACCACCGCACCTCCCTGGCCCAGCACAACCAGGCGCTGGACGTCCGGCTGGCCTTCCCCGTGCACACGCCCCGAACGCCCAGCGTGCCTAGCTGAACCCCAAAACTTCAGCCCGCACTTATACCAAATCTAATCCCTCGTCCAGGCTCGGCTCGGCTCGGCTCAGAGCGGGGAATGTTCGGCCGTTCAGCTTGGCGCAGCTGGACCTCCGTTTGTTTTTCTCTTTCTTCCGGAGTTCCCGTCCGCATGCCGAGGACCGCCGCTCTTGACCTCCGTACTTGACCTTTTTGTAAAGTTTTTGAGTCGGTCTTAGACTGGTTTACAGGCATTAGAGACGTTACTGAAGACTCATGCCACTCCGTGATCAAGGGCTTTTCTAACATCTTTCATACAAACTGGTGCTTACTGGTGCTTGCTTCTTTTTAAGAGTACGTTTTGCACATTGACCGTTTTCTTTTGGAATGTAGCCATCATTTTAATGCAGCTTTGCTTTGGTAGATTCTGTGTAGCGATGCTAATTCAGAATGGTAATGTTTTTTGTAAACGTGCTGCCTCGGTCTTCCTAGTTCCAAAATAATTTGACTGTTATAGTGAATTTTAGGAGGTCATGTGTGGCATCTTCACATCTTACCATAAAGGAGTCCTCATCGTCCTGTATGAGATTTATTAAGGGTTAAATAACGGCTGACAATCAAACATTTTATAACCTCACTCGGGAAACATGGGACTTTAAGAAATCAGGTCATACTTTTAAATGGTATTTTTATTGAATTGGTGTTTAATCGAGCGTTTTTGATTTTTAAATGCACAAACTGTTTTTCCAGAAAACTACTCAAGCAGTTGATGTGTTTAGTTGGTTTGTGGTTAAAATCAGGTTGAACTATTTGAAGAGCCACATTTTTTTTTTTTTGCAGGAAGGGGGTCTGATTTTTGCCTACGGGCCTCTTATTTTGTCTGCTCATATCTGCACTGTTTAATGCCTTTTAGTAAATCTCTTCCTTTAAGATTTGTTTTGTTTTATGAGACCATTTAATGAAGTGAGGTAAAGAATTTAGGCGTTTGATGGCTTTGCTGGATTTCTTTGCTGTCTGTTTTTGTTACTGTTTGGATACGTGTTGTATCTTCTTTTTTAAAGGATGAAAAATAAATTCTGAAAGCTTTACAGATTGTGTGTCGGTGTTTGTTAAAGGCGGAAAATGGAACGTCTGCTCGACTCGCAGCTAACGAAGGGCTTGTAGGGAGCGGAAAAGGCCTCAAAGCTGAAGCAAAGTGAAACTGCAGGATTGACAGGAATAACCGCTCAATCGTTTGACAAACTCGCCAGAACATCCGTCATAACGAAGCACCTGCTCTACGCTCTGAACAAAACAGCCAGACACGTTGGGCCGGTTCAATCAGAAAACAGGGGATTTATTGAACAAAAGAGGATTTCTTAGTTGAAATATGTCAGAAGTGAGGAGTGTGTAGTATCACGTCTCCATTATAAATCCACAAACGGGATTCCAAGGTGAGGGTCCAGAACTGTCCTCCAGCACAGTATCAGCGCATTTTAACATAAGTTTTCCTTTCAGTATTACGTAGGTTTATCTCAGTAAAGAAAGGAAGAGATTTGGTTGTTATTCTGAGTATAACTGCCTTGTAAAAAATGTGTTCATTGTCTAGACTGTTTCTCAGACAGGAACCCAATATGTGGGTGTGTGTATATATAGCTTTTTAATGTATATCTACCATGCAGTTGTCACCGTCCAACCTGGAAAGTGTTTTTAAACGTCGGCCAGTGCTTGTCTGTGGTCAGGGCTGGGGCCGGTGGAATTTCTGCTGCTGTAAAGTTGTTTAGGAAAGCCATCCTGCCCGGGCGAGTCGGTGCGCTGGTCGCAGGGCCATATGGCGGCTGATCGGGTTACGGCCGGTTGACCGACGCTTGGGATTAGCAGGGTGTTGGAAACCCGGGATGTTCCCATACCAGAGATATTCTCATGAACCCAACCCCCAATTCCAGTTCCCTCCCCCCCCAAAAATCTCCATCTAAAATTCACGCTGATGATTATCCTGTAGCAGGGAGACAATGAATAGAAAATGAGTCACTCAGAACCTTTAACCATGCTGTCGATTATTTGTTTTACATTGTTAATACTTTAAAGCAAATTTCGGTTAATACTTTACCCGGTGTACGTTTATGTAGTGTCCCCTTAAAAGCTTGAGTAAAAGGTTCATTTAAACCACAAAATAGTTTATAGTGAACAAATGGATGATAACTGTGATGTGAATAGCTATTGTTATGCAGTCATTTGTATGTTTATCATTATTATCCTGCCTTTAATGTAAAATCTGATGCTAAAAATACTAAACAGTTGGTCACAAAAATGCAATAACCTTAAATTATTGTATATACAAAACACAGTCATTAAATAATAATGTATTGGGAAGTTAAACACATTGTTCCAAGCTCAACAATATGTATGACATCCATTTAAATTTTTTTAGAAGCTTTGTCATTGACCCTTATGCATATGTATGAATTTTGTAATCATGTATATTTAACAAAAGTGTTAACACTAGGCCAACATTAAAACAAGGCAAAACGTCTATGTGCATGCTATACACATAGACCATAACCTGTCTCCTTCACACACTAACGAGATCAGTGTTCACCCAACACCTGGGACGCAGTTAATTAAAAATTAAATGAAAGCGACATTCGGGACCTCATATTGACATCATGATGGTTATTTTTGAAATTCTGTTAATATGTTCTCCTTAAAAACATACTACCGTGGGTCACAAGACTACACCCCTTCCAATGGTGCACTATGAGTGGGTGTTATCTAAAAATCACAAAGATGTCAAAGTAAACTTTATTGCCATCTCTGTTATATACTGTACAGGTACACAAAGAGACAAGACGACGTGGCTCTAGTTTTAACAGCGCACAGAACAAAGAACAAGATGCAAATAAGGCACGTAGAATAAAAATATATAAATAGAATATATAATATACACTTTAAAGCTGGAGTAGAATATAAATGTAAACTTTTAAACTAGACAAAGAAAGAAAGACAATTAGAAGCCTATAATTATGGTTCTGGAAGTTGTCTTTTGACACTAAAAAGTGCATCAATGAATGTGGTGAATGTGCATGAGGTCAGTAACAGTTTCAATATGAGTCTATTAAACAAAACAACCTGTGCAATACTTTCAATTTGTTCAGATGGACTATTTTATTAGAACAAATATGCTATATCTTTAACCGTTCAGCATATTTACAATACAAACCTTGTCAGTGAACTCTGAGTGGAAAAGCAACCAAAAAATAGTTGATTAATTGTAACTGCAGTAAAATGTTTGTGATACGGATTTGAAGTTGTATCGCCCAAACCCTATCATCTAGTACAGCCAGGAGGATTAAGAGCTGTGTGTGTGTGTGTGTGTGTGTGTGAGGGTACGTTTGTGAGTGTGTAGAGAGGGTTGTCCGAGGTCAAGTCATAAGAGGACATGGCGTTAGCAATCTGAAGGTACTGCTGAGTCAGAGTGTGATTATCTCAGTGTGTGGTCTGGACCACAAGCCCCAGCATCGCCCCGGGACTCGCCAAGTTAGTGCTAACGCATTCGGAGGCTTTATCCTGCTTCCTAATCTGTACGTTTAGCACACACTTTTACATCACTACTGCAGTCGAAAGTAGGCCTGAAGATAAAATCGCTCGATTTTATCCTGCTCTACGACAAAGCCCTGCAATTACAACTCTAAATTCTGGTACAGGTTGCGTGTGCATGCACCTCTCTGTCTGATGATATACCAGTGAGTGAAGTGAGTGATTGTCATTGTGAATACAGCACAGCGCACAGTGCACCACAACAAAATTTGACCCGTCTGTGAAGGAGCAATGGGCAGCTTTTTTGGCAGCAACCGAGGAGGAGCGGTGCTTGGAGACGGTACCTTGCCTTGAGTACTTCAGTGGTACATTTACTGATCCAGGACATGAACCAGCGATCTTCCAATCACAGGGCCAATTTCTTAAGCGTTAAATTTACGGTATTTAGTAGACACTCTTATCCAGAGTGACTTCCATTTCCTTGAGAGCAATTTTGGCTTAGGGGTCTTGTTCACTGTGACCCCTTGATGGTAATGCAGGGAGGTAGGGTTCCGACCCACGACCTCTTGGTTCAGAGGTGAGTATCCTAACCAATAGCCCAGTATCACCCACAGTTCTCAGAAGAGGTTTATCACATGCTTCTATCTAGACCTTTCAATTCAATTTTCTTATTCACTTATTGACCAATGATTTTTAATAAAAGCACAAAACTTGCGTGTGCACCTTTCTCCCCCATTCTCTTCGCAATTGTGCCCCCTGTGGATAAACTGGGGACTTAACAGTGCTTTAATCTGGAAAAAAGGGGAAAGTTGTAGGTGCACTGTGCCAAAAAAAATCATTTGATGTGCTAATGTGAATAACTAATGAATTCTAACGGGGACTTAACGGGGGTTTAGGGGTAAAATTCTCTGTAATTAACTGTCTGGAATATTGGCACCTCAAAGCAAGCGTTTTTTGGCCCAGCATCGCTTTAATTGAAAGAGTAGGAAGGAAAACTTGACAGATATTTTACATTATAAAGTTGGACTTTGGGATAGGTTTTGTGCAAATAAATTTCGGGTTAAAGTGTGTTGTAATGCGCGTTACAGCAGAAGGCATTACTGGATTTCCGTTAGCTTTGTAACAGGACAAGACAGCAATTGTGACAGGAAATGTATTTTGTAATGTCGGACATTTGCAACATTTGAGTTGTTATTTACAGTATTGGGCAAGTTTTTAACAAAATCCAGTTAGGTGTGTTTTGTCAGGTGTTAGTGAAATCTTTAACGAGTATAATATTACTGAAAATCTATTAGTAAGGTATTACATTACTGCCTCACAGCAAATGGCAACACATTACTGTAATTCCGTCAGTTTTATAACAGGACATGACGGGAACTGTGACGGGGATTTTAATTAGTAATGTCGGACCTTACTAATAGATTTTCAGTAATATTATACTCATTACTGAAATATGTAACGAGTATAATATTACTGCGTTACAGCAAAATGCAACACATTACTGTAATTCCGTTAGTCTTATAACGGGACATGACGGGAATTGTGACGGGACTTTTATTTTGTAATGTCGGACCTTCGCTCAGGTGCTTAAAACTAAGAGGATGTGAGGGAGTGTGAGGGCGGAAGTGTGAGAGGGCGGAGAAGTGGATGTGAGGGCGGAAGTGGACGTAAGGGCGGAAGTGTGAGAGGGCGGAGAAGTGGATGTGAGGGCGGAAGTGTGAGAGGGCGGAGAGGGGGACGTGAGGGCGGAAGTGGAAGTGTGAGAGGGCGGAGAGGGGGACGTGAGGGCGGAAGTGTGTGAGACTCGGCTGAGGCTGCAGTAAACACGGCGGTTAGAGGTTCGAAGCGCAGCTGCTGCACAACACTGCGACCGGGAACGGAGTCAGTACCGCTGCTTTTTGAGGAGTGATACATGAGGGTCCTGTGTGATGGTCACAGTGTAGAGTAAGAGTGCGAACAGGAGAAGAAGGAGGAGGAGGAGGAAGAGTTCATCATCATCACCACCACAGCCGACACGAGAGTAACGAGTGAAGAGTGAGGTGAAGAAGCGGACTCACTAAACTGTCTGTCTGTCTCTGTCTAACTCTCTCCGCGTGACTCTATATGTCTTTGTCTTTCTCGGTTTGACTTTCAGTACCTCTCTGTTCCTCCTTCTGTCAGAGTATCTATCTATCTATCTGTCTATCTATCTATCTATCTATCTATCTATCTATCTATCTATCTATCTACAGTATCTGTCTGTCTGTCTGTCTATCTACAGTATGTCTGTCTGTCTGTCTGTCTGTCTGTCTGTCTGTCTATCTATAGTATGTCTGTCTGTCTGCCTGCCTGCCTGCCTGCCTGTCTGTCTGTCTGTCTGTCTGTCTATATATCTACAGTATGTCTGTCTGTCTGCCTGCCTGCCTGTCTGTCTGTCTGTCTGTCTGTCTGTCTGTCTATATAGCTACAGTATGTCTGCCTGCCTGTCTGCCTGCCTGCCTGCCTGTCTGTCTGTCTGTCTATATATCTACAGTATGTCTGTCTGCCTGCCTGCCTATCTATCTATCTGTCTATCTGTCTGTCTGTCTACAGTATGTCTGTCTGTCTATCTGTCCATCTATCTATCTATCTATCTATCTATCTATCTATCTATCTATCTACAGTATCTATCTGTCTGTCTATCTGTCTATCTGTCTGTTTTTCTTTCTGTCTGTCTATCTATCTATCTGTCTATTTGTCTATCTATCTACAGTATCTATCTGTCTGTCTATCTATCTGTCTGTTTGTCTGTCTGTCTGTCTGTCTGTCTATCTATCTATCTATCTATCTATCTATCTATCTACAGTATCTATCTATCTATCTATCTATCTATCTATCTATCTACAGTATCTATCTGTCTGTCTGTCTATCTACAGTATCTATCTGTCTATCTGTCTGTTTTTCTATCTATCTATCTATCTATCTATCTATCTGTCTGTCTGTCTGTCTGTCTGTCTGTCTGTCTGTCTGTCTGTCTGTCTCAGTCGATCTTGCTTTACCTCTGTCCCTCTTGCTTTCTCTATCTCTCGGTCTCTGTCTCTCTCGTTCTGTTTCGATCTTGTTTTCTCTCTATTGCTCTTGATTTATCGGTCTCTCTTGCGCTCTTATTCTCTCTCATTCTTTCTGTCACTCTCCCTTTATCTACCTCTCTTGCACCCTCTCTGTGTTTCTCTCATTCCCTCCTTTGCTCTGTCGGTCTCTCTCATTATCTCGCTCCTGTTCTCTGTTTTGCTCTCTCGTTCCCTCTCCTTCTCTCTTGGTCTCTCATTCTCTCTCTACCGCTCTTGCTGTATCTGTCTCCCTTGTTCTCTCTCTGTTGCTCTCACTGTATCTGTCTCCGTCGCTCTCTCGTTCTCTCTTTCTTTGTCTGCCTCTTTTTGTCTTTCTCACTTTGTCTTTCTCTGTTCGTCCATCTCTCTTCCTCTCTGCCTCTCTGTCTGTCCACGTCTGCCTTACACTTGCACTTACACTCATTTAGCAGACGCTCTTCTCCAGAGCCACTTCTTCTCCCTCTCGAACGGTGTCTCTTTCAGCATCTGTCTTTCTCTCGACGCCTTTCTGCCGGTCTTTCTCCCAGTTTGTCTGACTCTGTGTTTGATTCTGAGAGTTGCGTGTAAGTGACCGATTGTGAAAGTTTGTTGATGGTGTTCCTGATCTCTCTCCCTCCAAGTGCTGTGTTCTTTTATTATTGCAGACTGAGATGTAACAGTAGAACCCTCCGTGAGTTTGGCGTCGCCGCTTCTGCCGGTGTTGGTCCTCCATCTCTCCAGCGCCATGTCCTGCAGCGCCCCCGCTACCGATGCGGTTCAGGAGCGGGCCTCGTACTCCTCGGAGCGCCACGCTCGCCTGCTGCTGGCCCAGATGAACAAGATGCGTGTGCGCTGTGATTTCTGTGACGTGAGGCTGCACGTGGGGGGTCGGGAGTTTAATGTGCACCGGCTGGTGATGGCGGCCAGCGGGCCTTACTTCTCCGCTTTGTTCTCCGGAGGAATGAGCGAGGCCAGGGAGGATGCGGTCCACATCACCGGGGTCGAGGCCCAGGTGTTTGAAGCTCTGCTGGAGTTCATATACACGGGTACGTCTGTAATACTGCTGATTTCAGATTTTTGGAAGCTATTTTAGGTTTAGTTTAAGACGAAAATGTTTATTAGTAGGACTGGGCAATAAATCGAAACTGACATTCATGACTTCTAAACCAGGGCTGTCCAGTTCGGGTCCCGGGGTTCGGTATCCTGACGGTTTTTCATCGTA
This sequence comes from Distichodus sexfasciatus, assembly GCA_032718565.1. Taxonomy (NCBI): domain Eukaryota; kingdom Metazoa; phylum Chordata; class Actinopteri; order Characiformes; family Distichodontidae; genus Distichodus; species Distichodus sexfasciatus. The sequence continues at coordinate 186,764 of JAVGVS010000416.1, read as the reverse complement.
TTTGAGCTCAGAACATTGACTCCTTGTCTCAGGTAGAATCTCACCGGGATTGACACCAAGTTTGATGGAAATCCTGCAGGATGCTGACCCTTCAGGACCCGAACTGGACACCCCTGGAACATCTTGATTTTGTTTTTGAATTTGAATTTGATTGAATACTCACCTGTGAACCAGGAGGTTGTGGGTTTGAATCCCACCTCCAGCACCACCACCACCACTGGAACCCTTAATCCCAAGTTGTATATAAGAAATGGACGTCGCTCTAGACAAGAGCAGCTGCTAAAAGCCGTAAATCTAAAGTGTTGTGTGTGTGTGTGTTGCGTTTGCAGGCTCGATCGAGGTGACGGTGGACAACGTGCAGGAGGTGATGGTGGCCGCTGACATGCTGCAGCTCAACGAGGTGGTGTCTATATGTGGAGAGTTCCTGCGTGGGCAGATGGAGCCGTCCAACTGCGTGGGCATTTACCAGTTCCTGGAGCAGATCGGCTGCATGGAACTGATGGAGTTCACTGAAAACTACATCCACGTTCACTTCTTAGAGGTGAGTCAAAAAGTCAAAGTCAAAGTAGTCAAAGTAAACTTTATTGTCATCTCTGCTATATACTGTACAGATACATAGAGAGACGAGACGACGTTGGTCCAGGTTATTTCCAGTGCAAACTTTACAAACAAAGAACAGTAGAACAGAGAATAAATAGGCAGTGGCACGACTAGGCACATGGAATAAACAATAAATAAGTAAAAATACTAAAATATACATTAAACAATATACATTTTAAACCAGACAATATACAATATACATTTTAGACTAGACAGGGAAGACAGACATAGAGCTAAAAGGAGGTGGGAAGGGCAACAGTCGCTGAACCAGTTTAAGAGGAAAAATGCTAAATGTGAAAATGAAATTATAGGACAGGTCAGTTTTTAGACCCCTTTCCAATATTGAACAAAAGCATTAATATTTCTAAGTAGGGATGCAGGACGATATCGGAATCTGCCGAAATATCGTATATCGGCATCGGCCGTTCATTCCAATAGTGTGCATCTCTAGCCCTAAGAAAAAAGAAAAAGTCCAGTACTGACAAAGCCACCACTGAGGTACTCGCTTCCCGGTAACTGGCAAAACGCTGCCCAGTACTCCTTTACGGATGGGTCAAATGCAGGAGTCACATTTGCTTGTGGTGCACTGTGTGCTGTGCACTGTGTACACTGGCAAATAATCACTCACCTAAAACGTATTTCTGCCCATTATTTCTTTACCTGGCCGTCAGGTGTGCAGGTCGGAGGAGTTCTGCAGCCTGTCGAAGGAGCAGCTGGTGCGTTTGCTGCGCAGTGAGGAGTTGCGCATCGAGGATGAGTACCAGGTCTTCACCTCCGCCATGGACTGGCTGCTGCACGACGTTTCCGCACGCAAGAAGCACGTGGTGGAGGTTCTGGAACCGGTCCGTTTCCCACTGCTGTCTCCACAGAGACTCTTCAAGTACATCGAGGGTTAGTGGGAGACGTCATTATCATACACCAACCAATCTGCTGTTATTAGAGATCAGTGAGGGATCGAGCACTTTTAAAGTGGGATTTACCGAAGTCTCAGTCCCTCCAGGATTTCGGGGGCTTTTTTGACATTGTTGTCTCCTAAAATGCCTGATTTTTGTGGCAGCTTTTCTAAAAAATTGTGAATGTTGCGGTGTTTTTAGGCGTTTTGTCGCAATAAAGTTGCGGGAGCAAGTCACGGTTGTGGAAAAATGTGTGATTTTGTCTCCCTTTATAATGATTCTTTAACAATGAATTAAAATGAAGGAACAAAACCACTATTATTTTAATTAACCATCAGTCATTTAGATGTGAGATGTTTTTTTTTATCACGTTTCCTGCGTCTTCTAAACATAACAAGGAAGTGAGTTCGCTGACGTATGGCTCAATGTTTTGTGGGAAACGACAGTGATTGGTCAAAAATTGCGGAAAGTTGCTGTAATTGGTCAAAATTGCACGGAATTAATGAATTCACGGGGATTGGCTGAATTTGTGTTAATAGTTGTGATGGCGACCTGGTGAAATCCTGGAGGGTCTGATATTCCATCCCCTCATAGGTACGATAGTTAATAAATTAATAGTTATAATCACTACATTACATAATACATAGAACATACGCATCGTACGTCGAACTCGGTGCCGTGACCATGATCTTTTCTCCAGGTATTTGCGACTTCAGCCTGCGCGTGGCGCTGCAGACTCTGTTGAAGGAGTACACGGAGGTCAGCAAATCCCCGAAAGAGAACAAGACGCTGAGCCTGCTGCACCCTGCCAAAACTCGGCCCAGGAGGAAAGCACGCAAATACCTCTACGCCATCGGTACGGCCCTGCCCCGCGCCGCGTGTGTGTGTGTGTGGCCTGCAGCTTGTCCAGAACGCAGCAGCAGCAGCAGCAGGCCGAATCTCTACCGGTTCTTATTTAGGGAAAAGGCAGCACACCTCGTCCCATCAGGGAGAGCGTAACGGTTAGGGAGTTGGCCCTGTGATCGGAAGGTCGCCGGTTCCAGTCTCAGACCGGTACTTGAAGGTACCACTGAGGTACTCATGCGCAAGATACCGTGCCCAAGTACTGCCAAAAAGCTGTGCGCTGCTCCTTCACGGGCGGGTCAGACGCAGAGCTCGCGTTTGTGGTGCAGGGTGTGCTGTGTTCACAATGATAAATGTGCTGTTTTCTCGCTGTCTCTTTATCTCTACCTCTGTCTGTCAGGAGGCTACACGCGTTTGCAGGGAGGACGCTGGAGTGACAGTCGTGCTCTGAGCTGCGTGGAACGATTCGACTCCTTCAGTCAGTACTGGACCACCGTCTCCTCCCTGCACCAGGCGCGCAGTGGACTGGGAGTGGCCGTTCTGGAAGGCATGATCTACGTGGTGGGAGGTGTGTGTGTGTGTGTTTTCTGCTCACATCTACTCCGTCCTTCTTCTTCTTCTTCCTCTTTCGGCTTTTCCCTTCAGGGGTCGCCACAGCGAATCATGTGTCTCCATCTAGTCCTGTCTTCTGCATCCTCTACCCTCACACCAACTAACTTCATGTCCTCTTTCACCACATCCATAAATCTCCTTTTTGGTCTTCCTCTCAGCCTCCTGCCTGGTGGCTCCAACCTCAGCATCCTTCTACCTATGTACTCATTGTCTCTTCTCTGGACATGTCCAAACCATCTCAGTCTGGCCGCTCTGACTTTATCTCCAAAACATCTAACATGAGCTGTCCCTCTGATGAACTCATTCCTGATCCTATCCATCCTCGTCACCCCCAAAGAGAACCTCAACATCTTGAGCATCTTGAGCACATCTACTCCGTCCTCTACTGATTTAATTAGCTGCCAGTTGTATCTCACACTACTTTTAAATTTGTGCTTATTACTAGGGGTGTTGAAATTCACCACATAATCCGTGCGTCGCGGTGCAGACGTGGATGATTCTGTGTCGATGCGGGCGGCAGACCATGATTCGGTTATATTGGGCTTTTCAACCGCTGCCCTCTGCTGGTGTGCAGCAGCATTGCAGGTGGTCCGTGACATGCAGTCCAGTTTCACTACTGAAATCACGTAAAAATATATATTTTTCCAGACGACTTGGGCATCTTTACAAATAATTAATTTCATGCAAATATTAAAAAGAATTAATGGGTTCAAACCCCGGGGATGTCCGAAGGGCCTTTCTGTGTGGAGTCTCCCCGTGCTCGCGTGGCTTTTCTCCGGGTGCTCCGGTTTCCTCCCACAGTCCAAAAGCGTGCACTACAGATTAATTGGCGACTCTAAAATTGGTCCCGTAAGGTGTGATTGTGGGTGTGAATGTGTGAGGGTGTGTGTACCCTGCGGTGTGTTGGCGCCTGCCCAGGGTTGGTCCCCGCCTTGCGCCCGTCAGTTCCCGGGATGGGCTCTGGTCCCCCCGCGACCCCAGTTGGGATACAGCGGTTGAGATAATGAACGAATGAATGAATGAATAAAGGGTTACTTCTGGATTATATCATGATGACATTACCTGGTGATTTTCTGGCATTAAATTTCAAGTTAAAAAGAACGTCCCGGGAGCAACTACGACTGCCCGATCCACAAAACATGCCCAATCTGCGCGTAGTGTGAAGTAATGTAGGATGAATTGTGATGCATCAAGATCGAATCATTAACACGATAATCGATAATCGAATCGAATCCTGAGACCAGTGACGGTTCTGTTAATTACTTACACACAGAAAGGCCCTGCGGCTGATCGAACCCAGGACCTTCTCGCTGTGACGCGGCTGCGCTAACCACCGTGCCGCCTCATATACGTAGATTCGACGGACAGTGATTTGATGCCTGTGGATATCACCAAGTCTGCTCCCGATTTCCATTCAGTTCACGAACCAGCGATTAATATTGAAGTCATTGAAGGCTTGCAGGCTCCGCTCTCAGAAGGTGAGGAAACTCTAGTTTGACCTGTTTCATTTCACTCCAGGTGAGAAAGATTCAATGATTTTCGACTGCACAGAGAGGTATGACCCCGTGACCAAGCAGTGGGCAGCAGTGGGATCTCTCAACTTCCCTCGCTGTGGAGTCGGAGTGTGTGCCTGCCACGGAGCTCTCTACGCATTAGGTACACTCACACACACACATTTGAAATAGGGCTGGGCGATATGGCCTAAAAATAACTTTTTAATCTGTATCGCGATACACGGCATATGTCGAGATATATTCTCTCTTCCTGGGAGAGAACTACGTTTCCCACAATCCATTGTGCCGCGACGCGATGCAATGGACGTGCGTCTGGAATAATATCAAGTAAACAGCTGGTGGTTATCAGGGTTCCCACGGGTCCTTGAAATCCTTGAAAGTTTGTGAATCTGAACAAATAAGTTCAAGGCCCTGGAAAGTTTTTGAAAACAGGCATAAAAAGACACCGTCCTCGGAAAGTCTCTTGAATTTGATGTTAATCTGCTGTGGAACCCCTGTGTTATTTATTAACTAAAATATGAGTTTTGTCTGTAATAAAGGGGAAGATTTGACTGCATGGGGTCAGGAGAAACCACGCACGCCGCGTTTACACTGCGAAGAATGTCATTAATGCACGCTATTATCGCCATTTTTGGTGTCGCAAGAATATAACAGAAGTTGTGCTAATTTTCTTTCCAGAAACCAAGTCGCTCACTTCCACCTCCACCATCGTCTTGGAAATCGTGAGAGACATTCAGCCTTCTCTCTGTCTGTCTCTGTCTGTCTGTCTCTGTGTCTCTCTCTCTGTCTGGGTCTGTCTCTCTCTGCGCCCCTCTCTCTCTGTCTCTGTCTGTCTCTCTGTCTGTCTGTCTCTGTCTCTCTGGGTCTCTCTCTGTCTGTCTTGTCTCTGTGTCTCTCTCTCTCTCTCTCTGTCTCTCTCTCTCTCTCTCTCTCTCTGTCTTCGCTGTCTGTCTCTCTCTCTCTGTCTGTCTCTCTCTCTCTCTGTCTGTCTGTCTGTCTTCTTCTCGTCTGTCTGTCTGTCTGTCTGTCTCTCTTCAAATTCTCTCTGTGTCTTCTCTCTCTGTCTGTCTGTCTCTCTCTCTCTCTCTCTGTCTGTCTGTCTGTCCTCTCTCTCTCTGCCTCTCTCCAAAGTGTCTCTCTCTGTCTCTCTGTCTCTCTCTCTCTCTGTCTCTGTCTCTCTCTCTCTGTGTTTTCTCTCTGTGTGTGTCTCTCTCTGTGTGCCCCTCCTCAGTGTCTCTCTCTCTCTGTGTCTCTCTCTCTCTCCTCTGCGTCTCTGTCTCTCTCTCTCTGTCTCTCTTCTCCTCTCTGTGTGTCTCTCTGTTCCTCTCTCTGTGTCTGTTTCTCTGTTTCTGTCTCTGTCTCCCTCTCTCAGTGTCTCTCTCTACTCTGTCTCTCTGTGCCCTCTCTCTCTGTCTCTCTCTGTGTCTCTCTCTCTCTGTCTCTCCTTCTCTCTCTGTGTCTGTCTTCTCTCTCTCTCTCTCTGTGTCTCTCTCTCTGTCTTCTTTCTCTCTCTGTGTCTCTCTTCTCGTGTCTTCTCTCTGTCTTTCTCTTTCCACGCTTTCTCCGCTTTCCAGAACAAAACATGGAAGTATGCACGCAAGATCACACACGCAGAACAAGGTAATTGTAAACACCACGCCCAGGTTTGCTTGGTGAACGTGAACAAGAGACGAAGGAGTGGAGGAGTAAAAAAGACGCCGCTAAAGCAAAGGACTTATCACCTATGCACTGGTCAAAGCACTGAAACACTAGGATGACAGGCCAGGGCGATGGACGATGCTGAGAAAACTCTACTAGCACATTGTGAGCTGCTCAGAAAACACGCACGTTTATTTTTCTCTGACGGAAACTAGAGCTACAACAACGAACAGATTAAATAGATTCAAATGGATGATGAAGAGTCAGCAGCTGATGTAATAATGGTTTAGTTGGGTCTACGTTATTATACACATACGTACAGTGGCTACCTCCCTAAAGTCAGTAAGCTAACCAAAGCCACAGTGGCAGTAAAGCAGCGTTGCCGACGAATGCGAGTAAAAAGAAGAATAAGAAGGAGGACGAACCAGTGCCGTGGTCTCGCCACTAAACTGAAGTAATTGTGTAGGAACACATGAATGATATTTTTCACGCATAAACATCGCGGCTGTTTGTTAGAGCGCATTAGTCTCTCAGGGACGTCATTCACTAAAGCGTCCAGTTCAGTCAAATCTTCACATTTATTACAGACAAAACTCATTTTATAGCTGATAACAACAACCAGCGCTTCTACTCACAATACAGACATTTATTTCTGATATTTTCT
>JAVGVS010000416.1:140000-175000 GCA_032718565.1 Distichodus sexfasciatus | reverse complement strand
GCGACGGGGGCGTGGCCGTGCTCTGACCCCAGGAGGAAGCGGGTTTTAATTGTTAACAGCTGTGAGCGATGTCCACGATAGAGACGCTTGAGGTGTAGCTACACTGGGGACGGAGAGTGTGGAAGAAAGTCTTTAGTAAATAACGTTTACTAAGAGGTGTTCACTGCTGTTAGCCGGGCGGTCACACCGCTACGAAGAGGAGTTGGAAGAATTTGGTGACCGCAACGGTCATGGGGCTGGATGGTGAGCAAAATTCGGATTGTCTTTTGAGTTTCTAACTGACTGAACTGGAACTGGAACCATGGGTTCAACATGTGAAGACAGCGGACAGCTAATTTTGGGGCAGTTGGCGGCGTCACGGTTGGGCGTTCGCTCAGTTGCCACTGAGGTACTACCGTCCCCAAGCGCTGCATTCTGTGTGCTGCCCGTGTCAGCTGCCCACTGCTCCTTCAGGGATGGGTCAAATGCAGAGCTCACGTTTGGTTGTGGTGCACTGTGTGCTGTGCTGTGGTGTGTTCACAATAACCAATAATCACTCGCTCTCACTTATTTTGGCCTCATGATGTGATGTCACATCAAGAGCCGAACTCATAGTTGCAGACGGCACCGGCTCGACTGTCCGTCCGTTCAGATCCGACGTACTGGTACCAGAACCACTGCTGATGCCACTGAGTGTTCAATGCCAGAAACCCACTGGCTGTGACTGAAATATTTCTTTCTGGATGTTGTTGCTTCCGGCAAGCGTTTCCGTTACCGTGATGCGTGCGTCTAGTTTGCGTGGAAGACAAACACGACGCTCTGGTATTATCGGACTCGTTTCTGGACTGCGTTGACGTGTCCTGTACCAGCAACAAACAGCTTTTCTGTTACATGTGGGAGCTTTTTTGCACTAACGGGTTTCTTTGGACTTAATAGTAACCTACGACAGCATTTCACTCTATTCCTGGGAGAGTTTTAAAGCACAGATTTTTCCCCTTTTGCTGTTTAATATTTTCGGTCAATAAAGTGTTCAATGTCGGCCTCCATATGCATGTTGTTTACCCATCCGAAGGCGAGTCGTTTCTTCCAGTGGTGGACTTGACCGCTGAAGGCCGACCGCTTCACGACTGAGATTGTTTTTTTGGCTAAGATCAAGTGTAGCATCTATCCATCATAGCGACGGAGAACTTTAATCCCTGAGAACGTGTGCACAATGACCACGTTTTTAAGAGGATGGTTTAACGTCGGGCATGCTGAACGATCGCCTTCACCTGGGTATCTGTTCTTATCAGTTTAATTCCTGATACGTCCCCTATCTGGAAATATTTAATTGATTTGTGGAACAGCGGTACGGTATTGTGGAACGGTGCGCCTCCTCTTCGGGGCAGTTGGTAACTCAATGAGGGCAGGGGGTCACCCACCCCGTTGATCCCGATTGAGCGGTAGATCTTTGAGACGTTCACATTCAATCCCGAATATATTTGCCTGAATAATTTTGGGTTTTGCAGGATCCTCCCTCTCTATTGGACCAGTTGCTGTATTATCAAAGTAGCATGAAAGCGACCAATGAGACGAGAGAATCTGCTTTTAATTGACCAATGAGACGAGTTCTTGCTGCAGATATCAGTGATGGGTCGTCTGGTTCTTTTGGCTCGGCTCAAGAGGCGGCTCTTTCTGCTCCCAAGTGGTTCCTCAGATTTTTTTTGTTGCTTTAATTTATTACCAAAAATAATGTGTAAAATGAATTACTAAAGTACTTTATATCAAAACGCTTATTATTTACAAGGACTTTATGTTCTCAACATGGAACAGAGTGCTACAAAAAATAAAGTACAAAAATCTCAATTTGACAAACATCTGGTTTTCTAGCCTGTTTCTCTCAGTGCTTCAATAGGTTGGTGACCACTGGGTTAGGAAGTTGGCCTAACAGTCGGACAGTCATCAGTTTAAGTCCCACTCTGGTAAAGGTACCAATAAGGTACTCATCAGCAAGGTACCTTTTTAAAAAAAAAAGTCATCTGCATCAGACTGAAACTTAGATTTGTCCCATATTTTCAGCCAATATTTTATTGTATATTGGAACGGTAGTGCTTATCCCAAAATTCTGAGTCCAAAGTGGAACGTTCACGGGGCAGTTGGTGGCGTAACGGTAGGGTTCGCCCCGTGATCAGAAGGTCGCAGGCTCGAATCCAGGTAAAGGTACCACTGAGGTACTCATGAGCAAGGTACCGTCCCCAAGCACTGCTCCCCGGGCGCTTGTTAGCTGCCCACTGCTCCTTCACGGATGGGTCACATGCAGAGGTCACATTTGGTTGTGGTGCACTGTGTGCTGTGCTGTGTTCACAATGACTAATAATCACTTTCACTTTTCAGACATAAAGCGTGGGAAAAAATCGGATATCGGCATCGGCCAATATTTTTAGTAACTAAAAATGAGTTTATTGGAGAACGAGACCCAAAGAGAACAACTGGTCGACGTGAAGCTGCACAAGACGCTGCCTAATAAACAACACGCTGATCTTCACTCTGTCTTTTTATTACACTGGCAAGATACATGTAAAAAGATTAAATATAAAACATAAAACCAACAACACAGTTGCTGAAGTGAAACGCGCTCCAGCGTTTAAGCGACGCAGGTTAACACAACATGGACTTGGAATATTTTTGTGGAGCGAGGAATGGAGTCGAGCTGCTAATCCCAACACGGTCGGAAGTGACACGACGTGCGCTAAGGTAACGCTACACACAGACTCGTCAACATTCATGTGGTGTTAAGGGCGGTTTGTCCACACGCCAGCCGACTCGGGAGGACGAGCTGGTGCAACTCGGACACGTTCAAGTACGGTGGAGCGCTGTGAAATAGTTGTTCATGATTTTCCCGGTTGTTTTTTTGGTCTGTTAAACAGCTTCTCTTTATTATTCATCTGACTTCATAAAAACGTGGTAAAAATCCTGCCGTTATTACCTCCAACCTCCTCCGCTCCTCTCTAGAGCCGTCTTTAAAGGAGCGCCCATCGACAGATGTTTCGGCTTTTTATCGTTCGGAGGTTGGAGGTCTGCAGACTACGCCGGCTGAGAGCCCCGGGCAAGTCGGAATAAAACGTGCTGCAACGCAGGAAAACACGTGAATCAAGTTGATGACGCGCTGCAGTTACCAAGACGCTACACAAATTCACTCAACTTTCATCAGCACGACAACACGCACCACAAGTTACACATGCGCTGCGACTACACAAAACACCTTACAATACCGGAGACTGTTTTTCGGGAGCTCGTGTCTTTCGTTGTGCGCGTCGTCACTTACGTTTCGTCACTTGCATTGTGTTGTTACGCCTGCATTGTTTTACGTGTTTGTTGTTATTACACCTGTGTTGTGTTAAACTTTTGTGTTACACTTGCGTTGTTACACGTGTGCTGTTACACGTGTGCTGTTACACTTGCGTTGTGTAAAACTTGTTACACTTGCATTCTGTTACACTTGCGTTGTTACACGTTTGCTGTTACACGTTTGCTGTTACACTTGCGTTGTGTAAAACTTGTGGTGTTACACTTGCAGTCTGTTACACTTGCGATGTGTTACACTGTTGTTACACTTACGTTGTTACGTTTGTTGTGTCGTTACACTTGCATCGTGGTGGTGTTACACTTGTGGTATAAAACTTGTGTTGTTACACGTTTGTCGTGGAGTTACCACTTGTGTGGTGTTACACTAGCAGTGTTACATTTGTGTTACACTTGCATTGTGTCGTGTTGCGCTTGCCTCTTGTGTTTTATTACACTTTGTTACACTTATCACTTGTGTTGTGTTACTTACGGCGTGTACACTTGTCACTTGCGTTGTGTTACACCTGTGCTGTGGTGTTACACTTGTGTTGTGTTACACTTGCATTGTGTCGTGTTGCGCTTGCCACCTGTGTTTTATTACACTTGCGTTGTTTTATTACACTTGCGTTGTGTTACTTACGTCGTGTACACTTGTCACTTGCGTTGTGTTACACACCTGTGTTGTGTTTGTGAAGTTGCATGTGTTTTGTGAAGTTTGCAGCAAGTCTACGAACGTGCGGCGTGTGTAAAATGTGGTGCATGTGTCGTCATGTTTTCTGAATGTGTGTAGCGTTGTCTTGGTAACTGTGTGTTTGTACATGTATTATCAACTTGATTCCTATGTTTTGTTGATTTGCGGCACGTTTTTTATTTTGACCTGCACTGGTCACTCTCGGCCAGCGTAGGTCATAGATGCAAAGCAGTAAGATGCAGCAGCAGAAGAGATAAGTTAACTCTTAATATCACAAATATTCATGTCATAGAAAGTTAATCTCCAGCTGAGAACAGCGAGTACTGTGTGTTAAAAGCAGCGTGATGATAAAACGTGATTAAATAAGGAGCGAGGCCTGTGTGCGTCAAGCTGCTTATTCTGCTGCTCTTTTGCTAAAACGGAAATGTGTAAACGATCAGCAAAACGCCGGCAGACGGAAGGTACAGGGTTTATGTTCCATCTAAATTCTACATTAAAACATGTATTCCGCATTTTCAGCTAAACTAAAAACTACACGCCACTTAAAGGCTGGCTCTAGTTCTCAGGACGTTAACGCGACTAACTCACGCTACATGTTCCCGTTGGTTTTCCTTCTCAAGTCGGTCACAGTAGCACCTTTTCATGCACCAATCAAATGATCCAGAATTTCTTCCCTGCTGGATAAAACAGAAAGAGTTTGCCGTGTGGAATAACGCGATTAACGCGGCGGAAGCTGTGCTGTGTCCGGCCTTTTACAAGACGTGAATATGCTGCAAAACAAGAGATCTAAAAAAAAAAATCAAAAGTCCGGCAAATTCTCAAGACAATACACACATGCGAGCAGTCGTGTTATGATTAGTATTAACTAAAGAGATGATGATTAAACCCCAAAACACCAAACCTCCGCCCGGCCACCCCGGAGTGGTTACAGGAAAAATAAAAGATGATCACTCGGTTTCTTTACGAGCTGTGATTTTGGTTCTGCTGTGTCCACCCGGCGGCGAGGTGAAGGCGCGTCGGGAGAGTTTGGGGTTGATCGCGTTTGAAACGCTCTCTCGGTGGGGAGTAACGGGAGTTAAAACACTCCGAGTTTGGAATCGCTGAGCTGGTGTTTTGGGGGACAGCTTGGAGCGCTGACCAGCGTGTGGTGGAATGTTGCGGAGTGGAAAAGGAGAGGGGCAGATGGGGCAGGGCAGGGCTGGGCAGCTTGGTCCTGGTTTAGGCCTTGTTGAGATCTTTAACTTTGCAGATCTCCTGAAGGAGGGAAGGGAGAGAAACGTGAGCCAAGAGAATAAGGTCGTCACGATACGAGGATTTTAAACTCGATACTGATATTATATCTAGGGCTAAAAATAACGATTATTTTGTGAATTGATTAACCTGCTGATTATTTTTCTGATTAGTTGATTATTAATCGGATAAAAAGAAAACATTTCCAGTATTTTTTTAATAAAACAAACTGTCTACTTTTCTATATTTATTTCTACTCTCCAACACTATAAAATGGAAATAATATTTTTATTTAATTAAAAATGAAATTGTCCATTTTTATCCAACTGAGACTCATTTTGGCCTAGAACTCATTTTTGACTCATTTCTGGGAGAGAACTACATGTTTGTGTAAGACGTAAATAATAATTACTCCACAGCACCTCATGCTTGGACCCCTAAAAATGCGCTCCAGGTAGCGAGTCCACAGTGAGAAGTCAGAACTCACCGGAAGCAGTGTGCTTTTCAACGTGCCGTACGCCTCCTCCAGGCTGTCGTTGACGATGACCACGTCGAACAGGCCGGGCTCTTTACCTGTGTGAACACGGGCAGAGGGTTAAGAGGAGCAACGTCCCGCGCGGTCTGGATAAAAAGGGGTTCTAGACGAGTGTTCTAGACTCACTGATCTCCATGTCCACGTGTGCTGCGTGCAAACGCTTCTGCAGACTGTCCTCAGACTCCGTCTTCCTCTCCCTCAGCCGCTTCTCCTGATAACGCACAAGTCATGTGGGCGCAACGGTTAGGGGCGTTCGCCACATGATCGGAAGGTCGTCGCTTTGAATCCCGGACTGGTAAAGGTACCGCTGAGGTGCTCGTGATCAGACTGCTCCTTTATGGACGAGTCAAAAGCTGACATTTTGTTGTGGTGCGCTGTGCTGTGCTGTGTTCACAGTGAGAAAAATCATCACTCAATTCAATGTTTTGTGCAGATTTTTGAACGCAGTGGGCAGCTTTTTTGGCAGCGCCCGGGGAGCAGTGCAGTGGGGACGGAAACTTGCTTACGAGCGGTACCTTTACCGGTCCGGGACTTGAACCGACAACCTTCCGATTCATGGAGCCAACCCCCTGACCGTTATACTAGCAACTGCCTGAGTGGTGATTCAAAAGAATAAATCAAAAAGCGTGTGTAAAAGCTCGTCCCACCAGCAAGTCCATGGACGGAGGCTGGATGGAGATGTAGATGGGGTTGAGCTCCGTTCCCTTGATGTTTTTCACTCCCTGCAGGTCGACGTCCAAAATGCAGATCAAATTCCGGGCCTGGACGTCCTGCACAGCGGCTTTACTGTCAAACACACGCACAACACCGTGGTGAGCTGACAGGTGAGCCGCAGAACCTCAATTGTCCCACTTTGGAAGTGACGCTGTAGACTAGGAATCAACCGATATTCCGATACCCATTATTATTACTCAAAGAGAGCGATGTTTTGAAGTGATATACCTGCTTTAAAAATGAAAACAAACATCAAAATTTACAATAATAAACATTTCAACACAAAACGCCTTTCAGCGTGTTTAATTCAGGGAACATTTCATCATGTTCTTAACAGAAAAAGTTTAAAATTGTGTCAGAACTTTCAGTGTCTTCAGCTTTCAACTTCTAACATTGTTTATCGATAACAGGGATCCGATACGTGGATCAGATATCGGTCCGATAACGACTCAAATGTCTGGATCGGGTATCGGTGGCACTGGGACTGATCTATGGAGCCGATCTGTAAACTGGTTCTGCTTGTGAAGTGTGACTGCGGTAAAGCTGGTTTATTGTTCAACATTCACACTAATTCCTACATATTGATATGACAATGAGCAGAACAAGCAACACAACACACTACAAGCCCAAAAGCACATCACACCATTATACTGTTTAACTTCCTTAACAACACCAGCTCTCACTCACAATCTCTGTGTTCCTGATGCTTTTAGCGCTGCAGGATTAGGGAGCGTCACTAAATGACACAACCGTGTTTAAAGGAATCATGTTTGAGATGTTATTTAATAATAAATCATTTAGCAAATACATATGGGTGTGGAATTATTACACTGTTTCAGTAGGAAAACAGGATTTAACTCAAGTATTTCCTCAAGCAGAACAGAATAATCTCAGTCTCCTCCTCACAGAGAAATACACAACTTTTTTATTAAACACTGCTATGGGAGCGCTTCTCGGGATCGACACTGAAAAAGTTGGATCGGTGCATCTCTAATCGATAACCATAAAAATGCCAAATATCCATCCAGATAATCGGATGACCCCTGAAGCTGAGCGGCAAGAACTGATATAATCATGACATTTATTTTGATTATTTTTTTAAATGATGTTTATACTTTTAAAAATGGAATTCTGTTAATACTTCCTCCAAAACACATTATTATTATTCATTAACCGTAATCGATGTATCGTGCGTATACGCTGCGAGACGCCAGCTCACCTTGTTCCGTACATGTTCCCTGAGAATTCTGCGTTCTCGATAAACTCGCAGTTGTCGATTCCCGCCTGCATCGTCTCCCTCGTCACAAAATGATAATCTAGACCAGAGACACAGTTTATTATTTAAACATTAATCGTGTTTAAAATTACGATTAAGCATATGCATCGTCTCTACCTTTTCCGTTCTGCTCTCCTGGACGAGGCTTTCTGGTCGTATCTGGGAGGAGAGAACACATGACTGTTACATTAATAATAATAACTGATAATAACTGGGATCAAGGTAAAAACTAGTGAAAAACAAACAAGAAGTAAACTTCCTGTGAACTTCACCATGTCATCTGTGATGCACACTAACCTGTTTCACAAGCTCTTATTAACTACTAGGTAGAGATGCACGATAATGTGTGACCCTCCACGGCAAAACCAGTCGCTTGTCGCAACGGAGGTTTCCGAGAAAAACGAGCGTTTATGTTGCGTGGGGTAAAATGTTGGATTTTTTGTTTTTAGTGTTTTGAAACAGTGGAAGGTCTATACTGTACTGTTGTGAATAAATTTGGCTGAAAAACTTCCCCTTTCCATCCTAAAAACGTGACTTTCTTGAGGTGAGGAATTCAATTCCAGCAGAATGTTAAAAGTTTCTGTTTTGACCGCTCTACTTCAATATTTACGGTAAATCCACTGGTTGACTAGCGTGAAGATATTTCTCCAGAATCCATCTTCGTCTCCCGAGTTCAGTTAACCTAACGCAGGTAGGCTATCCGTGTGGCTGTGAATGCAGCGTAGGCTACCGTAAATACAAACGTAGCCGCGACCGCACCAAGCGTCTGTGAGTGCTACGGCGATAGTCAACTTCGACGGCAGATTTCTCCGTTTCTCACTTGGCGTGACAGGAGAAACCCGACTCCTTTGAATGTTGATATCTCAGTCATATGTCATCCCATTCACTCCATATAGGTATCGTTCTGAAGCTTGATTTACGCCCTGATTTAAACATATTAACTCAATTTTGAAAATTTGCAACAAGCGACTGGTTTTGTCGTGGAGGGTCACATATCAGAATCACATCGAAACTCACTTTTAGCTGAAAAATAACAACAACCGGCGTTCTACTCACAGTACAGACATTTACTTGATATTTTCAGTGATTATTCCGACTCGTGTTTGTGACGTGGCTCATGTGGAACGCCGTCTTGCACAAAAATGTAGTTCTCTCCCAGAAATAAATCAAAAAGGAGTTATAGGCCAAAAAGAGTCCAAATTAGCAAAGAACGGACAAAACTTCAATATTTCTTCATTTTCAATTAATCAGAAAATATATTTTTCCATTTTATAATGTTGGAAAGTAAAAAATAAATATAGAAAAATAGAAACTGACAGTTTGGTTGATTAAAAAATGCTGGAAAAAAAAAAGTGAGTGATTATTTGTCATTGTGAACACACCACAGCACAGCACGCAGTGAACCACAACCAAATGTGAGCTCTGCATGTGACCCATCCGTGAAGGAGCAGTGGGCAGCTAACAAGCGCCCGGGGAGCAGTGCTTGGGGACGGTACCTTGCTCATGAGTACCTCAGTGGTAACTTTACCGGCCCTGGATTCGAGCCTGCGACCTTCTGATGACGGGGCGAACACCCTAGCGTTACGCCACCAACTGCCCCAAAAATGTTTTTTCCCCCAAAGAATAATCGATTAATCGGGGAATAAAGTCGTTATCTGCAGCCCTAGATACAAGTTCAAGCTGAGCGTGCTGGACTGCAGCGCAGAGAGAGAGAGAGAGAGGACTTACGGGAGACGCTGAAGCCGAAAACCCCGTCGAACTCCTTCATCAGCATCTTAAGCAGAGTGCTCTTCCCCGCACCCGAGGGTCCGCTCAGCACCACCGGCCTCGGACCTGCCATCACTGCTCAGAGACACACACACTTTCAGACGAGCAAACAGTCACTCCCTGTAAACACTAAAAACCTCCTCACTCCTGCCCACCGCGACCTCATTAGCATCTGAAAATAATCTGGACACACCACTCGTCCTCACCACACCTGCGCCTCTGCAGCGAGCCAATCAGCACCCAAGCTTGTTAGGCTCGTTGAGACTTGTTGAGACTGGTTAGGGTCCAGAGGCAGCCCAGCAGACATGGTTCACAGTGTGCTGCAACAGCGGAATACTCTCCCTCCCCCGAACACACAAGGGAACAAAACACTTATTTTTTAACCATTAATCAGTTATTTTTGAAGGTAAATGTGAGGTGCTTTTATCACACGTCTCCTGCGTCTTCTAAACATAGCAAGGAAGTGAGTTCGCTGACGTACGGCTCAACAATTGGTGAAAAATGGCGGAAAAGTTGTGGAAATTGGTGGGAATTGCACGGTAGTAATGAATTCATGGGAACTGGCTGAACGTGTGTTAAAAGTTGCGATTGCAACATCGCAGGTGAAATCCTGGAGGGTCTGCAATATGCATTTTTACAGGTGTGAATGCGAGCGTCGTCGTGTCGATAATGAACGACTGAACAACAACCACGCTGCCGATCTGCGTGCGCATGTGGAAAGTTCTGCTTATGCCTGCATGTGGGTTGTCCTGTGGAGTCGGCCCGATCTGCGAGAGTATGCACACAAATTTACACTTTAAATGAGATTTTAATAGACTGTAACACGTATAAAAGCACAGATACACAGCTTTTTATCTGATGTGATTGTAAAACCCTTCAATAAATCCACACCAACTCATTGTGGACTGACACATCGTTAGAAAAAAATGATTTTAAAAACGATTTTATTTTATTATAATAATGTTAGTAATATTGTAACTCCCATGTGAGAGGAGGATTTGTCAGCTAACTGTGCGGACGCTTTGCTGAATTATGAAAATGATTTGTTCAATAAAGCAGTGTGAATTATGTTGTTCATTTGATTTTTTTGCTCATAAAGTCCGGATAATCACACTGTTAAAGTACCGCACCGTTAAAATCTTAACCATACCCATCTGTACTGCTGATCTGCTTTTGTAATCTACAGCATTATTCTCACCGTTCAGCACCTTCTTCGTGGCACTTCATAAATGTTTACTTTTTCGTGCCTCGTATTAATAACAGGAGCACGGAAACGGGAACGTACATGTAAACACCACAGAGCAGACACTACAGACCTTTAACTGTAATGCTGCCTGATATAAATACAGTGTGAAGGCTTTTGTCTCGTTCTCACACACAATTCTAATAAACAAATGTGTAAATGTTGCTGTGGAACAACTCACCTTCTCGCCCGACCGGTTTGTTTTGGGGGGAGAGAGAGAGAGAGATGGGGAGATGAAACCTGGCAACACGCTGCTATAAGGGAACGTGTGTGTGTGTGTCAACGGACCATTGTTGCCTTCTTTCATCAGCTAGTTGGCAACCAGTACAACAAGCCAAGCATGAAGTCTCTCTCTCTCTCAATAGTTCTTCTGGGTTTAGGCTGGTACACAACACTCACCTACATCTGCAGGAGGGTTGTGGGAAATTAAAATTGCCACCTTTGCATGAGGGTGTTTCTATTACTTTTATGTTGTATGAATAAAAGTAAAATTCATTAATAAAACACCTGAACGATAAGACTACAAAACTATAGATTACAAACCTTGATCAGAACAAAAACAACAGTAAAACTGAGCAAGTTAGAAAATATAACGATATACAGTATATATACAGTGTGCCCACGGTTCGGTACGCATCGTGGTTTTATCGTGGCCATGGTAACAGTACGGTTTGGGTATATTAATGTTATCTTAGCTGTAACATCCAGTAGATTCTTTGCCTTATCTATTTCGGGCTGAAACGATTATTCAAATAACTCAAATATTTGTGACCCGATCTGCCGTAATGAGTCGGAAGTCTGCGTTCTATTTATTTAGATACGGGCCGATTATGTTGAAAAACATCACAAATATCGATTTTTCTTTTTTGGTCTTATATGAAAGAAAAGGTCTTCAAAATTTATCTGGTCTCCAAAAAAGAAAAATCGATATTTTTGTGGTGATTTTCAACATAATCGGCCCGTATCTAAATAAATAGAACGCCGACTTCCGACTCATTACGGCACATCGGGTCACAATTCAAATACTAAAAAAAGGTTGAGCTTAGTGTAATTCAGCGTTTCCCAATCCCAGTCCTTGTGGACCACCGCTCTGCACAGATCTGGTATTTCCTGCAGCGCCACGCGTTGATCCTACGTCGCTAAGTAGCTAATCAGTAGCATCAGCTGTGCTGTGGGTCAGTATCTTGGTACCTTTACTGGTCCAGGACCTTCCGATCTCAGGGCCAACTCCCCGACCATTAAACTACAAACGGTAAAGAGTGAGGTGTACCGATCAAACATGACAATATGAACAAGTTTTCTCATCTCAACCATAAAACAGCGGCCCTCAACCATAAAAACTTTCTTAACTGAATCAAACAATGACTTCTGGAGCTACATTGCCACCATCAGGTGTAAACACTACATGCCAGGACTTTTCACCACCCTCGACACTCCCCACTCGTACACAAACCCAAACTCTGGGTAACTCACGTCAGAAGGTGGAATGTTTACATGCTTTCTGCATAGAAAACCCTCCATAAAGAGTCAGGGCCAGTCGGACAGATCTCACAAAGCAACTTCCAGTTTGATTTAAAAGACAAAGCAATTTTGAGGAAACACATTTCTGCTTATGTCCAAACATTTCTGGAAAACAATTACTGGCAAACACTACAGTAACGACCTGATATCCACCTCTGGAATCCAAATAATAAAGGTGAAATATACTGAAAATCTTACTCAAAATGTCATCAGTAATTGCAGACTGTTCCTGCAATTGTGCGAATACAAATCCATCCTTTAATGCAGCAGACACATAATAAAAACTAGTTTTTAGAGAGAGACAAAATTGTAAGGATAGGAGCAGAAAAGTGCCATCTGAAGTAAATGCTCAGTCTCTCCAGGATATCACAGGCCTTTTTTGAGATTGTTGTGGCCTAAAATCCCTGACTTTGCTGCAGTTTTTCAAAAAAATTGTTTTTAAAGGTAAATGTGAGGCGTTTTTATGACACGTTTCCTGCGTCTTCTAAACGTAATAAGGAAGTGAGTTTGCGGACGTATGGCTCAACGTTTTGTGGAAAACGACAATGACTGGTCTAAAATGGAGGAAAAGTTGCGGTAATTGGTCAAAATTGCCTGATAGTAATAAATTTGCATTAATAGTTGTGATTGCAATCCTGGAGGGTCTGAATAATGTTTCATAATAATGCCTTCATGCTCATTTTGATAAAAACTAGCCCAAAGACAACCAAAGAAATCTGTTCATGAAGGAATCTGGAGGAAAAGGTCAGAAAATGTTGCACACAGATTCCTAAAAATGATTCTGACCAACAGACCTGGGTTGGGTGATGCAAATAAATCATTTTATACTTGTTAAACATATTTTTTAGATGGACGGGATGAATTAGGTTAATTATTCGGCCCCTCTATCAGTTTAAACGTTCTGACTGAAACCAATCCAGACTTTTCCATTTTCGCCTGGCTTTCCTCCTGAAACACGACCCTAACATTCGCAACCAAACTCTACAACTTCATCACAACCTCCCAAACCCGTGTTAACAGCTCCATAAGAGTCCTGCTCGTCTCCACACACACACACACACACACACACACACACACACACCTGGAGCTGACAGGCTGTTAAACACACCTAAGAGCTCAAATTTCCATGTCAAAGTCAGAAGCTCACGGCTTTACAATTTCTGAAAGCTTCTCCCACATATAATGTGGTTATAATGACGCTGACCAACACAACCTGTCATTACGCTGCTGTGACAAAACTGCATCCACAAGCTGACGGAGGATGCATTTTAAACGATTACTAAAAAGGTGGAAAAAGAGGTCAAAATCTCATGCTGGCTGACACAAATAAGCTTATCAGTGTGTGATTAGTGGCACATGCAGGCGGTTAGCGGTAATGGATGAGGAGTGAGTGCATGTGAAAGCAGTCTGTATTGGGATTAGATTAGGCGGTGGGGGCGGGAAGGCAAAGGTAGACTTCACGACGGAGGAAGTAATGACGGGAATAAAGATGCAATAAAAAAAGAGGAAGAAAATAAGAAATTAGGAAAGACAGGGTGTGTAAATGGAAGTAAAAATAAGTAAATAAATAAACGCCACATTTCTACAAATCCAAAAGGTTAGAAAATGGTTTAGAAAAACAGTTCCACAAACTAACTTCTCTATCTAAGATACTTTATTACCCACATGTAAAGACTTTCTGAATGTTCAATTTTATTCTTACTTTTTAGTTCACTGTGAGATTCCGAACTACCTGTAAACATCGAATTTCTAAATTCATTTTTTATTTTTCCATTTGCAGTTTTCCGATGGTTATGGGTACATTTCACTAGATGTTGTACTTGTATATCTATGTATGTGAAAAATAAAGAATCTTGAATGACTTCATGAGGCAAAATAAAAGGGAAAACTTATCTACAAGATAATATGTCTAATATCACTGAGATTTGCATTGCAAAAATTCAGGGTAAATTAGGGTTGTTTTTTAAAAAACATTTCCCCCCTTTACATAGATGCTCTCAGCACAGACTCACTGCAGTCATTTTAGAATATATATAGTCTTATATACACAGTTTTTATCAAGAAAACTTGATTAAGTCTTGGGGAACAGTATTTACACATGTATTTGCACAAAACAAATCGCTGCTATCTTAATTTATTTAAATATAGGAGAATAAGAGGTGGCTGCACAGTTTACACCGCAACTTCAACGTCAATTTTCCGATAACGTGCAGCTCTTAGAAAAACAGAACAGAAAAAATGAAGAAAGCAACAGATTTAAAAAAAGAGACACGGTGTGTTACACAAGAGTAAGGTTTACAGAAAGTTGAGAGTGAAATTAAAGATTTTTAAATGATCATTTTAAGTGGTGAAGGTGGGAGAGTGACGAGGGAGAAGCGTTAGCGCAGCTCTGTCTGTGGAGGCTGAATGATGTGGGGGATGTTCGCTGATGCAACGCCCCGTCGCGCCGCGTCTCCCCTCAGGGAAACCTGCCTGAAATGAGAGAAGTCTGTTTACCTGAGAGAAACCTGCTCACGAGTCTCCGGTACATGGGTTATAAAGGCCGTCCACCTCCGTTACAGCCTCCGTTACCGCCGAGCGCGTCTCGTCTTCCAGCCATCAGCGATTCGGCCTCACGCGCTCCGTCAAACAGGAAGCGCCAGGCTGCGTTAGTGCGCGTCAATGCTGCGCACTTCTCGGACGTCTGCTGCGCATGCGGATTTACCCGGCTTATTAAATGCGCGCAGGCGTTTGATAAATATCGCCTCACAATATTAAATTTACTCGCTCAGTATTAAATACACATGCATGAAATTTCATGTTAACACAAAAGACTGGCAAACTGGCGGTTAACTGGTGTTATAATCGTGAGCCCAGCTACTTTAATGCTCTAGTTACAATCGTCAAAATATTAATATGTACAACAGGCACATTAACTTATTCAGAGCAACACAATTGAAGACTCTGCAATGCAATATTATTAATTGTGGTTTTCTTCATTTGAATACTGTTACAATATTTGCACATATTGTATTATTCACACAACGAAATTGCACATCTTGTTTTATGCTTCTAGCTTTGACTTTACAGAGCTACTGTTATTATGTAATAAACTGTCTATTTAAAGTGCTGCACATCTTATGCACATTCAATGCAAAAGAAAATTCCAGGACTGTAACTGTGGGTTTTTTTCTCCACTGCTGTTGCAATATTTGCACATATCATTGAATACCGCATGTAACTAAATTGCATTTTCTTTTTCTACCTCTGGTTTAAAGTGTATATTTTATAGTGTATTTATATATGCATATTCTACTGTATGCGTGTTCTTTTGTAAATTGGAGCCACATCATCTCACCTCTCTATAGACTTATACATAACTGAAATAAAGTCTACTTTGGGTTTGCAATATTAAACATGCCCAGTCTAGTAGCACAGTATGCACATATGTTTCTTTAATCTACTGTTAAGTTTTGTTTTAGGGATGAATCAGGGTGCATTTGACTACATGCTGTACTTGTATTACTACATATGTGACATCTTGAATCTTAAGCAAAACACAAATCAGAACATAAAAGGTTAAACCAAAGACAGACCCATAAAATAACTTAATTTTAACACTCAAATGTACGTTAAAAGAGATCAAGTAGCATAACTATAATTAGCTCTACGATGGTTTTTGGGCTATGCATATGTATATACTATATTTGCGTGGCGGTCTAAGTGACTGAAACGCTGTATTGGGGATCGTGAATTCAGGAGATCAGGAGCTCAAATTCCAAGAACCACTGTTGGGTACCTAAGCAAGGCCTTTAACCCCAAGCTGCTGCAAGAGACTTCAAGTTGGGGGTAGCAGAGCGTTTAGGGAGTTGACCACATGATCGGAGGGTCGCCGGTTCAATGCGCATGAACAAAGTACTGTTTCCAAGCACTGCCAAAAAAGCTGCCCACTGCTCCTTCACGGATGGGTCAAATGCAGAGGTATTTGTGGAGCACCGTGTGCTGAGTGAGTGAGTGAGTGATTATTTGTCATTGTGAACACAGCACAGCACATACTGCACCACAACTGAATGTGACCTCTGCATTTGACCCATCTGTGAAGAAGCAGTGGGTAGCTGACGTGCAGCACCCGGGAAGCAGGGCTTGGGGGACGGTACCTTGCTCATGAGTACCTCAGGGGTACCTTTACCGACCAACTCCCTAACCATTACACTACCAACTGCCCAGTTCTCCGTGCTATATTCACAATGACAAAATAAACTAAATGTCAGAAACGTGTATGTATACATGTACACTGTGAAACCACTTTGTCTCTATATAAACGTGAATATGGTAAAGTTCACTTAAACTTTTGAGATGAGTCCCACAAAGTGGTGTCAAAAACCTGAATCACCACCACAAAGCCAGCGTGTTCGAAAGAAACCTAGTATTAATTACAGTTGACCAACTGGTGAAAGTGAGAGCAGCATGCTACAGTTCTTGTCATATCTGATACATGACACACTAATTATTCTGCTGTGAGATAAACATAAAACCTGACAGAAAGTCACGTCAGTGATTACTGTGAGTCCCAATACAGCCCCGGACCTCGTTAGCATAAGCCGCTGTTAGCCTGAGTTGCACCGGATGTGTGCTCGCTCCGGGCCGGGTTCAAGGAGCGCAAAAGCCGCCGTCTCCCTCACAAACGTACCGGAGCCACGCCAGAACCCCGTAAATAAACCCAGCCCGGACCGAGATTACAGCCATGTTCGGCTCTTCCAGGGCCGGGGGAGTTCGGGGAGGACAGGACCAGTTCAACTGGGACGATGTGAAGGCGGACAAGCACAGAGAGAACTACTTGGGTATGTGAAGAAGCTAGCAAGCTAACAGCTAACCTCAGCTAGCAGCTAACGTCACAGGGCGTATATATCGGGCCAGAAAGTATATATTTAAAAAACAAACACACAACCACGACCAGAAATTAACACGAACCACATTATGCCAAGTTATGCCGATTTTTAAAGATTTATCCAGCTAACTCGCTTTGTTAGTTAAGCTTAGCTTAGCTTAGCCTGACTACCAGTAACACCACGCTGACCTGTGTCCCTGGCCAAGTTTGGCGAATAAATGTCTTCCAACTTTGAAGTGGTATTATTTTAATAGGGTTGTAAAGTGAAAACAAAGGAAAGTCACAGTTTGAAGCCATACAGTTTGTAAAACGTGGTTATATTTTTTTCCACCACAGTTTTGGTTTAGGGTGGAACACTTGAATTGCGTGAGGGAAACGCAGTCTTACCTGTTTCTTTGACGCTTTCTCTCATTACATCCCCCGTTAGTACCACAGTTTGTGTGTTTTAACAGAATTAAAGTGATTAATTTGGTTCAGTTCGACCGCATGTGTCTTGCCAGTCTCGGTTTGTTCTGATCCCAGTGTTATTCACCTCCACTCTCACGCCTGCTGTTGCTCTGCGCAACTTTTACGCGGCCTGACGCACACCAACACAGCTCCTGGCAGCTGCTTCACCGATTAGATCAATTCTCAGGAAAAAAATATGTTTGCTGTTACTTTTTGCTACCAGCTTAAACTGATATAAAGGATGATTACGAGGTCCAAAATAACTTTGAACTTAATTTCCACGTTGCGGGCTTTGTTTTATGCCAAATTAGCTCCTCTTTGTTATAGAACGACGCTAACGACGCTAACGACGCTAATAGTTATAAACATGCAGAAGTGCGAGAAGCATGCAAATAAATATATGATAAAATTCTTACAAATTCACAAAAGTTTCGCGCTTGGATTTTTATAACTGACTGGTTATCAACATGTCACGTCTAACTAACTGGTCTGTGTTGATTCCTACACTACACATGTCTCTTTAAAATTAAGAAATGAGATAATGGAATTAGCTGGAATTAAGATAAATAAATAATCAGGGTTTTTATTTGTTGCATTTAATGTGCAGTAATTTAAGCTGATATTCTGATTTCTCCTCTTGCAGGACATGGCATGAGTGTGTGTAGGAGAGAGGGCGCACCCAAAAAACATATGTGCATTAACGTTAACACATGAATTAAAGAGATTAAAAAAAAACCTAGTGAATTAAAATCTGAATATTGTGCACATTCATGTAAATAGACTCGATTATGTGATTGCATTGGCAACCAATAAAAGTGTTTTGTGGATTACAAGAACAAGCATTGAAGCGTTTATGAAAAGAATGAGTGGCTCAAGGTTTTCACATTGTATCTGACTTTGGCATTCATCAGTCTTTCCCATGTAAAAATTTCCTGCAAAAGGAGAAATCTCTTTAAGTTTTATCTCTAAAATCTAAAAACTCACTTGAATTGGTGAAGAATTTTATTTTTATGTAAGTTTATATAAGTTTTGAATTTTCAAATCAGACTGATTCTCAACTTTTTACCGCTTTGAGGGATAGCTCTTATCATTTGGTCATTTTTAATTATAATTATTTTTCTATCTGGAAATAACATCTTTGTTTCACATCTAACATCCATGGTTTGATTTCTGGCATTTCTTGTTTATTAGGGAACTCGCTGATGGCGCCGGTGGGGCGCTGGCAGAAGGGTAAGGACCTGACGTGGTACGCCAAGGACAAGAAGGGCGGCGCTGCTTTGTCCAGGGAGGAGGAGATGGCTGCGGTACGGGAGGCTGAGCAGGAGGCGATGATGGCTGCGTTGTGAGTCCCACTTTGGCGATTACTGACAATTCGATCCTCCTCTCTTTCTCCTTTGGGAGAAGTTGGTAGTGTAACAGTTACGGAGTTGGCCCTGTGATCGGAAGGTTGCCGGTTCAAGTCCTGGACCAGTAAAGGTACCACTGATGTACTCATGAGTACAGTATTCCATTCTTTTTTAAAGGGATTAACAAAATGCAAAATAATATTGAAATAGGGCAAGGTTATTAACCAGTCTTGATTAATTTTCGATTAATTGCCCACCCCTGCTTTGCATTTCAGGGGACACAAGACTATCCAGAGACGGCCAGGCGGTCTTACGAAGGAGGTCAGTCTTAAAAATTCTTACCTCCTGCTCTATTTGTACCATATGATTTTAGCCGAATCGAGTGATTTAGATTTGAGCTGATATATAGATTTCTCCTCGTGCAGGACATGGCAGAAGTGTGCAGGAGAGAGGGCGATGGAGACGACCACAACGTCGACAGAATCTCAGGACTTGGAAGCTCCAGGTAACACTCGAACAGGGTCGTGCTTCTGCTGTGACTTCTCAGGTTTTGGGAATAAAATCTTTAAACTTCGTGGAAACTCACTCTGAGTTCGGGGTTAAAATTAGGCAAAATGTAAGGTATTTTAAACCAGACTTAAGACTTGCTTTGCTTTTGATTTGATTGGCAGTAGGAGCTGACATTTGACCCACAGATAGGAGTTGACCAATATGTTTGTTTTTCAGACCCGATACCGATTATTAGTAATCAAGAAGACCGATTAAATCAATACATACATATCAATATTTGCTGTACACATGAAAATTGGTGTTGAAATATTAGAAATTTGACAAATACTTCAACATAAATTGTAATTTAAATGATACAGTATTTAATGCAGTATCCAAGCCAAAGTAGTGCATTTTAAATTGTTTTATTTTATTGACGTATCGTTTTTAAAAAACTGACTGATACAATATAACCATAAAAATATCAACCAGGTTAATAATCAGCCAACTTCTGGTAGAAACATTAATTCAACGATTTTTTAAAACATCAAAAATTCATGAAAACTGCCATTTTGTGTTTCTCAGCAGCGGTTCTCGCAGGATGATTCTGTCCCAGCAGGAGAAGGAGGCGGTGAAAATGGGCCTCCCGGTTTTTACAGTACGTACAGCACGTTTTTGGGAGAAATGATACTGGAAAGTGCTGCTGTTTATTTATTCTAACTGTGATGTTCATGTTTCTCGCCTTCAGCACCACAACCCGGTGAGAGGCGAGGAGCCAGCAGCCGGCAGGAAAACAGAGAACACGCCACAACAAGAACAAGAGAAAAGGTCCGGCTTCTCTTCTTAAACTTTTTTTAACCTGGTGCTGCATTGTGAGGCTCTTTTTCACCATAGTTCAGAAAGCAGATTCCAGATGTTCATTTTAGTTCTAGTTATGTTTTTACTTAATTTGAAACATCCAAATGTTATGTAATAATTGTGTTATTTCTTCATCAACAGAAGTGAAAGCCACAAGAAAAGCAAAAAGGAGAAGAAGAGCAAAAAGGACAAGAAAAAGAAAAAGAAAAAGAGGAGATCCAGAAGAGACAGCTCCTCCGACTCTGAATCTGAAGTGGACAGTAAAAAGTGAGTAGAATGACTTCCCAGCACATTTATATTTATTGATTTTTCAACATTACCTGGCTGTTTCTCACCCTGTTAGCGGATGATTTTCGGCAGTAGGTGGCGCTATTGCACAAGCGTCGTTGCTTCCACAGGTTAAGTTGGATGTGAGCATCTCAGGGTTTAATGCTAATTTTTGTCTGTGTGGAATATAGTTATTAGGGGTGCAGAAAACAATCAAATCATATTGTGATTCTTTCTTGATTCATTCAAAATCCTTTTATTAAACAAACTTAACAGCCTTATGTTATTTATCTTATTTACACAACAGCACATCTTCTCTAAACGTGGTTGCACATTTACAATTCTCCTTTGCTCTCTGTACCGCGCAGGGCGGAGTTCCGTCCCAATGCATACACACACACACACACACACTAACTTGTACAACTATCTTTGAGGGGACGTTCCATAGACTCCCATAAGGACTAGATGTATACAGTTCTACAGCTAATCCCAACCTTAACCTCAGTAACCAAATGCACATCTTTTACCTCTTTTAGTTTCTCAAATAAAACGTACATTTTCTATAAAGTCATTTTTCCTCTCAAATGTCCCCACAAAGCCATAAAAATGCATAAAAGTGGGGACTTTTAGGGGACAAAAAACATGGTACACACACACCGTTCACGCTAATCTCGGGATAAATTTTGATCCCGGGGTAAAAATGGATTTCGCGATATTCTCCGTTGGCGGCGTAATGAAATCACATTGTTACACTGCGAACTTAAGTCGACACCTGCTATTCAGTCCAGCACATGTTACACTATCATATTTGGCTAAAATATAAATATACAAAGTCAAAAAAAAGTAAAAGTCAACTTTATTGTCATCTCTGCTATATACTGTACAGATACATAGAGAGACGAGACGACGTGGCTCCAGGTTATTTCCAGTGCAAACAAACAAAGAACAGTAGAACAGAGAATAAATAGGCAGTGGCACGACTAGGCACATGGAATAAACAATAAATAAGTAAAAATACTAAAATATACATTAAACAATATACATTTTAAACCAGACAATATACAATATACATTTTAGACTAGACAGGGAAGACAGACATAGAGCTAAACATGTTTGTCAAGTCAGGATGCAGTATTCTTAACAGGTTGAAATTGACATTTACACTGAGTGTGCAAGAGGTAGAGTTATAATAGACAGATACTATATCCGGACTATTTCCAAGTACAATGTTCAGTATATGTGCAAATATGCAAACATTTAAACAGGTGCAAATTGACATTTTACATTGGATGTGCAGGAGGTAGAAGGTTATAATATGACAGATACTATATTCGGCTATTTATGTGTACAATGTCCAGTGTATGTGCAAACATTCGTAAAGCAGCATATAATGTTTGTGCAAAAGTGGCAGCAGTGCAGTGTCATACCAGTAGTTATTGTGCATCAAAGTGACGGTGGTGTACAACTTACAAATAAAATAGATGGCGGTTGCTAAAGTGTTTATTACCTAGTAGTTATCACACGCATGTTAATATAGATTTAATACAGACATCCCAAGTCTCCTGCATATTGGTAGCGGCTCCTGATGCCCACAAATGAGATCAGATCTCCCGGACTCTAGAGCGAGGAGTGAACAAGAGCACGCAGCACACGCCAAACGGAGACAACCAAATTCCTCGTATGTGACAACGTTCTTGGCAGTAAACTTCAACTTCATCATGAATCTAAAATAGTGTTGCGCAGGCTGTATTAAAAACGTACTTGATGCTGAGGATCAGTGTAAATCCATGTCATTCCATGTCTGTTTAATTCCGTTTTGTTGTGGAAGGTGTGAGTAGTTCAGGTTTTGGGTATTTGTTCAGTACTATTTTTTTATTTTTGGGGTAATTTTTGATGTTTGAGCTTTTATTGTTACTATGTAAAGCAGCCTTGGGTTTGAGAACATTACTATATAATTGTAATATATATTATTGTAATAGTGCTTCATCACTTACTTCATCAATTAGTCTTGAAATATTGACATACACACATTTAATAAAGACAACATAATATATTTTATGTTGTGCGCACACACACACACACACTAACCTCTTCCAGCCCTGCTAATCCCTGCTCCGTGTGTGTGTGTTGCAGGCGCAAGCAGGACCCTAGCGACCATCGCCACGCTAATCCATCACACGGCAGCCTGAGTGGAGCCGGCGCTCGTGACAGCCATTCAGACCGGGGGTTAAAGGTCAAGCACCGCAGCACATCGCCAACTTCCCGGGACCGCCCTCGTCGACATAGCCCCTCCTCTCCTCCTCATCGTCATCGTCGTCACGGCGACCCCTCCTCTTCTCCCGGCGACCGCCCCCGGCGACGGCATGACACAGACTCGTCCTCCTCCGACAACGGCAGGCGACGCGCCAAACGGGAATCGCCAACGCCAAACCGCCGGCGCCGACACGACACCGACTCGGACGACTGAGGAAGCCGACCAATCAGAGAAGAGCAGCCAGTGGCTTTATCAGGAGCAGCTTTCCCTAAATCTGAAATACCTCATCCGGCACTGCACAGGGTTTTAACTGCTCTCTCATCTGATTTAGCTCCAATCGTCGAGCCCCTCGACCAGGTGGATTGTGGGTACGAGTCAAAATTGGGCCTGAGTTCGAACCCGGAGATGTCAAACTGAGTAAAAATAGACTTTATTTTTGTGGAGGCAAAAACCAGCTGGTGTCTAATGTTAAGTTTTTGTGTGCAAGAATACAAATTTCCTAGAGATTTAATATTCTGTTGTGATTATTTTTGTTAATCAACTATTTCACTATAGGAACAGTGTCTCCCTTTTTTTAATTGTGCAAAATAAATATTTTTCTGGCTGTTGTTCTAGAGCCCCAACTTCTTCACTCCTTACATTACAACACATTTCTGTACATTCTGGATATACACAACATGACTTAAAACTCAGATTTGGGCAAGTTTAACTTTTATCAGTTGCTCTGGGTCTCCCCAGTTAGCCTTTAAGAAAAGATTTGTACTGTAGCACCAGAGAAAATGATATAATTAAAGTATGGAAGGATCATCATGATTCTGCCATTGTTCTGCAAACCGCTTCATAATTCCCCTCAAAGGTGAGTTTTGAGTCACTGTTTGACAAACTTGTCACTGTCAAAACACATTTTTGTTGTAGATTTAGTCATAAAATGTAGAATAGTACATAGTGTACAACTCCCCACTCCTCTTGGTCCCTTTTCCCATTTTCTGCACTATCTCCATCTTGAGTCCTAAAAGCCAGCCCCTAAATCACTATCCTGACCCTGGAGCTGTCCATTTTACTTTTAAGAGCTTGTTAATTAATCAAGGAGTTGACAAAAGCAAGTTATACTAAGACGAGACAATCATTTACTGATGTTTTGTCCACTTGCTCCTTGTTTCCTCAATATCATCATCATTGGCTACTCCGCTCCACTCCAACGTCAGGTCCTTGACGGCCATTTTTAGCTATGCCGGATCGGGTCGGGTCGGGCTGAGTCGGCTGGAATTCGGCCTTGTGTGTAATGAGGAAGAACTGCTTTGCGTTCGCTTTGAGCTGCTGTGAAAGGGAGCTTTTCTGCTGGTTGGCAGCCGCCTCGCTCGAAAAAGAGCAAAAAAAAAGAGACAAAAGAGGAGTGCAGGAATCCAGTCTTCTCCTTCTTCTCCTCCAGTAGCCCTGGGGGCGGCTCTGAGTACCACACACACTCACACAGCGAGGGGAGTGTGGGCCGCACAAAAGCCACCCTGTAAGAGAGCCAGAGCGCAGGAGGCAAGGGAGGAATGCAAAAGAAAAAGAGAGGAGAGGAACAGAGAAGGGAGGGGAGTTTAGGAGAGTGTCAGCCCCTCGCCACGCGTTACAGGCTTTGCTGCAGTATCCATGGCGACCCGATCGGGCCTGACGGACGGATTCCTGCCTGACGCTGGGCACCGCTGGCGCCTACTACCCACCAGGACCTGACGCTCCTGTCTGTCACATCTTAAAAAGCAAACGCGACACCCCCCAGATGGGGATTATACCTGCTCCAGCACACCTGTCTGGCTTTAGAACTTAAGAGTTGGGAAAACCGAACATCGCAATGCCTCAGAGGGTTTTTATCATTTGAGGGTTATGTGCTTGCATTTTTGGGAGAAAGGCCATATTTGAAACCCTGTCATAGTTAACTCTCCTTATACACACACATTGGCCTCTCGTCTTCAGTAGTGACTTTTTCGTGACAAATAAATTTTGTGTTAGAATAATATTTTGTGTTACTTCCACCATCCAGGTAAGAATGTAATAATACACTGTTCTACGTTGATACGATTCAGTCATCAACATTGATCCCGTGTGAAAACAATCAAATGACATACATATTGGAGAGTACATTGTGTTTCATTTAAATAGCTGGTTCAGCTCATGAATAAAAACATGATATTGTAGTTGATTTTTATTTTACTTATGTCAATTATTTGACTTTGTTCACATTTCTTTCTCACAAAAAGTGAGCTTCTCATGGGCATGAAATTCCCGGCCCACTCTGGCCCTGCATATAAAGTTCCAGTGTTTGGATGGATTAATAGTGCACTACTATTCACTCTCAGTTACAATACTGTATGTATTGTACTGTATAAAGTCCTTTACCACATATAAAATCTATATTGTAAAAGGTAAACTAAAGTGAAGCAGAGTTGGAGCGGGTCTGTAACAGTTTTAGAGCTGTAGTTGCAGTGCTAAGTAAACTCCAACAGCTCCTCGGTGTTGACAGCATTTATCAGCGCAGAAACAGCTGCATGCAAAATTGAGGAGATAGTTTGAACTATAAATATTTTACCCATATATTCGCATCCCTGGAGACGTTTCAGTCACCCACAACATGAGGACTGAAGACATTTTAATGCTAGAGACCACGGGTAAAGCAGTCAGTGGAAAATGTGGCACTGGCATACAACAAAAGTGCATGGTTTTCGTCATCACAGTTTGCAGATGTAGAGTCGCACCCTTCTAAAATTAGAAAACTACGGTGACCGGGAGGGGACACCTTTGGTTCACTTAAGTTTTTCGTGGCCACGATATATAAACTCGTGGGAACGAGATATTATGTCGTGGCCACGAGATATTAATTCGTGGGAACGTCATATTAACTTGTGGAAACGTCATATTATGTCGTGGCCACAAGATCATTTTGTCGAGGGAACGACATCCTTATGTCGTGGCCACGAGATGTGAAGTCGTGGGAACATTATGTCGTTCCCTCAATAAAGCATGTTGAGGCCACGACATAATATCACGTTCCCACGAGTTAATATGACGTTCCCACGAATTAATATCTCGTGGCCACGACATAATATCACGTTCCCACGAGTTTATATATCGTGGCCACGACAAACTTAAGTGAACCGAAGGTGTCCCCTCCCGGTTACCGTAGAAAACAGTGAATATGAAACACGCAAATATCTTTGTATTTGTTTAGACATGTGCATATTATTTATTCAAAATTTTTTTGTAACTGCAAGACATATCTTGTAATTACGAGATCTTTTCTTGAGATCCGATGTAATATCTTACTAATGCAGAAAAAATATTAGACACCTTATCTCGTAATTTCGCGTTTACTTCTTGTAACTATAATTATGAGAAAAGATTGCGCAATTACGAGACACGATGTCTAATTTTTTGTTCTGTCAATGAAATGAGGATAAACTTAGGGGAAAACCCCATTGTTACTTCGTGCACGACAATAAAGCCGAACTTTTCAGTCACGCTTTTGAGTCACTCCTTTCGCCACCCTCCCGTACCGGAAGTGACCTGGTACTCACTGACGTGGCCGGAAGCCGCCATCTTGAGGAGGAAACGCCTTGAAGTTCAAGAGGAAATAAACTGACGGTAAGCGACCGAGTTTTAACATAAGAGATGACGCCTCGTATTTTCATACATGTACGCGAACATGGTAAAATCAGGGTACTCTCAACATTTATCGAAGCGCATTTAAGAAATTGAAGTTTAAGTCGTGCCTCATGTTTTGCTCCTTTTAGCGAGGTGAAGCCGAACTAGCGGCTATGCGGCTAACCCAGCTCGGCTAGCTTGCCTTTATTAGCTTAGCCGGTTAGCTTGTGAAAAAAAAGTCTGTTTGGGTGCGAAAAGGTGTGTTAAATTGCGTTTTATTAAAACCCGACGTGTTTTATTGTGTCGTTTTTTTGTGACACCGCATCCATGCGTCACGTTTAAAAAGCCGGCTAAAAACTGCTAATTAGCCGATTAGCAAGAGAGACGGATAAAAAGACTCAGCTGCGTCGAGTGTGTGTTTTTCCCTCACATAAATAATATTAATTCTGGTGTTTTATGAGGTAAAAGTATTAGCTTTTAATGTTAGAAAGGGTATTAGATTTATTTGTCCATCTTTTCTTTGGCAGCAGAGCCGGTTAGCATAGCAAACGCGCTAATATGTTAGTCTATAAGTAATATACCGAAGACTTAACGTGAATAAACTAATCTGCTCATATTCGCGAAGTATGGCGTTTATGTGATGTCAAATGTTTGTGATATGTGGTTTGAACTTAAATGGGGAAATGACTTTAGGGTGCGAACATCATAATGGAGAATTTTTGGGTGGGAAAGGCTTAATTTGAGATTATTTGACACACACCTGGCTTTAAAAGTGTTTCACAAAGTATGAGGGTTTGCTCTTTCAAATAAATTTTTGAACATTTTAACAAAGCTTTCAGTTATTTGATGATAAGGAACTGGTATTTATGGCCCTACATTATTGCTAGTTAAGACACTTGTCTAAGTCATGATATTAGGTGAATTTAAGAGAGCGATTATTTGGCATTGTGAACACAGCACAAAGTCCAACACAACCAAATCTGCATTTGACTCATCTGTGAAGAAGTGGGACGCTGACATGCCGTGCTTGAGGACGGTACCTTGCTCTCGAGTACCTCAGTGGTACCTTTACCAGTCAAGCAATTGAACCGGCAGCCCTCTGATTACGGGGTTATCTCCCTAACCGCTTCACTGCTAACTATGTGTGTGCTTACATTAATGGCATTTAGCGGACGCTCTTATCCAGAGCAGTTTCAGTTCCCTGAGAGCAAGTTGTGTCTAAGGGTCTTACTTAATGACCCTGTGGTGATAGTGCTGGAGGTAGGACTTGAACCCACGGCCTCTTGGTACAGAGGTGAATATCCTAACCACTAGACCACCACCTCCATACATTTCAATGTTTAATAAAAGTGGTTGTTTTTAAGCTAGGATTCACCCGTTCAGCAAAACTGTAGATGCCTTCCAGCAGCTTATAAAGATAAATAGGATAAATATGCCTTCCTTAATGCATTTACATCTACAGCGTTTAGCAGATGCTCTTATCCAAAGCGACTTCTGCTGCCTAATTTCAGGGACAGTTTCCCTGAGAGCAACTTGGGGTTAAGGGTCTTGCTCAGGGACCCAGTGATGACAGTGCTTTAGGTAGGATTCAGACCCACAGTCTCTTGGTCCAGAGGCGAGCATCCTAAACTCTAGACCACCACCACCACCACCACCCCAAATAGTAAACAAACCAAAAACTGAATGAATTATTTCCTCTAGACAACAGAGTAAGAGAGCAAGATGGAGGCGGCTGCATCTCTCGGCACATTTAAAAAGATTTTTTATTTGCGTATTAGTTTGAAAACTAACCTTCGATAATCATAAAACTGCGAAATATCAGTGCTGATAATGGTCCAACCTCCAGTGAGAATTTGGACACTCTCTGGACATTAGGCTATATTAAATGGTGAAGTTTGCATTTCTCCGAGCTGCTCATTTGACCTGTTTCTTACTTCCACAAACATTCTGCTTCACAGTCTCATCTTATAGGGTATATAACGATAAACAATGTTGTTCTGACTTTCTTCCAGCTCTGAGTGATTCTGACGCTTGTGAAAGATGGGCAACATCTTTGCAAACCTCTTCAAAGCCTTCGGCAAAAAGGAGATGAGAATCCTGATGGTGGGGCTCGACGCCGCCGGCAAGACCACCATCCTGTACAAACTTAAGCTGGGAGAAATCGTTACGACCATTCCAACCATCGGTCAGTAGCGGAACTCTTTCTGTCTGACAGCCACCCGCCAATTACCACCTGCATGCTGTTATGGCCATTATGTTCATAGTAGGGCTGGGCACTTAATCAAAACCAATATTCATAACCTGTAACCAATGTAATTTGACCCAATACGATTATTTCAGTTATTTTTAAAACATTTTTGTAGGAGCATTGCTTTCCCCAAAGTGTGTTCATGTGGGCTGCTGCCCCCTGTAAAACACAATGCCAGGAATGTTGGGACGTGACTCTGCCATGTCCTGCCTGTGTGTTTTCTTTTTCAGTTATTTTGAAATCACAAAGATAAGATTTATAGTCTTTCATTAGAAAAACTGTTCCAAAGTTAATAGTTGAGCTTATTTATAGTACAGAGCGTTTAAGTGAAGTATGAGGGCAAAAAAGAAGCAGAAAAATCTAAAAAGAAAATAATTATTCATTAATCGTAATCAAGGTTGAATTAATTGTGATATTAATTTGAGGTCATATTTACAATACTGTAAATGCATAGTAATCTCATTAATATGCCTGTGTACAGTATATTAAATATATATTTCTATATATTTAGTTTTTTAAATTCTAATCTTTATAAAACTTTTATGAAAAATCTGTTTCTCAATTTCAGTTTTCATTTACACAGCCTTCCCATAATATCTACAGTTATCCCATAATGTGCACATGTACAGTTACTGTTTATAATATAAATGTCTCTTTTAAGGGAAAATATTTTTATATACTTTTATTTTTTAGCTTTAGTTTCTTGTAAAATCGGTTAATATCTGTTTTATTTTGCACAGTTTTAGGGATGAGTTAGCGTTTCACTACATGTTATAATTGTGTAATTATGTATGTGACAATCTCAAACCAGTCCTTTAGGTGCCAGGTTCTTAAATAAAGAATATTAACTGTATTGACCTTGTTTTCCCGGATTGCAGGGTTTAATGTTGAAACTGTAGAGTACAAGAACATCAGCTTCACGGTGTGGGACGTCGGCGGCCAGGACAAGATTCGACCGTTGTGGAGGCATTACTTCCAGAACACACAGGGTGAGAGACTGAGGCAGTCAGCTGAGAAAGAGGGGCTCTGTAGTTGTTAAAATTAAGGCGTTTCTCAGTTTCTTGAACTGGTGTTCCATCTCCTCAGGGCTGATTTTCGTCGTGGACAGCAACGACAGAGAGCGAGTGAACGAGGCCCGAGAGGAGCTGATGAGGATGCTGGCTGAGGACGAACTCCGAGAAGCCGTGCTGCTGGTGTTCGCAAACAAACAGGTACAAACACGTTTACACATCCCACAAATATTCTGTAAATGTTGGATGTTTTAAGTTTTTGTAGATTTGGGGAGGGGAAACTATATTAACCACCTCTCAGTTGCTAGTGTTGTCACTGCACTCCTGCGCAATGTTCACTTTGTTTTCTCTGCATTATTCAGACCCAGATTATAACATTCAGCTCAAATGAGAACTTGAAAAGAACAATGCAGTTCTCACGTTACGTTCTGCTTCCTGTTTCAGAGGAAAATCAGTTCATGAGATGAAGTGCTGTTGCTACATGTAGCGTGACTTTGAGGCATTCGAGCTCAGATTGAAAGTGAAATCCTGAGACTGAACATAGGCTTTGTTTTGGAAAATCGGTGTGAAAATGGAACTGCTGAAACAAAACCTTATGTAACAGCTAAATCAGCTTTTTCTGTTTTATTAGAAAGTGAAAGAAACCAGATTAGTTCTGCTTTTTCAGTTAAAGAATTTACGGTAAAGGTATGCTCCAAAATGTAGTATTGCTTCAGTATTGCTTTTGTTTTTATTCTTGATCCACAGTAGCATTTTGGCCACATTGTTCCTTTACCGTCTCGAGTCTTCCTCTTAAGTGTAATTCAGTCCCTCCAAGTTTCGCAGGGTTTTTTGGGATTGTTTGCTCCGCACCCGAGTTCGGGGGCTTGTGTTCACACCTGCCTAAACTAAACACGGCGGGTGTGAATTCACCCTTAAATATAGACGACCTGTTGAAAATAAAATGCACTTGCTTGTCGAGAGACATTGTATGATGTCTGATCAACAATTTCATTTTGAATTGATAATTTTTTATTATGTGCCTCATTTGTTTAAACTGTAGAAACTGGAGCCACGTTGTCTCGTCTCTCTGAGAGTGTGACTGTGACTTTGACAATCAACATTGTATTGGTGTAGGTCAGTGTATCGTTGCTCATTGATTTCTCACTCCCAGGACCTGCCAAACGCCATGAACGCAGCCGAGATTACGGACAAGCTGGGTCTGCACTCGCTTCGCCACAGAAACTGGTACATCCAGGCGACGTGCGCCACTAGCGGGGATGGCCTGTACGAGGGGCTCGACTGGCTCTCCAATCAGCTGAAAAACCAGAAATGATCACCTCTCTCTGCCCTTCTTTTGTCCTCTACCTTTTTTCGGTTGTCCATTTAGATCGTCTCCTACACACATGCTTTACTTCTCTTAGAAAAACGTTTCTTTTGGTTGTGTTCGTTTGTTTTTGTTTTTTTTAAAGAAGAAAGTGCCGGAAGCTGCTCTACTCTCATACATCTGGTTACAGCAAAATGAGATGCGGACACTTCAGCACCGAATCTGACCTTGGAAGTGCCCTCACTCTCGTCTGTTTTTTTTCTTTTGGTCCCCCCCCTTCCCCTCCCACTCCCCCATGGTGAGGCAGCTTTTGGACCACTTATGCAAAATGTGCATATAATGCATACATGCATACATTATACTATATATAGATATATATAATCAGCCTTTTCTCTTCTTTGTTTTCTTATGTTATTTAATCATTCAGAGGTAGGTTGTAGTGAGAAGGGAGGTGGGGGGTGAAGCGTGGTGAGAAATGTCAGTTCCGGTGGGCGCAAAATCGATTTTGAGTTACAAAACGTACTGTAAAAGTCGAGTCATTGGTCTCAAACTACGTACAGTAATTTAAGACGGAATACGAATGCACGCACACACACACACACACACACTACCTATAAACAGAGGATCCAAAACCAAAAAGAGCTCAGTTCTACTCCACAAAGGTTTGCATGGCCTAGCTTTATTAGAATTATGAGACGTCTCGTTGTACGTCTTGCGGAGCCTTTTGTTCGATGCCGTCACACATGCACGCCCTCCCGAAAACGCCGTCTTTGCTCGCTTTCACGTAATGAACTACAGCAGACCTGTCGGGTCCCTCCACACAGAGCTTAACGCCTTCTTTTGTTTCAAGCTTTTCCGGTAACGGGGTTAAATCATTCCGTCTCAGGTTAAATCATGCTTTCCCTTTACTTTACTGGAAAAATGTGAGTCTGTGAAAAACAGTTTCCAGAGCTTGACGAAGCGAAGGCTTTGCTGTTCTTCATCATAGTCTGCGTTTTTCCCTCACCGTGCATGAGATCACGCTCTTCAGCAGCCGTGGTTTTTATAGAGCGTTTTTATTTCGGTTCCGATTCCCAGGAAATGCTGCAGGTAGAGCTGATTATGCACGGCAGAAAGTGTAAGTTAGGAGTATTACAGAGGGAATATTCCTGCTTTCGTGGAACATATCCTCGATCTCTAGAGAGGGGAGACCCCGACCTTTGGGCCTCAGAGGCCTCATCAGCACACTCATAATTCCCAAACCCCCGATTTCCTCAAGCTTCTGCTCGGCAGGTCAGTCGGTCTCTTTTGAATGGCCGTGTGAGACTTTAGTGCATCTTGTTTCCAGCCTCCTGCCTTCATCCTCTCCAACGGGTCGACGTAATTCATCTCTCTTGAATGTTGATGGTACAGCAATATTAAAGCCTGTTGGAGCGTTTGCGTGGTTTTGTTGTCCTCTAGGTGACTCATGGTGCCTTCGTAATCTACAGAGCTCCTGGCTTGAACTCGGTAGGGAATGTACTGTTCTCCCACTTTTGCTGGTTTTACTAAAATAAAGTCCACTCGCTTTGTTTCTGAACTTGTTACAAAGAAAAGTACATTTAAAGTGAATGCGCAGAACAAGATCCACAGCAACCGCGTACGAGTTCGCTTCGATTCTTTTACTGTCCTACTGGAACCTCTGGTTTTATAGACACTGATTGCTTGCGTTTGGGCTAAACATGTATGAATCTCTTTTTCCTCTCCTAGGCGAAGTTTGTCTGATAGTGTGACTTAACATGAATGTTCAGATTTTTTAAATTGTAAACTTATCTCGCCTTGTGTTTTGAAAGAGAAGCACTGTAATTAAAGAAATTAGTGTAAAATGTTGTTTCGTGTCGTTATTTTAGCACTTTAAGCTTCCTCACGCTTCACCACAAGACTGTATTAGACCGTTCTCCAGGCCTTCCTCATTAGCCAAGTTTCCATCCAGTTTTTTGGGCCGTTTTGTTATCGACAAACAGAATATGCGTAAAAAAAATGTGCGAAATTTGCCGTCTCCAGCCTGTTTCCATCCAACTGGCTTTTTATCAAAACGAACTGTCGCATAGGTTTTGGTGTATCACAAAAAAAAATCTGCCCTTGAGCCGTTTCCACACATAATTTTGTGTATGTCGCAAATTATCTACCTTTTGTTTTCCACGTGACGCCCCCCTCCGCTAAACAAAGAAACAAAGTGATGGAGAGATTATTCAGTTTTTTGAAATTTGCCAGCTTACTGTTATTTCAGTTTCACAAATAATTGGAATTGTACAAAACATCCGAAGACGACAGCAGAATGAAGCAGTTGCTTGTCTGATAGCCCTAGAGCTCGAAGAAAGTACCGCAGTGCGACGAAACCCACGTGATGAAAATGTATCATGTGACACATTTATTTGCGTTAAAGCCCTTTTTTTTCCCGACAAAAAGTGTTTCCAAAGTAGTTTTTGCGACATCTGAAGTATCGATATAGAAGTTATGCGCTAAAGTTAAACGGAAAAATATTATGTCGACATTTACAAAATTTTATCGATAATTAGCATTTCCATCAGCTATATCGGTAAAAAATTTGAAGCGCTAAATATTTTTTCGCAAAAACTCCTTGCATGGAAACCTGGCTTATTTTCCTCATTAGCAGCGTTTTGTTGAACGATATGCACGATAATATTGGAATCGTATCGGCATTGCTTAGATTTGCCCGATATTTCCAACCGGCGCATTTATTGTATGTGGGAAAGGTAGCGCTTGCTTCAGGCATGTCCAAAGTTCGAGGTGGGACTTTATACAGTCCGCGTCTTGTGTCTTAAAATGTATGGCGTTATTTTGTGGAACGTTCGCCAGCAAAATCTCTCGTCTTTACCCACTCATCTCAGTCTTCGCGCACAATTTTATAAAGAACGAACTAAACTGTGTGTTAGCTTCACTTAGTGAACGTGAGGTCACACATGGGGCTGTGTCCCAAGCTGCATACTGCCACACTTAATAGTATGGTAAGTAAGGTGCTCTTATCATACTTTTCTATGTGGTAGTATGCATCTCAGGAAATAGCCGGGGTTGTAGCTTAACGGCTCTCTACACACTAGGTAGTGCGCATGGGGAGTCACACACGCCGTATTTGACTTGGTACATTACATAGGGCGGGAAGTGACTTTTTCTTAAAATGTGCACTACGCTGGAAATGCTCCGCCCTCGCTCCACTCTGCTTTCACACTCGCTTGACTTGGCGCCGGATTAGAAAGTGTCATTTTTGTGTCAAAATTCTGAGTGTGCAGTGGAACTTTGGTGAGTAAAATATCGTCTCCACACGCTCGACTCTGCCTTCCTCATTTATCAGCATTGGCAGATATAAGCTTGAAAAAATTGGATATCGGCATTGGATAATAATTTCCATATCGTGCATCCCTAGTTAAAAGGAAACAGGGAATAGATAACTACATTCATTCTGCCTGCTTGATGCTTGATGTTTTTATGTCAGTAACAAGCGTCCGGTGTCTGATTTTGCAGGTGCTCCTTGTGGGAAGCAAAGCAGCCGTCTGATCTTCCATGGTCTGATTCTTATGCATACAAAAGCCCATATTCATGCGCTTATTCCTCTGATGTTGGCAGAACGAGAGAGAGAGGGAGGATGGAATAAGAGAGAAACACTCTATCAGGTGTTCTCACGGCCAGAGCAGTGACTTGTGTCCAGTTTGGAGGAGGACAAGGTTAAAAGCCTTCACCCAAAATCACCTCAAACACAACCAGCGAGCAAAAGCGGACGAGTGCCAACAGCACAAAGCCCCGAATGTATTGCCAGAATGTATTGGGACACCTGCCTTTACACACAGATGAATTTTAATGAAACCCCATTCTTAATCCGTAGTCTTTAATCTGGAGTTGATCCACACTTTCCCGCTGTAACAGCGTCAACTCTTCTGGGAAGGCTGTCCGCCAGCTTTAGCAGTGTGTTTATGGGAATTTTTGATCGTTCCTCCAGAAGAGCATTCGTGAGCTCAGCTACTGATGTCGGA
>JAVGVS010000416.1:0-135000 GCA_032718565.1 Distichodus sexfasciatus | reverse complement strand
GTATCAGTGAATCCTTGCGCTGTGTGAGTTGGTGGTGGTCTGATGCATTCAGACACTCACCTCTGGACACACGGGTTGTGGGTTCAAATCCTACCTTCGGCACGACCACCACTGGGTCCCTGAGCAAGACCCTCAACCCCACAGAATTAGCGAACTAGAAGTCACTCTGGAAAAGAGCATCTGCTAAATGCTGTAAATGAAATGAAATAAATAATAATGCAAAACAACACCTAATACGTTAGCGAAGTGTACATATTCATCATCATTCATCAGAAGTTGATACTTGTGAAATCTTATCAATACGAGTGAGAACATTTTAGCTTCGTCGATCAGCCAATGGCTAAATAACCTTTAGTACTAAATGTAAAAAGCTTTTTTAAGTGCCAATACTTACCAAGGAACTTTAAAAAATGCTTAAAACTGGTGATCTTAGTAATTTTTTTGAGAAGAATACTTTAATACTTTGCTATGGTACTATTAAAAGTACTTAAACTAATAAATTATGTGATTTGAGATTATGTGAATTCACTTCCTAAATGTACTTCATGATAAATATCATATTACCAAAAAACCAATACTTTATTATCAGTAAGTTTTTTTAGTACTTCTGTCCTTTCACTTAAATATTTTTGTATTCTAGTACTTTTACTTTGATTCAGGATTTTTCAGAATTATGTGATACTAGTACTTATCTTCAGTACTCTTTCTACGGCTCCTCTAACTTGACCCTGTTGCTGAAACGGTGCGCTGCTGTAGGTTGTCTTCGGGTTGGGGGTGAGGTGAGTGAGATGGGAGTGGGGTTATAACGCTAGACAAGGTGAACAACAGCTCCACGCAGGAAAAGACGAATGACTTGAGCTACATCTGTGTGTGTGTGTGTGTTATAAAACATTGCAGGAGCGACTTAGGACACAGCTCACCATGACACCCTGCCATCCCAGAATAATAATCCCAAATTAATACCTCACACGTTGGCCAACATGGCAGGACAGCTGGCTATGGGATGGCGGACCTGATTAATAATATGTAATAATAATAATAAGCCATGTATATATATATAATAATAATAATAATAATAATATAAACTTTTACCTACTTTTCGCTTACATGTAATTTGTATTATAATATAATATAATATAATATAATATAATATAATATAATATAATATAATATAATATAATATAATATATAATATAATATAATATAATATAATATTTAAATATGATTATACTATATATTCCTAAATATAAATCATTTTATATAATAATTAA
The DNA here is from genome assembly GCA_032718565.1 of Distichodus sexfasciatus. Taxonomy (NCBI): domain Eukaryota; kingdom Metazoa; phylum Chordata; class Actinopteri; order Characiformes; family Distichodontidae; genus Distichodus; species Distichodus sexfasciatus. The sequence goes on along the minus strand of JAVGVS010000416.1, from coordinate 133,729 downwards.
ATAATAAAATTTATTTATATACCTTTTTTACATAAAATGAATGAAATTATTACTTTATATACATGGCCTAATTATATTTGATTTATTTATTGTTATTGCAATTAAAATAATTTTTCTATATGACTTGCATATAACATGTGTATAAAATAGATTACTGCTCTGAAAATGATTACAGTTTAGAAATTAAAATATTAATGATAAAAAATGGAAAATGGGGTTCAAATAAAGTTGAAATAATAAAGGTTTCAGTCTAGAGTAAAGATTTAAACGTTTAATTTAAATTTCTCTCTCTCTCTCTCTCTCTCTCTCTCTCTCTTTTAGCCTAATGTTCTCTTGTAACTACAGAGGTGTGAGAGCTGCTTTGTTCTTCTCTACAGATCAGATAGACTTCAGTCAGACTTCTGCAGCTGTGAGCTATAGGGGAGCGGATCAGACATCTTTTAATACAGGCTCTCCTCTGAATTGAGGGTCTAGGGGCACCAGTTAGCATAGTGTAAGTAAGCCACTTCAGCAGCAAGTCTAACAATGTTTGCCTCGTTTGTTTTCGCTGAAGGTGTGGAGCTTTCACTGTGTTTACACTTTCCTGTAAAATATCTCACGTTGTCCTGGCCGTTAAGCAGACATAGCTGATTTCTTGCGATATGATGCATTATAATATGGCTTCCTCTTAGCCCGTGCATGAATACAATTTGCTTCTTTTCTTTACTTCGAATTACTCTAAAAGCATTTTTGGCTGCCTAAATCAGGCATTTTAAACAGCAATCTAAAAAGGCCCGCAAAATCCTGGAGGAACTGTTTTAAGTGCAGTGTGTGTTGTTGCAGAACAGACATATCCACATACAGATCTTTAAGGCAGACGAGGTATGGTATACAGCAATTCAATTTCTGGTACTAACACCAAGTCCTCTTTTTCTCTTCTTCTCCTGGAGATTTCAACGCATTAATACACCTTTGTTGTTAAGTAGAAATCATTTGCAGTAGTGTCATAAGCCAGAAACCAGAACCAAGCGATCAGGAAAAGCATCTACGGAACAGAATTGTCTTTAGCTCATTTGGAAGTTGAAGTTAAGATCCTTAATTTTGCAAATTATTTCAGCAGTATTTTTTATATAAACATTAAAGATGTTTATTCAATATTTCTCTCTTACATATCTATAATGAGGAAATCACTTCACTGGAAGCAGTTATCATATTATCATATGTTAAACTCAACAAAACCACAGTATGAACACTCCTCCAAGACCAAACTCACTGTTTTGTGGCTGCAAGTTGTTATAATGCAGAGACATTCCTATGGCTTAGTGTAGCGAAGAAACATGAGATTAGTGCACTTCTTTATCCATTTGGTATCTATCTGGACACAGAATAAAATTATTTGATAACAAACAATACATTTTTTCTATATTTTTCCCTATTGATTACTCTCTAATATAAAATAAATAATATCTTTTCTGATTGATTGAAAATGAAGAAATACTACTTTCTTTGGACTCATTTTGGTCTGTAAAATGAACTGCTTTTGGCCTTTCTGGAAAAGAACTACATTTTTGCGCCTGATGGCGTTCCATATAGTGTGCGTTTACATCGCGAATAATGTAATTAATGCCTTTTTACGCAATTACTTCAGTTTGTGCGCGGAATTACTCAGAAATAATTTCACATACAGAGGAATGAATATAATGTTGGTAAGTTGAAGAGTCTTGTGATTGTGACGGTATGTGTGTGGTTTGTGTAAGTTCACTAATTAATAAACAACACAAAATGCCTGCGTCGCTCTCAGAGTTTTAATAGTAATATTCTCAGAGTTGTGGTCTCGACTGGTCTCCAAATAAAATCCTGAGTGCTCTTTGTCCAGGTCGGAGACAAGACAGAACTTTTAAAAACTCTCTGGAGTGCACTACCTTTACTACACAAATCACAATTACAGTTAAGCATCTGTATTTTTTCTCTCTCGTTTCATTTTTCTCTGTAAGTTTCAGCGCTAAATGCCCCCACCTCTCCAGACTGCTTTTCGCAGGCGCCAGTTTCAGGCCCTAAAGCGAGTCGCTGAATCACTTCACACTCCAAACTGCAACCTGATTACACATCAAATAGCTCGACTAAAGACTAAACATCAAAAGCAGTCGAGGTGTGAAAGAAAGGAGAGACCTGTTGGGAAAAGCGAGGTGTGAGAAGCACGTTTTAACCCACCTGGCTTTATTTAGCTCAAAGTTAACACCAGAGGGCGCCTCGTCGGCTGCCACTGATACATCGGTCAGAGCGGTCAGCGGAAAAGAGGAGAACACTTACTGTACATGATAATACTCCCATATACACACACACACACACACACACACACACACAGTACTGTACAAGTTTTATTCAGGTGTGAAAATGCTGTCAACAAAAGATGCTTTCAAAAAATGGAAGTGTTTATCATTTATTTTCATCAATCAACAAAATGCGTATGAATGAACAAAGAAATCTAAATCAAATCAATATTTGGTGTGACCTGCTTTGCCTTCCAAGAAACAGCATCAATTCTTCTAAATTGCCACTTGCTTTTGAGTTTTGAAGAACTCGGCTGGTAGAGTTGTTCCCAAACATCTTGGAGAACTAACACAGATCTTCTGTGGATAGTCTTCCTCCATCACTTCTGTCTCTACATGTAATCCCAGACACACTCATTGATGTTGAGATAAGACTCTGTAGGGGACCATACCATCACTTACAGGACTCTTGTACACCAAACACCAACACACCAAATAATTGATTTGATTTAGATTTTTCTTTTGTTCGCTCACTTTGCATTTTGTAGAATTGATAAAATAAACCAATCATTATTTATATTTCTGAAAGCATTCTTTGTTTACAACATTTTTCTACCTAAAACTTTTGCACACTACTGTATATATATATATATATATATATATATATATATATATATATATATATATATATATATATATATATATATATATATATATATATATATATTCTTACTCCTTAGGTTTTAATTTGTGCACGAATTTCTTTGTTGTTAACTGCAAATTTCTAAATTCTATTTTTTGGTTCCACAGTCTTAAACGTGCAGAAAAATTTACTTCATATTTAGCCTTATATAACTATTTACTTAGAAACCAAAGGATTTAAACCTTTAAATAATATGGCAAATTATTATATGTGAGTGATTGTGTATTTGTGAACACACAACCAAATGTGAGCCTCTGCATCTGAACCATCCGTAAAGAACAGCTCTTTGGCAGCACCCGAGGAGCAGTACCTCAGTGGTACCTGTACCAATTTGGGACCTCAGTTTACTTATTTTTTTGAGTAAACCCAACTTTTAGAGTCAATACGTGAGTGATTATTTGTCACTGTGAACACAGCACAGCACACAGTCACCACAGCGAAGTCTGACCTCTGCTTTTGACCCATCTGTGAAGGCACAGTGGGCAGCTTTGCTTTTTTGAGAGTGCCTGGGGAGCAGTGCTCGGAGACGGTACTCAGTGGTACTTTTACCGGTCTAGGATTTGAACTGGCGACCTTCCGATCACAGGGCCAACTCCCAAACTGTAACACCACTAACTGCCACACAATTGTGTTAATTCAAGATGAGTTCAAACAGGACAGTAAATCGACTTGTTATTACTTAAAACTTTAAATAAAAAAAAAATGTAAATTTAAATTAAGATTTGGCCTTGTGATCAGAAGATCACCGGTTCAAGTCTTGGGCAACAAAAGGAACCACTAAGGTACTCGTGAGCAAGGTACCGTTCCCAAACACTGCTACTTGGTTCTGCTAGAGGTCACATTTGGCTGTGGTGCATTGTGCTGTGTTCACAATGACAAATTGTGAACACAGCACAGTTGATAGCGTAATGGTTGGGGCGTTCGGTCTGCGATCGGACGTTCGCTGGTTTGAATCCCAGACTGGTAAAGTTACTACTGAAGTACTCATGAGCAAGGTACCCTCTCCAAGCTCTGGTCCCCAGGCGCCGCCCTTGTTAGCTGCCCAATGCTCCCTTACGGATGGGTCAAATGCAGAGGTCACATTTGGTTGTGCTGTGTTCACAATGACGAATAATCACTCACTTATAATAACACCAACCTTTCTGAACTTTAAAAACTTTTGTCTAATGAATTGAACATTATTAGTGAACTCTCCCTTTTTTACCATCTTTCTTTGTTTTACTCAAATGATTTCTCTTAGATCACTTTATACAAGTTCAAAAATCAAAAACCGAAGGCCGTCTTTGCTCCTGCAGCGAGGAAGATGACAGAGAAAGGAAACAGGATGAAGAAAGGGAGGGATCTTTAATTGCTATTAGGTCGATTGTTTGGCGTGTATATGTTTATTGGGCGTTGCTGCTGGGGTGTCGACGTTCTCACCACGTTGCCTCTCACGCCGGAGTTGGCAGGACAGTAACTGGCACCTAGCTGCTAACTGGCTCTCGCTCACCTGGGTGTCAAGATTGTTATGTGGTTTTGGTGGAAGCGACCGCAGACGGCTCTCAACCCCCTCCTCCTCCTCCTCCTCCTCCTGCCTCGGGCCGAGGTTCCGGGTCACGCCGCTTTACATTTACATTGACTTTTACATTTACAGCATTTAGCAGACGCTCTTATCCAGAGTGAGGAACGTCACTGCTTTGTATGCAGGTCTGCTGAGCACACCTGTAAATCAAGATCAATCAGCTGCTCTTACGCCCTGTTACCAGTATTGCGGCGCTACTTTAATACAGTAGCTACTCAAGCTACAAGCTACATTTGTTACTGATAAACTACAGAGAAGTTTAAGTAAGTTAAGTAAGTTTACATCTCCTTCTCCATCTTCACCTCCATCTTCACCTCCATCTCCATCTTCATCTCGTCCTCCATCTTCATCTCCTCTTCCACCTTTATCTTTACTTCCATCTCCATTGTCACCTTCACCACCTTTTCCATCCTTATTTACACCTCAGTCTCTACCTTTATTTCCATCACTGTCTCCATCACAGTCTCTATCTTCACCTCCATCTCCATCTTCATCTCAGTCTCTATCTTCACCTCCATCTCTACCTCCATTTTGATTTTTATCTCCATCTCTACTTCCAGCTCCTTCTATCTCCATCTTCATCTCCATCTCTATCTCTGTCTTCATCTTCATCTCCTTTATCTTTACTTCCATCTCCATTGTCACCTTCACCACTTTTTCCATCCTTATTTCCATCTCTGTCTCCATCACCATCTCTATCTTCTTCTCCACCTTCAGCTCCACCTTCATACCTGTACCCATCTTCATCTCTACAGGGAAACATCGCTCAGATGACAAAAATGTCATAATGCCCTAATGTGGGGCATGAATGTGAGGCATTCTGCCCCGGGCCGGTGGTTCTCCTCATATTTGGTGCTGTCACCAATGACAACCTCCAGCTCTTTTTGTGTTGCGCCTTACTAAGCTGGCTCCTCTAACGCTCTGAAAAGAACCAAATTATTATTGAGGGGATTTTTTTGTCTGGACAAAAAAAAAAAGAAGTAGAAAAGCCAAGAAGAAAATGCCGCTGTTGCCCCCTCCCACTCCTAATTGTAACCAAGCGGGATTGAGGTCCAGGCTGGGGCTGGAGCTGGAGCCGGACCGGGCTCTAATCCGGAACGCTCATTGTTGGGCGATGGCGCGCGTGGTGAGCGCTGGCTTTTGTGATTGGCCGTGTCAGCAGGGGACGAGGTTTTGGTTCGGTCTTGTAGTACAATGACCCCAAAGAGCAACGAAAAGGGGGTTTTAGTCCATTCAGGTCAAACTAAAGATGTGGAGACCTGCAGAGAGGGTAATGCCGTTGCAGGTTTCTTGTCTAGATTAGATTGGGGTGGGAGTACTGCGGTGTGTGTGTGTGGGGGGGGTGTTTTGGGGGAGGTTTTTTTTATCCATACAGGTAAGCTGCCTTGTCAAACGCTGTTTTTCAGTCCAGCTTTAGAAGAAAAGGGCATCGCTTAATATCACTGCTGGAAGATCAGCATGGCTACCGACGCTGTTCCCTCTTCAGTCATACCACAATAACACTAATATTAATAATTACTAGATTACTAGCAGTTCATAATGTGTGGTAAAAACGTAGATAAAGGATGAAAGTGTGAAAAAGTTAACGAGGAGAAATGATAAAGGCTGTTTATAGACGTTTCAGCTGATGAGAGTTGAGCTGACCACAAGAAAAGTAATAGCACAGCTCTGAACCTAACCCCCTTGTGGCCAAAATATGGAATGACAGCCTTAATAGAGTGGGATAAGAGGAAGAAGAGCATGAAGAAGACATACTGACAAGAACAATATAATAGATAGATTGATAGGTGGATTGATTGATTGATTGATGGATGGATAGAGAGACACAAATGAATCTGGGTACATTTTTATTTTTCAGTTTATATTTATTTGGTTATGGTGTTAATAGCTAGCATCCTCTAACAGCAAGTTGGACGTAAAGCACGTCCTCTGTGTTCAGTGTCAGAAATAAACAACAACACAAACAACAACAACAACAACAACAACGAGTAGAGGCGAAGATCAGCAGCTGGCACTGAGGTAAACCCGGACTGGCATCACAGCACAACAACACAGTCCACACACAACATGCTACTCTCTTGCTTAAGAAATATATACTCTTACTAATATATACATTTACTGTCAAATAAATAATCATAAAAAACCATCAAAACTCTAGAAAATCTATACACACACACGAGACTAATCTTTACAAAGCTTTGGAATTGATATTAGGACACAAGTTAAAGTGAGAATGGACACACAGCCCACTCCATTCAGAGAGAAATTATTACATTACCTTGAGAAAAATGACAAAATGTAACAGAATATTTATCCTAATCCAGTAATAAACACATATTTTACATTTGACCTCGTAAAGATACTGATAAACTACAGTTCTGAACATTAATGAACATTCATTATGAGTATTAATAACATTTTCTGACATAACTGCAGCAAACACTAAGTTTGTATTCCTTTAATCTGATCTGGTTTGTCACCGTCGTTAAAGGGCAAGTGACCGTCGTTCACTTTACACACAATCTGCTTAATTTACCCTTTAATGTAACAGTTACTTCCCTTTGATCGACAAATGCAACCTCTACAAAAGAAATTAGTAAGAAAACTTCACATTTTTTAGCTCATCACTATGCTTATACAGAGTCTTTCACAGAAAGAAGAAATTTCAGACGTACGTGTTCACACACATGAGAACTAAAGCTGCACACACACACACACACACACAGTAAGTTTGAATATGTCGTTAGCAGCATACAGACGAAAACAAAACTTACACAAAGCTGCTGTGGGATTTTACACACCGACCAGCCACAACGTTATCACTACGGACAGGTGACGTGAGTACCACAGATCACCTGGTTACCATGGTAACCTGCAGACAGTGGGGATATAATAGGCAGCAACTGACTATTTTGTAGGTAAGTGATTATACTGTAACTAACATCTGATTTCACTTCTTACCTTATGTGACCCCGCCTGTGAAAACCCGGCTAAAGTGGCCAGATCTAATCACGACATGACGAGCGTTAAAGTAGTCACAGCCAGAAAAAGGTCAGAAATCGGCAAAACTTAGCTTCGTGAACATTGCTTTTCTATCGTCTTTAGAATTACTTTCTGTGGAAAAACCCCTGGTGATTTGGGTGTTATTCCGTTTAGGAACTTCGTTGCTGTCATTAGAAAGTGCATACAGACCTTAATTTAAACGCTCAAACACGTCACAATCAGCACATTGCTTACGATGGATGAACGTTTTGTTAAGCTAACCAGCCTATTCCATGGATATTTTATGCTTGCTACCTGTGTGTGTGTTGGTGTGTGTATGTGGGCGGAACTCTGCCACTCTGTTAACGAGAAGGACTGTAATTGTGCCACCGTTCATTTCAGTGTTATTGGTCTGCTTTTTTGCCATGCACATCATAAATAACCAATTTTTATCAGAATTTCCCCATAAACATGTAATATCGGGCGGCACGGTGTCGCAGTGGTTAGCGCTGCCGCCTCACAGCGAGAAGGTCCTGGGTTTGAGGCCAGGGTCGGCCGTGGGGTCTTTCTGTGTGGAGTTTGCGTGCTCTCCCCGTGTTGGCGTGGGTTTCCTCCGGGCGCTCCGGTTTCCTCCCACAGTCCAAAAGCATGCAATATAGGTTTACTGGCGGCTCTAAATTGGCCCCGTAAGATGTTCATGTGTGAGTGTGTGTGCCCTGCAGTGTGTTGGTCCCCACCTTGCGCCCGTAGTTCCCGGGATAGGCTCCGGTCCTCCGCGACCCCAGTTGGGATAAAGGGTGAATGAATGAATGAATGAATCATACATCAAACGGGAGAATGTAGCTTTAGTTTGGTTTATGACACATAGTCAGGATAATTACGGTTTGATGGTGTTGAACATATGTTTTTAAATTGACATTTTCCGTAATTTGCCAAATCTTTGACGTGTCGTTATTCGGTCGGTATTAAAGTTATCAATGTGAAATTTTCACAATATGTTCCTCACATTATGTAGAATAACTTCAAAAATAGAGACTTTATCCGGGTTATCACAGGCAGGGTCACGTATAGGGCAAATTTCCAGGATGTCCATTGGTATTACAGTTCAACATATGACAACATATTCTGATAAACTCCACTGTTTGCTGCAAACGTTTTGTTTTTGTCAGGGATTCTGAGTGTTTTTTAAATCGCTCAAAACTGCGTTACCGGTACAGAGCTGCCTCTCTTTTGACTCACAGCGTATACGCCAAACTGGTCTGGACTGATGTCTTCAGGCCAAAGCAGAGGCAGCAGACTGGAAAAACGCTTCCTGATATAGGAGTTTCTTCCCCTAAAGACGTCTAGATGGAATTACTCGGCCTGCGACGTTGACTTGGTACTTGTTGAGGAGAGCTGAGATCGTTGAAGAGTAAACTCCGGTTATGATTCATAAAGCAAACCGGAAAATTCACAGAAACTCACAAATATGTAACGTTCAACTCGTGCACAAGTGCATTCATAACCTAATCGGTAACTCGTTAACCTGTTTCCAGGGTTCATTTGTTTGGTCTCTCTCTGGTCCTCACACACACACACACACATTTACTTCACTATACTTTTGGGGGAAATTCCACACACATAATAACAGCCGTAGCTAAATAAGACTAAGATCAACTAGTTCGTTTTCAGGTAAAATAAGTGATTATTTGTCGTTGTGAACGCACCACAGCACTGCATTTGACCTATCAGTGAAAAAGCAGTGGCCAGCAGGTACCTCAGTGGTACCTTTACCAGTCCGGGACTTGAACCAGCGACCTTCCGATCACAGGGTCGACCCTCTAACCTCCAATCTGCAGGTGTAGAGTCCCCAAAATAAGTTTATAAACACACACACACACACACGCACACACACACACACAGAGCAGCTCCTGTGGTTCAGTGGTCTAAGCATTGCTGCCAGGTGAAGATGTTGCTGAATAATCATTTCCTCCAGGATTTCGCGGGTGTTTTTATGAGATTGTTGTGGCCTAAAATGGCAGATTTTGCGGCAGCTTTTTGAAAAAAAAGTTGCGATGAAAGCTGCAGTGTTTTTAGCCGTTTTGTTGCAGTAAAGTTCTGTGAGCGAGTCAAAGTTGTGGAATAATTTGCGATTTTGTCTCCCTTTATAATGATTCTTTAACAATGATTTAAAATGAAGGAAACAAAACCACTATTACTTTAATGAACCATTTCGTTATTTTTGAAGGTAAATGTGAGGTGTTTTTATCACGTTACCTGCGTCTTCTACACGTAACAAGGACGTGAGTTCCCTGACCAACGGCTCAGCGTTTTGTGGGAAACAACAATTTGATTGGTCGAATTTCATTGCTGGGCATTTGGTCAAAGTTGCACGGGTAGTAATGAATTTTCGAGGTTTGGCTGAATTTGGTGTTAATAGTTGCGATCGTGAAATCCTGGAGGGTCTGAATAATTCAGGCGTAGTTTGTAGGGTATGATCAAATTAATCATATAATCAATGCATCGCAATGCAGACGTGGACGATTCTGCATGGATGCAATGGCAGACCATAATCGATTATAACGGAGGTTTTCCACCAGCGATCTGCTGCCCGCTAGTGGTCCGCGGCGCCTTTGCAGGTCGTCCATGACACGCGATCCACTTTCACTACTGAAATCACTTTGCAAAATTATTCCTTTTTTCAGTTTTCTAAACATATCCAGATGATTTGGGCATCTTTATGAATAAGGAATTGAATGCAAATATCTAAAAAATAATACAAAAAATACTCCCTCCCACACTCACACTGCTTAGTCTAAGTGGTAGTGCCTGGGACAGAAGCAGTTGAAAACCCCTGAATCATATCATAATGACATTGCTTGGTGATTTTCTGGTTACGGCATAAAAATTCAAGTTAAAAAGAACATCACTGTAGCAACTATTTGCGTGCAATGTGAAGTAATGTAGAAAAATTGACGACATGCATTGTGATATTGCATCAAATCAAATCGTTGACCTAATAATCGTAATCAAATCGAATCATGAGAACAGAGAAGGTTCACGCCTCTAGTGAAACAGTTAGGAGGTTCGCCCCGTCATCTGAAGGCCGGCAGTTCAAGCAAGGCACCGTTCTGTGCTTGTCCTGCGCTGTGTTCACAATCACAAATAATCACTCACTTTTGGGAATGTCCTGCTCTTAACCCTAACCCTAACCCTAGCCAAAATCAAAGTGAAGCACCTCTAACCCCAACCATGACCTCCGTCATGAAAACCGCTCTTACATTCCTTTTAGTACAAATCATATCGTAGCAAACAAAACTTAAACAAACAGGGACGACACTTAGTCGTCCCATAAAAGACAGGTCTGAAAATTGGCCCCAGATGTAGTCTTTTGTGGGCACACAGTCACACACTTTCACACACTCTCATCATATCATACAGCATTTACGTTTTACGTATTACGTATTTTTTTAGTAGTGTTAAAAATAAAACGTCTACAGCTACCGCTAGCAGGAGAGGATTCGCGCGGCAGCTTCCGGAGCGCCACGTGCCACCGCAAGAAAATAAAAACCTCACTTCCTCCGAAGGGTCTCTGATATTTTTCCTCCCCCCCCACAATACAACAATCGCCAGGGTCTACAGGGAGCTTCGTTCGTCTCCAGTACACCCTTTTCCCCAAATTAGTCTTTGAGCGTCTGGGTCACAGCTTTGAGCGGCAGGAAAAAAGTGTGTCTTAGCGAGTGAAAAGTAGGGATGTAACGATACATCGACCTTTATCAATACAGCGATTCAGTCATCAACGAGCCCGAAGTGAAAACGTCGATCAGACGTGGTATAATAATGTAGACTGAGCAGATTGCTTTTCATTTCAGTGTCTGGTTGAGCTCAGGACTAAAATCTGAATTAAAGTTAAATCGGCGTATGATATTGTCTCTTATCGATCGCTGACTCCTGAATGGTATCGAATCATAATCGTAGCGTATCGACTTTGTGCTTCAGACGTCGCATCGTTGTCCGTATCGATATGATATGGCGATGGAACCGGTGATTTACACCCTTACTTGTTTACACCACATCACATCACATCCTCACGTTTCCGGCTCCACCAAAAGTTTTCAGAGAAAAGTTCTCTCTGCGAAGGAGATGATGCGAGGACGAGTTACGGCCGTCCCCAGTTTTTCGTTTTATCGTCTGATTATTTGCAGGTGTGGACGTCGTAGACGCGGGAACACTCCTGGCAGCTGACGTAGCAGCACCAGTGGAAGACGCAGTGGCACTTTTCCCGCCGGCGCTCGGTGCGGGTGTCGTGTCCACGGCCGCAGCACAGCAGGTCGCAGCCGTCGATGCCGTGCGACGTCAGGTTGCAGACGCGCTCCCGCGTCCCGAACGAGCCCGTCTCGGGGTTGGGCTCGCAGAAGTTGGGCGAGCTCTCGTAGTAGACCAGGTCGCTCTCGGTGGGGGGCTTGAAGAAGGCGTATTTGGGACGCAGCGTCTCCACCCAGCCGCGAGACTCCCGGTGCTTCTCCACCACCATCTCCGAGGCACTGTCATACTTGTCCTTCATGTAGTCGCCGATGACGCGGAAGTCCGGCTGCGACCACCAGCACGTCTTCACCTCGCAGCTGCCCGACAGACCGTGACACTTGCACTTCAGGTACATGTGGTCCGTGATGGACTGGAGAGGGAGAACAGAACACAACACACCGGCGTTAGAGTGAAGCTTATTGCCAGGCGCGTTGATACGTACAAGGAACTTGCTTTGGCGGTATACTCAAAAACTCGTTTAGGGAAAAAAAAAAACAAATTTGTTTGTTCAATTTGTTCATGTTCAAGCCAAAAATCACCCACCCAAAATTGAAGCCAAAAAACTAAACCGAAACACCGAAAATTAAACTTCTTCTGGAGCCAAAAAACAAAAGCAAAAACTTATTTTTTTGCAAAAATTTAAGCCAAAAACCCCCAAAACACAAAAAATGTAATTTTGAAAAAACTGAAGCCAAAACCCCCCCAAAATGTTCATAACCCCCCCCCCCAAGCCCATATTTTGTCCATATTTATTTTCCAAACTAAACATTTAAGCATTTTAACATTTTAAACTAAACATTTCACACTCAAATACAAAAAATGGGACAAAAAAATCTGTTTGACACATTAATTAATTTGTCATATTAAAACTAAAAAACTAAAATCTAAAAAGCATGTGTTTTTCATATTCATTTCCAAAACTAAAATGAAAGCACTTTCCAATTTCTGATCCAAATTCCCATTTTCTGCTGAAATAAAAAATAGTAAAAACAGAAAATCTGTTTGTTTTTCATGTTAAAAGCAAAAATCTAAACCCATTTTTCCTAGATTCATTCCCAAAACCGAAATAAAGAAATAAATAAGGGGTTGTTTGCACTGAACAACCACATCACGACGGCGTTAAAATCACATGCAGCAGCTTTCTGCCTTTAGCGAAACGGTAGCCGGCGGTGACAAGGTTTACGTAATAACAAAGTGTGGTTAGTAAAGAGGTGCTGATGACGGTTAGTTGACTGTAAACCCTGCCCGGAATAAAACAGTCAGTCTGCGGTAAGAACGGTAATCAGGGAAACGGCACATTGCCGTAAAACGCCACACTCACGATTCGTCCGGCCTCGTTGTTGTGGCGGTTCATGGCGGAGCGGGCGTCGGGTCGGTTCTCGCGGGCGTCGGCGAACTCCCGGGACACCATGCTGCCGAAATCCACGTCCTCGCTGCAGCCGCCCCACTTCCAGCCGTCTCCGGGGGGGCCTTTACGCCGCCCGTCGCAGCCGCAGATGGTGGCGCTGCCTTCCGAGCAGGCCCGGGTCACCGCAAACGCCACGCCCGCCGACGCGATGGCGTGCACAAACGCCGACTCCCTCGTGGCTGCGGAGACGAGACAAAATCGAGTTTTATAGTCAACGTGTATTTAATGATGTGGAAATGTGAGCTCTGCACTTGAGCCGTCCGTGAAGGAGCAGTGGGCAGCTTTTTGGCAGTAACCACGGAGCAGTGCTTGGGGACAGTACTTTGCTCATGAGTACCGCAGTGGTACCTTTACCAGTCCAGGACTAGTAATTGTGGAAATGTGTAAGTATGTATGTAAGTTTGTATGTATGTATATGTAAGTATGTATATACTATATAGTACGTAAGTTTGTATATATGTAATAAAGTATGTAAGTATGTATGTACTATATATGTAAGTATGCAAGTTTGTATGTGTGTATATCAGTATGTAAATAAGTATGTATATAAGTATGTTGTACTATTTACAGTATATGTAAGCAAGTATGTTAGTATGTATGTAAGTGCGTAAGTATGTATATACTATATAGTATGTAAGTTTGTATATATGTATGTCAGTGTGTAAATAAGTGTATATAAGTATGTAAATACTATATATGTGAGTATGCAAGTTTGTATCTGTGTATGTCAGTATGTAAATAAGTATGTATGTATGTACTATATATGCAAGTATGCAAGTTTGTATGTGTGTATGTCAGTATGTAAATAAGTATGTATATAAGTATGTATGTACTATGTACAGTATATGTATGTAAGTTTGTAAGTATGTATGTAAGTGTGTAAGTATGTATATACTATAGTATGTAAGTTTGTATATATGTATGTCAGTAAGTATGTAAATAACTGTATATAAGTATGTAAGTATGTATGTACTATATATGTAAGTATGCAAGTTTGTATATGTGTATGTCAGTATGTAAATAAGTATGTATATAAATATGTATGTACTATATATGTAAGTATGTAAGTTTGTATGTGTTTGAGTATGTCAGTATGTAAATAAGTATGTATATAAATATGTATGTAAGTGTGTAAGTATGTATATACTATATAGTATGTAAGTTTGTATATGTGTATGTCAGTATGTAAATAAGTGTATATAAGTATGTAAGTATGTATGTACTATATAGTATGTAAGTTTGTATATATGTAAGCATGTCAGTAAGTATGTAAATAAGTATGTATATAAGTATGTATGTAAGTATGTACTATATATGTAAGTGTCTAAGTGTGTAAATATGTCTTGTAATTTATACTTTTCTTTGTCTCTCTACATGTTGGTTGTTTGTTTACCTGTTGTTGTAACAAGTAAAATTTCCCACAATGAAGGCACAAGAAATGTATATTTAATTATATTTTGCTGTATATTAATAAGAGTTAGCGTTAGCGTCCCGCTCATGGCAGAGTGATGAGTCAGCGAGGATAAAGGCACATCCGCCTAAATGAGAGGTAAACACTGGGGCAACAGGGCTGTAATTACCCCGGCTCCGTTACACAGCCGTGTATTGTTCCCCGCTCAACAGCACGCTTTTGTTTTACACAGAAAAACTCTGCTTTCGGGCGAAAGGAAAATTCCTAAAGCAAACAATCGCTTAGCACAGTGATTCCCAAAACCTCTTCTGCCAGGCGTTATTTTGGTGGATAAAAATGTTTTCATGCACCCATTTTCTCCTCTTCTTCTATTTCACACCCCCCCATGTTATCACCTTATTGTCAAAAGTCAACTTTATTGTGATCTCTGCTACATACTGTACAAACATACAGAGAGACGAGACGACGTGGCTCCAGTTTTAACAGTGCACAGAACAAGGAACAAAGAACAAATAAAGCACAAAAAATAAACAATATATAAAAAGAATATAAAATATACACTTTAAACTAGAAATGGAACTTCTTATTGCACCGTTCAGTCACTCAAGCCGGCTTTATTATGATGTTTGGTATAAATCTTTAGCTATTTCATATACATCTTTTCCCTATAAATATTTATTTTTACTCTATAGTTTCCTTCTTTACATTGCTTTTTGGAAACCTGTTGCTGTAATGAAAACTTTCCAGGTTTCCAGTCATACTTATTAACATTTTCCCCATTTCTCTGCACAAAAATGGCTTTAAAATTTAACCAGCAGGAGTGGCACATTGGCACAGGGGTTGGCTCTGCCGCCCCGCAGCAAGAAGGTCCTGGGTTCGAGACCAGGGTCAGCCCTGGGACCTTTCCGTGTGGAGTTCGCATGCTCTCCCTGTGTTGGTGTGGGTTTCCTCTGGGTGCTCCGGTTTTCTCCCACACTCCAAAAGCATGCCATATAGGTTAACTGGCGACTCTAAATTGGCCCCGGAAGGTGTGAATGTGTGTGTGATAGTGTGCGTGTGTGTGCCCTGCGTGGATTGTTCCCCACCTTGCACCCGTAAGTTCCCGGGACAGGCTCCAGTTCCCCCGCGACCCCAGTTGGGATTGAATGAACGAATGAATTTAACCAGCATCCTGAAAGTAAAAACTAAAACTGAAACACATTTAGTCCAGTCGGGTTTGCAGTTGCGAGACTGACGCTTTCAGTTCATTTTCAACGTCGTACGTTTGCTTTGCCACTTTAGGAACGGGAGCGGTGAAATCAAGCCAGGTTTTCAGAGGTTTCTTTTGAAACGTGCTGATTAATGGCAGCAAAATCCTTCTCTGATGCCTGGCTTGCCGTAGCGCCGAGTCGTGCCGAGTCGAGATGGCGGTGATAAATCCGCCGAGGTCGTGTGCAGTCTTGCAGGGCCGAGCGAGGACGAGGGAGAAACCTTGTGAATCAAACAGTTCTCTCCGCAGCAGGTTGCGACTGGTCCCAGAAATTAAAAGGTTCGGAAAAATGATGTTGCAAAATTTCTGGCGGGCTTTTCCTTTGTTTTTTGGCTCGGAAAATTAATTACTTGGAAGTCATTTCCACCGTTCATGAGTCATATGCGTTTAGAACTCTCATATTTTCCATCCAATATTCTCTTAATATATAACTCTAAGAAGATGCTATATTTTTGTTCTTAAAGTTGATCATTTTTTGCTGTATAATTTAATTCATCATGTTCTAAAAATTTCACAATCCTCACATGGATCGACCAAAAAGATAGCTCCTCTTAGTGTGTTTTCTTGTCAGAACGATTCTTTTGTTTCATGGTGAGAAATAGAGCTGGACGATGTGCTGCTGATTCCCAACAAAGGAAATGGGACCCTCCACGGCAAAACCAGTCACTTCTCGCAAATTTTCAAAATTGAGTTATGATGTTTTCATGAAAGGGCATAAATCAAGCTTCAAAACGATACCTATATGGAATGAATGGGACGACATATGACTGAGATATCAACATTCAAAGGAGTCGGGTTTCTCCTGTCACGCCAAGTGAGAAACGGAGAAATCTGCCTTTGAAGTTGACTATCGACGTAGCACTCACAGACGCTTGGTGCGGTCGCGGCTACGTTTGTATTTACGGTAGCCTACGCTGCATTCACAGCCACACGGATAGCCTACCTGCGTTAGGTTAACTGAACTCGGGAGACGAAGATGGATTCCGGAAAAATATCTTCACACTAGTCAACCAGTGGATTTACTGTAAATATTGAAGTAGAGCGGTCAAAACACAAACTTTTAACATTCTGCTGGAATTGAATTCCTCACCTCAAGAAAGTCACGTTTTTAGGACGGAAAGGGTAAGTTTTTCAGCCAAATTTATTCACAACAGTACAGTATAGACCTTCCACTGTTTCAAACACTAAAAACCAAAAATCCAACATTTTACCCCACGCAACATAAACGCTCGTTTTTCTCTGAAACCTCCGTTGCGACAAGCGACTGGTTTTGCCGTGGAGGGTCACAAATAATAATAATAAATATATTTTAGCAAACAGCAGGGTCCAAGCACCCTAGTTCAAAAACTACTTTTTTGAACCGCTTTTTATTTACCGCTCTGGCATCATCACCACCATCATCATCATCAGCAACAGCGGCAGCAGCAGCAGTAAAGCGCACTAAGCGGCAGACTGTTGTCATTTGTGAGCAGTCGCTATTCATTTCAGCACAAAAACCCACTGTGACGCCCACGTTTTATGATCAGGAAGCCCGTATTGAGTGGCTCAGCTCCTTAAGAGCCAGCCGACAATGACATGGCAGGGAGAGGGAGGGAGACAAGAGTGGATTAACTGCCCCCAGAGACACTATAATCCACCCCCTTTCAAAAAAAGGAGATTAACCTTATGAGAGCTTGGCCTGCAAACTGCATCAATTTTGCTGTCTTAAAATAACTTTGTGCAGAAATAACGCACATACATTTTGGACATTATTGTCCTCTTACAATTCTCATATTTAATTACCACAGATCATATGCACATCCAATGCAAAAGGAAATTGTACTTTAATTGTAGTTTAATTCGGCATGTCTCTTTTTCCTACTTCCAGTTTAAAGTTTTTTTAATATATATACTTTTTAATTTATATATATATATATATATATATATAATATATATATATATATATATATATATATGCTATTCTATGAAGCTTATTGTATTTATATATTTTATATACTTTTTACTTATGTGCCTTATTTGTCTCGTCTCTCTGTGTACGTGTACATAGTTGAGATGACGATAATGTTTACTTTGACTTGAGTGGTATGGCTTAAATCTAGAGGAATTCACGTTTTTATTATTGTAATAAGCTAGCTCCCAGTTTCCAAATATTGTATATTATGTATGAGGGAAATTGTTTCTGTCCAAAAATTCTTCCCTGAAAACTGAATTTGCCTTATGAAATTCAGGCAACAAAATAAAAAATATAGGAAAACAAAAATTTCCTCATTAAAAACATCTTGGTATTTTCATATTAAACGCAAACATAAATGAGTAGCTCTGTGCTTTCTGGAAAAATCAATATACTGTAAGTCATGCATGTCTCGCATAATATCAGTCAGGAGACAGGAGAATGCTGAAAAATGTGGAACCTCTCAAAAGTTTAAAACACACCGACACCTCCGAGAAGAATGACAGCAGCAGCGGCGGCCGCCGGTCCGTCCCACCACTAACGCCCCGGCAGGGGGGTAATAAGGAGGAGGTGGGGTGTAAGGGGCGGGGGGGGGACGGTGGCAATTCAGGGCCCCATTGTGCCGCCCGCCACTGTCACGGCGCCTTACGGCCACAAAGGGCCCCCCGATATTTTATATGAAATTTGCCCCGGCCGGTGATTAGCAGGGACTGAGTTAAGTCATAGCAACAGGGCAAGTATGCGGCGGCCGGGGCGGCTCGCGGGGCAGACGAGGGAGAGGGGGTGTGTGTTTAAGTTTGGGGGAGGGGAAGGTAACGTGGGGACGGTCACCCCATTGAAGCGGCTTAATAAAACAATCTAAAGGCCGTGTGAATGGTGAAAGGAGCTTTCGCGGCCGCCGGCTTTTGCGCTCGCCCCGAACTCATATTGCTGCGCGGCGCCCGGCATGGGGGTATTTTTTGGGGGCGGATGGGGTGGGGTGTTATGAGTGTGGTAATTTCAGGGGGTGTTGGAGGACTAAGGTGCCCCCCATCAAGTCCATTAGCCACGCCCCCTCCCCCTTTATTTCTCTTTCTTTCTCAGCCGGAGTTAATGACACACCAGCGAGCTTAGCCTTCCCGGCCTCGCCGCTGTCGCTGCCGCCCCAGCCCCCCCGCCCCCCGTGAGGTCGGAAAATAAAAAAATAAAAGCCCGGAGCTTGAGGCACATCCTAAATCGTAACAGTTTCTCCTCCCGGGGGTCAGGGGTCGCAACCTGACCCTTTTTTGGGGGGAAAAGCTGGTTTAGAAGAGGGCATTAACAGTCTCTCCGGGTGTTAATACCGTCCTCCCCTCCTTTAATTGCTGCGGTTGCATGGAAAGCGACACCAGATTAGAGGATGTAATGATAATATAATAATAACATAGTATTAAAGGTACCTTGCTCATGAGTACCTCAGTGGTACCTTTACCAGTCCGGGACTTGAACCCTTCGGTTTTGTTGGAGAAATATGACGATAACTACGTGCGTGGATCACTAATAACAAGGGGTTTCTTTTACGCAGCGGCAAAAAAATTGACAGCGTTATAAAGATTTAAGCAAAAGTGAGAAAACACTCGGGGTTATTTTTCTTTAAAAGCATCAAACACACTTTGCTGCCAGAGTGTGTATATAAATGTCTGTCACGGTAAATCATCGGTGTGGTGGTGTTTGGGTAACAGTAGGAGGTGGAGTGACAGTACGTCAGGTAAATGCTGGTGTCCCGTTACACCCCCCCACCTGCAGACGTGTGCCAGGATAACTGATACACACACACACACACACACCTGTACACACTTGACGGTTGGCGTGCCGAAGCTGCCGCTCCTCCCTGCTGCTAACTGATACTGTGCTTAGAGTAAGGGCCTGTGCCTACCAAACACGTTTATTCCGCTGACTGTGCTCAAAACCTCACCTCCAGAGCGCTTTCTCGGCGCTTCAAGTTTAAATCCGTTCAACTTTTGAAACAGCGCTGGGCTCATCAATGTCACTTCTCTCTCGCGAGCCAATCAAAATCGAGAAAGGGGCGGGACATAAATCGGCTGTTTACTTGCACGATTTATCTCATGCACCCAATCTCTACGTCTCGAAGACATGTGAGAATCTACTTCAAACGCTGCCGCTAATGCTAAGAAGTGATTTCTCTTCATCTCGTCGGCTAAACTAGCGACCTCACGTTGAAACAGGAAGTGCCCGATGGCGCTTTTCCGTAACTTAGCAACAACGAGCGCTGAGAGAAAGTGCAGAGAGTGCGCTCCGGAAGAGAGGTTTTGAATGCTCTCAGCTAAAATAAACACGTCTGGTGGACACGGGCCCCTATTCTGTTTTGCTTAAATACCTAATCCTGCGGGGCTAAAACCATCAGAAACACAGACACTGCGAGCAAGAGCGGAAATTAATCAGTATAATGGTGTGATGTGCTTTTGGGCTTGTAGTGTGTTGCGTTGCTTGTTCTGCTCATTGTCATATCAATATGTAGGAATTAGTGTGAATGTTGATCAATAAACCAGCTTTACCGCGGTAACACTTCCCATGCAGATGCACATCTCTGCACAAACATAGAACAACCTACAGTTTAACTGAACAGATCGACTCCATAGATCAGCTCAAAACCACCGATCCAGACCCATCCAGACATTTGGGTCGTTATCGGATTGATATCTCATCCACGCGTCGGATGGGTGCATCCCTATTTAAAACTCAAGAAACTCGTCTGGAATGCCTTGATGTTCTTCTCTAGATGGAGCGACTTACTCTAGACGTAAAACAAAAAAAAAGGCCGAGGGCGAAGTTCTCTAGAACAAGTATCGACAGATACAGCAGAAAGTACAAACTCATTTAAGCCCAGTGTGTAACGTGTGTGTAATCTGGAGATGGCTGTCGGAGTGGGTTTAGCGTCTGCGTTTGTGGCGTGTGTTTGTTTGGGTGGGGAAAGAATGCGTGGAAGTCGAGCGAGTCGTATGCGAAGTGCTAAAAAATCGCAACTCAGCCGCATCGTATCGCATCATGCCAACATGACCGTCAGCGCATTAGGAAAGCATGACTGATTACTAAATCAAACCGCGGATTGGTGCAAGTCTCGACAGCGTCTGCTCAACCTCTGCATTTTTACAAGTTTATTCGGCGGCGTTTGTAGCCGAGAGCTGCAGCACGCGCACTTGCAGGGGAATGTGAGTGTGGACGAGACACTCTGACACTTTTATGTGTGTGTGGGTGTGCATCAGGTATTAACGTGAATTTAACTGAGGGATTATTTGTCATTGTGAAAACTGCACCACAACAAAATGTGATCTCTGCATTTACACTAGCTGTGAAGGAGCAGTACTTCAGTGGTGCCTTTACCGCTTTGGGACTTGAACCGACGACCCTCCGTTCACGGGGCCAACTCCCTAAACTTTATGCTACTAACCACCCCTTTATATTTATATTTACATTATACGTTTATATATAAATCCTCTCTCCAGCACTACCATCATTGAGCAAAACCCTGAGTAAGACCCTTAATCCCAAATTGCTGGATTTAGGAAATAAGTCCCTGAAATTAGGAATATAGAAGTCACGCTGGATACGATGGTGACTACCATGGGGTAGGATTTGAACCCATGACCCCTTGGTCCAGAGGTGAGTATCGTAATCAGTGGACTACCAACATTCCTAAACAATAAACTAGAAATAGAAAATGTGTAATTTTAGCTTCACGGGTTTTCAGAATATGTGCAAAAATATATATATACATGATCATTTTTCAGTAAATATATATATATATTTACTGAAATATCATATATGTATATTACTTTGCAGAATATATATAACCAAAAATGGACTTACAAGGTTTCCACCCGACAGCGACGATATGGTGGATTCAAGATTAAAACGTCACGTTTAAAACTAAAACGGTCAAAGCGTTGGCTGAGGTCATCAAACAGATTCACACCACACATAAAAACATTTTTGAATTAAAAAATGAAGGATAATTTGTCGTTGTGAACACCGCACACAGCGCACCACAACCAAGTGTGAGCTCCACATTTGACGCATCCATGAAAGAGCAGTGGGCAGCTTTTTTGGCACCGCCCCGGGAGCGGTACATGAGGACGGTGCTCATGAGTACCTCAGTGGTACCTTTTTCCGGTCGAACTTCCGATAACGGGGTCCAACTCCCTCATTTTTAATTCCCCACAAACGTTTTTTGGGGGCCTTGGTGCAGCAGAGCCCTTAGTCCTCTCCCCATAATAACGCAGCCCGGAATGATCTGTGAAGGTGATGGTTCAGGTCAGGTCTAGAGTCAGCTTTGAGCAGGATTAGAGTTAGTTGAAGACTGAAGTGAGCATTAGATCAGGCCCTGTCATTACCGTGTCAGCGTTCTCTGTTAAGGGTCAGTGTAGTACCTCTAATGGCCTTGTCCCATTACAACAAAGCAGAGAAAAGAGGACGGAAACCCTTACACATCCGTCTACAACACCCTCGGAGAGAGAGAGAGAGAGAGGGTTAGAGAGAGAAAAGAGAGAGAGAGCTTCTCTAATCTGCTTCAAAAAGATCCAAGTACCCTGCTCAGGCCCTTAATCCAGCCACTTTGACCTCCCCTTTTATTAAGGGTTTCAGTTACTTTAATCCAATCAAAATGATTTACTAAAGCCACCCTAAAAAACCCCCACCGCACCAACCCCCAACCGCCTCCACACAGTGTGTGTGTGTGTGTGTGTGTACATGTTTTTAGGGCTTTGTGAGGACCTGGTTGTCCTCTAAAAGACAGGGAAAAATGTGATTTGTCCATTTTTATGGCTTTGGGGGAACATTTTTGTGCATGTGAGGATTGTTCCCTGTCAGGAAAATAGATTTATAGAAAAATTCCATGTTTTATTTGGGAAACGAAAAGCGGCTGTGCTTAGTGAGGTTAACTGTAGAGTTGGGGTTACTCTGCCTTATATTTGCCTTTGGATCTGAGATTCAGCTCACGAGATGACACTAAAAATACACTAAAACATGCTAAAGTGCTAAAAAATGTAACCCCCCACAGCATTAATCAGTCCCTCCAGGATTCTGTGCGTCTTTTTTGACATTGTTGGGGCCTAAAGTAGTGTTTTTGGCCGCTTTGTTGCAATTAAGTCGCGTGAGCATGTCAACGTGGCGGAAATAAATTGTAATTTTTTCCCTTTTATAATTATTCTTTAATAATGAATTTAAATTAATTAATTAGAAAAATGTATCAAAACCATGATTATTTTTATTACCCATTAACCATTAATCACATGCGTTTCCTGTGTTTTCCAAACGTAACAAGGAAGTGATTTCCCTGACATATGGCTCAACGTTTTGTGGGAAACGACAATGATTGGTCAAAAATTGGAAAAGTTGTGGTCAAAATTGCATGCTCGGGAAGAATTTGCAGGGATTGGTTGAATTTACGTTAATCATCGCGATCGCAACATCACGAAATCCTGGAGGGTCTGAATTATTACAGTCTTTGCGCTGAGCAGCCATCTTGGATCCTGAGCTCGGGGTCCTCTGTGCTGCTCCGAGACATTTAGTCGGATGTCTGAAAAACGGGGGCGGACTTCAGCTTCGGAAAACGACTCGGAAATCAACAGCTCTTGCACCAACAGAAAATGGAACGCACTATTAGAGTTAGCTGTAGTAGTATTATTTTTGTTATTAGTATTTACATCTGGGCATTATGGGAGTTAGTGGAAGGGCCTCAAAAAGACAGGAGTACAAGTGTGTGTGTGTGAGTGTGTGTGTGTGTGTGAGTGTGTGAGTGTGTGTGTGTGTGTGTGAGTGAGTGTGTGAGTGTGTGTGTATGTGTGTGAGTGAGTGTGTGTGTGTGTGTGTGTGTGTGTGTAGGCCGATTTACACCATAATAGCCAGCTCTGGTGAAGCTCCTGCTTGTCGCTGGTGCTCTCCACTTGAAACCCTCTCAATCAAACTAACAATTGGTGGAGAGTTTATTAAAAGCTATTGACCCCGCCCCTTACATCCCCTAAACACCCCCCAACACCCCCACGCCCCCTCTACAGCGTAGCACTCATCACTCTCCCGAAAAAGTGTTGGGGGGTAGCTAGCTAAAACGTCTAACTTAACTACTTTTTGAGTAGCTTATAAGTAGTGAAGCTACTTTTGAAAGAGTGTAGCTTTTCCAGTAACTGTTTTTATTAAAAGTGTGGCAAAATGTTACTTTGTTTCAAAAAATACTATCTTATAATAGTTACTACCTTCCTCTCTTTACAAAAACAGAAATTGGTGTAGAATTAGCAGGGGTGTAATCTGATTGCATTGCGTCGGAGTGAACTTTTGGCTAGAGTTGGGCGATTCATCACCCGGATCCATTAAACGACTCAAGTTACGAATCTGAGGTCTCCATTAACCCGAATTCATCGAGTCCTAACTACACTAAAATATAAACCCCATCACGTACACACCTCTTATCATCATTTCAAACTCATTACAACATCAATAGTCATAGTAGCAAGTACAGCTGATAAACATCTCATGACCTACAGTTCACGTGAGGGATCATAACAACTTCCTACAGAATTGAATCCTCTTTGTAGACTATGGGACTCGTATCAGTCGAATCAGTAGCGCGGCGTGAAGCACAAACATTCACGAGTAAATCTGTCGGTTAACTTTCTCTAGAGCCGTAAACATACAGCTGAATCTGGCGTGCGTTTCCCAAAAGCTAACTACGCGAGCAACTAACACAGAGTACATTAGCCACTAACACAGTGTACATTAGCCACTAACACAGTGCACATTAGCCACTAACACAGTGCACATTAGCCACTAACACAGTGTACATTAGCGGCTAACACAGTGCACATTAGCCACTAACACAGTGTACATTAGCCACTAACACAGTGTACATTAGCCACTAACACAGTGTACATTAGCCACTAACCCAGTGTATGTACGACGGCGTGTTAGGGCCATTGTTGGGGAGGGGGGGTAAGATTTTTGAGATTAAAGACGTAAATTTACGAGAAAAAACTCGGCTATTCTCTGATATTGTAAAGTCATACATTTGCGAGAAAGAAAACTCCGAAATCCTCTGAGATGTAAGTAGTAAATTTACGAGAGGAAAAAGACGGATATTCTCTGAATTTAAAGTGGTAAATATACGAGAAAAAAACTCACAAATTTACGAGAAAAAAGTCAGATATTCTTTGAGATCAGAAAGTCGAAGATTTGCGAGAAAGTTTTTTCAGGCAAATATATGACATTAATCTCAGAATTTCTGACTTTTTTTCTCGAAATTTTACCCCCCGTCCCAACCCTGTTTTATTTTTTTTATATACAATGTTCGTACATTTCATTCTGAAATTTATGCTGTTTAAAAATGTGTAAATAAATAATAACAAGCCTAATATATCATAAAATAAAACGTTTAGTATATAAAATACTCTATTAAACTATATCAATATAGTTGGTCCTAGAGTTATAATGGTGATAGCGATACGACAAAATTGTAAAAAATATTTTACGTTTCGCACGGAGGGGACGCCAGCGTTCGGAACACGTCTGCATCATAGGGCGGGAACTACTTGTATATTTTTGGAAGAGAAAGGTAAGAATTTTTCCATAAATTACTGAATGACATTTCTATTTCTATGTGATGCTGCAATTAAAGAGGTTTTGCCTTGTTTATAGCGTTTCTAGGACGCCTTTTAAAGTTTTTTTAGGGGATTTATTTAAGATGTTTTTGGCTTAATTCACGCGTCCTGCAACAAATGAACGTCGTACAGAGTTTACAGTACTATATTAAAACAGCAGTTTGTAGTGGAGCTTTGATACTTTTAACGGTAAGTTGCTTGTAGCTAGAAAAGCAGCTGTATAAAAGTAGCTTCCCGACGCTGCGAGTAAGTTTTGATGTTTGGGGTAAGAGTGACGGGTGAGGGGTGGGGGGGTAGTGGGTGTGTGTGTGTGTGTAAGTGGGGGGGCAGCCCGGGGCAGGAGGGGATTCCCTCCGTCAGGCAAAAACAAACACACTCCACCCAGTGCGTGTGCACGCATCACGACAACTACACACACTGGGTTCACAGCTGAGTGGCTCTGAGAGCGTCCTGTTGAAACTGGGATTTCACAGCTCCTGAGAAATTATATGTGTGGGATAAACGAACAATTTCACTAATCAGCGCTGCACGCGGGCGGGGGGACGCCGCTGCTGATTAGGAAGCCACGAGGCTACACACGGAGGGAGGGGAAAACGCAGTTTTTACGAGAGTCGTGGTTTAGTGCTTGTACAATAAACACAGTCAATGTAAACGGCTCATGCGCCATTCTCACCTCGGTCCAGGACGGGTCCGAAGATGGCCAGGTTGTTGTTGAGGGTGGTGCAGTTCCAGCGGCGGCCGCGGAACTGGTGCTGGCACTCCTGGATGCCCATCTTGACGCCGTGCGCCACGCTGGGCATGATTTCCACGTAGTTTCGGCAGAAGCGCAGCTGTTTGGGCACCAGGCCGGGGATCGAGCTGCACAGGAGCGGTTGAGAGGCCAGGGACGAGAACTGATGCCCCACTGCTAGCGACCTGCACCGGGGAGGGACACTGATATTAACACATACACACACACACACAGGGATAAAGCAGTAAACGAGGGATTTCGGCTGATCACCTTCCTAAATTGCTTCACTTCTACGACATGTTTTGGTCGGTTTGATGGACGTCAACTGAGTTTCATAAATATTTTTGGTGCCTCTACAGCTGTAATTCCTATCTTTAATTGTATGTAGAGCAGCAGCTATCGATTCTTTTTGTAATCAGATATTCTATCAATTTTTTAATTGATTAATATAATGAAAATTAATATATTGATTTCATAGATAGTTGATTTTTTTAACAGATGAAGACAAGTCTGAAAATGTACAACCAATTGGCTTTATTCCCGAATGTTCCTTTTTTAAAATCTAAATTTTATTTTCTATATTTCTTTTTTCCTATTGATTACTCTCTGAATAAAAAGATCAATTGAAAATGAAAAAATGCTTAAGTCTTGAGTCATTTTAAACCGATTTGGCCAGTAAAATGAGCTGCTTTTTCCCTTTCTGGGAGAGAACTACATTTCCCACAATCCCCCGTGCGCCACTCAGAGCCTCGTCACAATAAAACGATGGATGCGCAATCTGGAACAAACGCTGAAAATCTCAATAAATGGCTGTATTGTGAGTAGAACGCTGGTTATTTGACTGAACTGTAGCGTCTTAGCGAGTAAAGGCGCTCACAAACAGCGCGCGTTTACATCGCGAAAAAATGTCATTTACATGTTTTTACGCATTTACTTCTGTTTTTGTGCACAGAATATCTCACAAATACTTTTACATACAGAGAGATCAGGTCTTCTCTTAATCGTGACACTGGAAACGTTGTGCATCACTAATAAGCGTCCGTGTGAAACACAAGCGGAGCATGCTCTAGCGAGTGAAACGAATTAAACGAAGCTTAGAATCTAGGAAAATTGCCTCGACCATTTTTTGTAATCAAATTAGTTAATCGAATAAACGTTTCAGCTCTAATTGTATGTATAGTAGTTAAATGTGTAGCTAAAATACATTATGAAATCAGAATGATCACAACGCTAACGATACATGACAACTTTAGCAAATGCCAAACCAAATCGTCTCTTTTGGCAATTACGGGAAACAAAGAATGTCCTAAACACCCGCGTGTGCACAGACTTGAGACAAACTCACCAAGGCGATGGTCGATGGCCTTGTCAATGACACTTTGTTGGGTTTTTTGGGTTTAACGTGCAGTGTGCGATATTAAACGAATTTAAATATTAATTTAAAAGAATTTTGAAAATCGATCCGTGTCATGTTGACGACCTTTTTTCAAACTTTTTGGTTAATTTCATGTTAATTACAACACAAGCTCCACCAAAACTGCAAGTTACAAACATCATCCAAATATTTATGAAAATAAAAAACGAATGAAATCTCAAATTCCGCATTAATGACATTAGCCGGATTGTCTCAGGTGTGTAACAGAGCGGTAGCGGAGCGCCGGTCCCGGAGTCGAGAGTCGGCCGGACCGAAACACCCCGTCATTACCGACCGCCGCTGCCTCGAGTGCCGCGCTCGGGCCTCACCCACGGCCTTGTGGGTAATGACACGGTAAATGCCACTTTGGCTGAACTTCAGAAGCCGGGTTTGAAGCGAGCCGCTGTTTGATGGAGCGCGAGCAGGTTCCGACACGCAGCAGAGCTCCTCACATCTCACCCGGAGTTTCCACTCAGCCGCTGCGCCCGTTTACCTCTTACGTTGCCACGGAAACCGTTATGTCATCTTTAAGTGTGGAGGGCAGTGGAGGGGGTGGGGGGACATCACCTGGCCAGGTAAAACGCTAAATGGGCTTGAGCACAAAGTCTGTATATACTATATTATTACATCTTTTAAAATCTTATGGTTATCTTTTTAAATTTATTATTATTATTTTTATTCTAATTTATCAAACCCTGTTACATTAGTCATCCCGTTAGTGTTACATATTACGTTAGTCACCTGGTCAGGTAAAAATCGAATTCAGCTTTAATACGTTCTGCATTTATTCATAAAAATAAATGTCATGTACGGCAAAGGTGCGATGGTGGTCTCATCGAGATCCTCGCCTCTGTAGCATAATGACTATGGTGTTCGCCCCGTGGTCAAAATGTCGCCAGTTCGAATCCTGGACTGGTAAAGGTACCACTGAGGTACTCACGAGCAGGGTACCGTCCCCAAGCACTGCCCACTGCTCCTTCACGAATGGGTCAAATGCAGAGCTCACATTTCGTTGTGTTGCTGTGATGCTGTGCTGCGTTCACAATGACAAATAATCGCTCACTTCCACTTTGAAGGGGTTGTGGGTTGGAATCACACCTCCAGCACTACTCTCACTGGGTTCCTGAGCAAGACCCTTAACACCAAAGGAGCTGTAGCTGGGGGTGGACTTCAGCAGGAGTAACACCTAGTTGAAAATGGAGGTCGCTCTGGATACGGGCGTCTGCTAAATGCCATCAATGTAAATGTACATGACACGGCGGTGTAGCGGCTCATCGCTAACAACG
The DNA here is from genome assembly GCA_032718565.1 of Distichodus sexfasciatus. NCBI lineage: Eukaryota > Metazoa > Chordata > Actinopteri > Characiformes > Distichodontidae > Distichodus > Distichodus sexfasciatus. The sequence goes on along the minus strand of JAVGVS010000416.1, from coordinate 104,876 downwards.
ATTACACAGCGTACGAGGAGGAGGAGGAGGAGGACCTGACATCGTGGTGACTGTAGAACTGCCTCCCACTCAACGTCAGCAGGACCAAGGAGCTGGTGGTGGACTCCTCCCTCTACACCAACGCAACTGCAGTGAAGACAGTGAGCAGCTTCACATACCTGGGCGTTGGCATCACTGAGGATCTGACATCAACTAAACACATCACAGCCCACTTCCCTCCTTCCCTTCCTCTCTTCCTTCCTCCATCCCTCCTTTCTTTCTTCCTCCCTCCCTCCTTCTTTCCTTTCCTCGTGTGCTTCTTCCTTTAGCCCTCCCTCATTTCCTTCCTCCTTGATTTCTTCCCCATCCCTCCTTTCTTCCTTTCTTTCCTTCCTTCTTCCTTCCCTCCCTCCTTTTTTTTCCATCCTTCCTTTCTTTCTTTCTTCCATCCTTCCTTCTTTCTTTCTATCTTTGTTTTTTTCTTTCTTGCTTCTTCCATCCCTCCTTTCTTTCTTCCTCCCTCCTTTCCTTATGTCCTTCTTTCTTTAACCCTCCCTCCTTTCCTCCCTTCTTTCTTCCTTCCTCCATCCATCCTTTCTTTCTTCCTCCCTCTCTCCTTCTTTCCTTTCCTTATGTCCTTCTTTCTTTAACCCTCCCTCTTTTCTTTCCTTCTTTCTCTTTGTTTCTTTCTTCCTTCTTCCAACCCTCCTTTCTTTCCTTTTCTCATGTGCTTCTTTCTTTTAACCCTCCCCATTTCCTTTCTTCCTTCCTCCATCCCTCCTTTATTTCTTCCCTATCCCTCCTTTCTTTCTTCCTCCCTCCGTCCTTTCTTTCTTTCTATCTTTGTTTCTCTCTTTCTTCCTTCTTCCATCTCTCTTTTCTTTCCTTTCCTTCTTTCTACCTTCCTTCCTCCCTCCCTCCCTCGTTTCTTTCCTTATGTGCTTCTTTCTTTAACCCTCCCTCATTTCCTTCCTTTCTTCCTTCCTTCCCTCCTTTCGTTCCATCCTTCCCTCTTCCTTTCTTCCTCCCTCCCTTCCTTCTTTCCTTTGTTCTGCATGTCTCACCCCTTTGTTTCACTTCATTTCTCTCTCTCTTCCTCTTTCTTTCTCTATCACATACACACCTGTTACCTTATGCCTGTCCTCATTCTCCTTTTATCCTTCACTTTGTTTTACACTCTTCTTTCTTTCTTTCTTTCTTTCTTTCCATCTACCCCTTTCACGTCCCCTCATCTCCCCCACCCGTCCTCCTCACACTCCTTCTTTTTTCCTACTACAGCTACAAACCTCTCTCTCTCTCTCTCTTAATCTGCCTCTTTCTCTCTCATCCTTCACTTCTGTCCCTCTCTATCACTCGCTTCTTTCCCCCCTTCTTTTTTCATCTGTCTGTCGGTCTGTCTGCTTGTTTTTCTTCTTCCTCCTCCAATTCTACATTTTACATTCTCCCTCTCTCTCTGTCTTTCTTTCACTCTCACTCTCTTTCTCTACACCTGACTCCAGTCACCCTTTATCTTTCACTGTGTTTCGCTTTCTTCCTTCTCTCGCTCTCGCTCTCTCTCTCTCTCTCTCCTTCCTTCTTTCTGCCTGTCTCCTCCATTTCACTTCACCTCATGTCTCTCTTTCCCTCTCTCTCTTTCTCTCTCTCACACACACACACACACACACAGCATGTGTAATCTCTGTGCAGGTGTGGAACTGGGCTGTTGAGGTTGAGTGTGATGTGAAGTGTAGACGCTAATTAATAGACACTGCTGACTGCTGGAATCACCACCTCACTCACACTCACACACACACACACACAAACACACCTCCTGCTCCAGGGGGCGCTCTACTTACACCACACACAGTCACACTGACAGCCTTAAAGACAGTGCGGTTAGATCGAGCGACGCAGACGACCTGCTGGTCCATCACGGCTAACGTCGTTCAAGGAGAGGACAACGTGGGCCGCTTGGCACCAAAATCAGCCCCATCCCGAAACAAGTCCCTCCATTCTGACAGGGACACTCTGCCTATGGCTATTGTGGCAAATATAAGAAGACCTTGCGCCATTTTTACACAACAGATTTGAACTAAATTATTGGGTTTATTTCATGCAATGTCAGTAATCCCTCTCAAAATGTTGTAATTTATTTATATCAAAATGAAAATCTAAAAGGAGATGATTTTTGCCTTATTGCCTGCCGTGATGTGCCACGCTGGGGGCTGAGTCGGATCTGTGGTTGGCAGCACCTGGGGAGCAGTGCTTGGGGACGGTACCTTGCTCATGAGTACCTCAGTGGTACCGTTACCAGTCCAGGACTTGAACCGGCAACCGTCATGCTACTAACTGGCCCGATAAGGGAGGGACGGAGTCGGCCCTGTGATCTGAAGGTCACCTGTAAAGGCGGACCAGTAAAGGCACCACTGAGGTACTCATGAGCAAGATAGCATCCCCAAGCACTGCTATCCGGGTGATGCGTGTTAGCTGCCCACTGTTCCTTCATGGATGTGTCTAATGTGGTGCATTGTATGCTGTGCTGTGGTGTGTTCACAACGATAAATAATCACTAACTTAAATTCACTTTACGTCTGATGGGAAACCTCCGGCCTGGATAGCAGTGTGTGTCGTGAAAATAGATCTGACCACTTTGACAAACGTGTAGTGTGAACATGGCATCACTGGAAGTGGGTAAGGATGAAGATTTCAAGTCTAACTACCACCACTGGGCAACTAAAAAGGCCCTCAAAGCCACATGACTCCAGAGAGACTGTCCCTGTAATTAGGAAATGGAAGCGCTCCAACGTTAGGCCTTCATACGAGTGACGTCTTAAACACCACCTGCCAAACGCTCCAAATGTACACATCCATCTCATGTCCAGTCCAGAAAGAGAAAACAAATGGTGTGCAAATCACACCATTATACGGTTTAATTTCCTTAGCAACACCAGCTCTCACTCACAATATCTGTGTTCCTGATGGTTTTAGTGCCGCAGGATTAACGACCGTCACAACATCACACTGTGTTTAAACAATTTTTCTTTAGATATATTGAGAATAATTTAGCATATACATATGGGTGTGTAATTATTACATTGATTTAGGAAAACAGTATTTAAGTCAATCGTATCGGCAGATATCCAAATATATAAATCAGCATCATATCAGACATAAACACACAGTTTAAAAGTGGATCAACAGATACACCCCACTTACAACTGATCAGTTCCATCCTAATTGATCACCTCCAACCTTATTGATTCTTCTTAACGATTCTCTCATTTTCCAGCGCCACGTTTCCCGCTTTTCAATAGGATTTGCGTCGCGCTACATTACGTCACACTCTCTGCGACTTGACCTTCAACCTCGAGGAATCATGACGCTGCGTTTGTTAGCGCTCACGACTCTCACAGGGAAGTCCAACGTTCGCTAAAACCTTCCAGTTCAGTTACATCTTCCCATTTATTACAGAGAAAAGTTATATTTTAGCTGATAAATGACAACAACAAGCAGCGTTTTACTCACAGTACAGACGTTTACTTGATATTGATTTATTCCCGACGCGCATCCACAGCGCTATTGTGCCGCGGCTCTCTTATGGAACGCCCTCATGACAAAAATGTACTTCTCTCCCAGAAACGAGTCAAAAATGAGTTATAGGCCAAAATCAGTCCAAATGCTTTAAAATTGGCAAAACTTCAGTATTTCTTTATTTTCCATTAATCAGAAAATATTTTTTGCATTCTATAATGTTAAAGAGGAAAAAATCAAAATAAATAAATGCTTTATTTGTTATGAAATAATTTTATTCTATATGCAGATGGATTCCAAATGGATAAAGAAGTGTCTCCACCTGCACTAACCTTATTGTTCTTCATAAACTACAGCATAGAATGTATCTACAAAATAACAACTCTCAATATCAATATGAATGTGTTGATGTTCACAGTCTTGTGCAGACATCATTTTGGGAAAAATAAAATGCTTGTTTTTGGTGCTGAAGACTGTGTAGAACTACTTTTTCACACTCAGAGAACTACTCAGGAATCAATAAGAGAATTGATAAGGAATTGGATTGATATGCAGAATCAACAATGGCATGGATATCGATCAAATCTTATCAATCCCACCCCTAATTCTGAATAAGAGTGTCTGCGAAATGGCATAAATGTAATAAAACCAAAATGAAAATAACGATTAAACATCATACTGATATCTGGTTAAGCTCACGAATAAAAATGTCAAATCGTATTATAATAGACTTTGTAAACTCGGTAGACATCAAAACGTTGTCCATTGAACTAATATAATATCACGATGAAACTTAAATTTACACCCTTATTAAAAGGTAAATGGATGACACTGTTCTAACCAAACGCCCCACCGTCCTCTTACCGCCCCTCCACCTCAACCTCAACTTCCACCACCTCCATCAACTTCCTCAGTGGCCCCCAAATCTTCTAATCTGTCCTAATGAAGAAGAAAAAGAAATCACACAAAGGAGAGAGAGAGAGAGAGAACAAGCGCCGTCTTTGCTCTCCAGCTTCAGATGCTCGAGCTGCTCTTTTCATCTGCCGTTCACCCTCGTCTTGATTTTTCTGATGCATATCTCAGCAAGCCCGTGCACGAGGCGAGCTGGATTACCACTTGTGTCCCGAGGCCCCGGGGCCACGCAGCCGACTTTGACATCAAGAGAGCCTGTTTGGGTAAAGGAATGTGCGGCAGGCTGTCACCTCCGGCTATTTATCTTCTAAGGCGGGGCGGAGTGTATGTGTGTGTATGTGAATGTGTGTATTGCAGCAGGACTGTGCCATGTTTGGAGGGAAGGTAGGGGGCGATAAACCTGATCCTGCCTTTTAAGTTCGGCTAAAAATTGTAGTTGACTCGGTTCCTAATTTTGGCATCTAACCCAGCTTTGAGTGACCAATGGGTTCTGGAAATGGGTTTTTGGGATCTTTTTGCCTGTGAGACCTACACAATGACGGATTTATCTACGAAAATTTGTCTACTGCTCATATTGTTTCCATGTACTTTGAAGTTGTCTTGTCTTGTCCAATTTGGCACTGTCATGTCTTTGCATCGGCACTTTGTCTTTTCTTGTGATGATGAATGTCACACCATTTCTTTGCTCCAGAGATGATTATTTCAGATAGCTAAGTTGACAATTAAATCTTAAGGGCCTGTGTCCACCAAGCACGTTTTCAGTGCCGAGAGTGATCAAAACCTCACCTCCAGAGCGCTTTCTCTGCACCTCTCTAAGCACTTGTTGTTGCTAAGGGTGTACTCACACCAGCAAAGTTCACTTGCTTTTGTCCAGACCAAATAACATTTATTTTTATCTTTTTATTTATCAGTTTGCTTTCACAGGCCTTGCAAGTGGAGCAGATTTTCTAAACAAACCACGTGTGGTGCGGTTTAAAGCAGGAAGTCCAAAGTGAAAGTCCACAATCATGGAGATGTTGCATGCTGTCCTCCTTGTCCTTATAGCGATATGGTTTATACAGTTACATACGTCTGCAGGAATGTTTGACCGTCAAGAGCGTTTGATGCAACGTTAGTTTTACAATATGATGTTAGTAATTTAGCAATGGTGAAGACGTGCTGCAAGACGGCTGTGAAGGAGAGCTCTCCTCGGAGCTCCACGTTAAACCACGGCTCATTTCTAGCACTGGCTATCCAAACAATCATTTCCCATAATGCACAACAACGAATGGAGTCCGTTAAATCCAAAAAGGTATGTTTTTAGCAACTGGGTGGGATCGAGGTCAGGCTGTTTTCACACCTTAAACCAACCATACCAGAGGTGGTTTGGAACTGAACCGAGATCACCTTTTCAGCTGGGTCTCGCTACACCTGTTTGGTCCACACCTGAGTTTGGGTGCTTGTGTTCACACCTGCCCAAAAAGTCCGAACCAAGGGAAGAAACCAGGTGTGAATACAAAAAACGTTGGTCACTCCCAAGTTCATTCCTATTTCATGTTAACATTGTAACGTGTTCCTTTGAGAACGGTGGTTTAGCCGACATAAGCTTCTCCAGCTGCTCCAGATACGCCGCCATTGTTGTTAGCGAGTGTGCGAAGTGACATTGACGTGCGCAGCACTGTTGTAAAAGTTGAATGGATTTCAACTTAAAGTGTTTTGAGCACTGCAGTAAAAAAACGTCTTTTATTTCCTCTGAATATGCTTAGCGCTCTGAACGCTGAAGCTCATAGGATTTGTATTATAAATAGGCACTGCCAGTGGAAAAACCAGGTTTGGTGGACACAGGCCCTAAATCTCAAATTACACATGATATTGTTGTGCCCAGGTAAATGTAACATTCCTAAATAATCTTTTGTTGCATGTATCAGACTTCCAGATGACGAATTTGTCTCCAAAAATCCCCAAATGACTACATGGTATTTTATTGTAGTTTCAGTGTCTTAACTTTGGGTTACATTTCCCATTTTAGGTATCTGGTCACAATTCTTGTGGTATGTGGCGTGTAAAAGGTCACTGTAGGGTCACTCAAGCCTCTATTTCAGGTAAAAGCCACATGTGCTCATCCAAAGCGAAACACCCATCCACCCCGGCCCTTTTAGTCCGAAAGATTTCGTCTAAAGCAGGCAAACGCTGTAATTAGGCCCTTTAAGACTTCTGTGTCAGGCCGCGTGGGTCGTAAAACTCTTGGTGCTGATGACTTTATTTCTTGACCAGGAGCCGGAAGCGTTGACCAAGAGAATTTTTTTTGGCAAGACAAAGATGCGGCTGATGCGGACTGAGCCGTGTGGGAGTGAGGACCTGTACACACGTAGCCGGGTGTTTATAAAAACAGATTTTATGCGGTTGCACCTTTCGTCCACACGTAAACGGAGGGTTCAGTCACTGAAAGCGACTATTTTTCAAAACTCCGGCCAAAGTAGAGCTTTCTGAAAACTCCGGCTTCAGAGACTACGTGTGGACGGGGAAAACGGAGGTTTATGTTCGTAGTGTCATAAGCGTGCGACAGGAAATGCGTTGACGTCCAGTGTGCGAGGTTTACGTTGAAGACTGAAGATGGATACTGTCAGAGCAGCGCTTCTCGTCTCCCTTATTCAAGCTATTTGTGCTTGTTTGCAGCTGCTAACGTTAAGTAACTCCACTTCCCTATCAGTCAATACCAAGCACCCTCTACTCGCCATTGTTTATGAACCAACCGGATGTAAAATTCATCATAATCGGATGTAATTCCTTCCTTTTTTCCGGGATTCTGATTGGCTGACATGGTTCTACGCAGCTCTTGATAGCGTATTCATCCAGATTCGTGTGTAGAGATATATTTTTGAAAACGGGCTCGTGTATACTAAGTTTTTTCCGAAAACGGAGGAGAAAAAATATCAGTTTTTATAAATACCTGGCTACGTGTGTATGGGGCCTTACCCTCCAAACTAACATTCACACAACTCCTACTTCAGCAAGCGCACACTTTAATAATATAAACAAACTTTCCCCCTCTATGATTTTTTAAAGCTTTTACCCAGAAGGGTGGGATGAGACAAGTCGGAATATTGTACATTTAGGAGATACAGAGTAGACTCAGAAGTAGGACTTCAATTTCTGGAAAGTTCTGCACAGAGTTCTGCCTGGCTTGGAGCTGTGTGCACTTACTTACACAACAGGGGTGTATTTTTTTTGATGCTCTACAGATCTGGGATCAGTTCGTCCTGCGCTAATCCCCCTTTAATCCGCTACAACACTAACCGGAAAACTGATCTCAGATCTGCCTAAACGCTTTGAGAGAGAGAGAGAAAGAGGAAAAAGCCCCTAAAAGCTCTCGTCGGTCACACAGACAACAATTAAGGAGCAGAGAGCAGCTTGGCCCGGGGTTAATGACCTACTTAATTACTTTTTAAAACGAGCCTCGAGTCTCATCTTTATTCTCATGACATTCCAACATCGTTTCCAGAAGATTCGTTGGGAATCAGCCGCGTTTTCCCTCCAGTTTTCCATTTGTTGCGCGTGTAAAGCTTATAGAGGAATGTTGTCGATCCGCTTTGATGTGTGTGTGTGTGTGTGTGTAATTATTTCACAACGCGATTATTTTACACATTATTATCAGTCATGTTATGCAGACAAAATTATTTGGATTGCACATAGATTAAGACAAATTAATTCATTTCGATTTAACGAATTTAAATATAATGAATTTTTATATTTTTTAAATATATTTTTTCCTCTATTCTAATATTAAACATTTAAATATTCAAGCATCGCTCTTTTTGCTTATCTAGTTATAATCTAGATTTTATAATCGTCATTTTAAGATCACGTGAACGAATTAAATCACATTTTTTACGTTAAAATGTGAGCGTGACTTTATCAATAATAATAATAATAATGCAATAATACGAACTTGTCATTATTTCATTATTGATTGAGTTATTTCCGGTTATCAATTAATATTAAAACGCAATATTCTGGACACTGGATGCCATGGTTTGTAATTATTTAACGAAAAATGTTTAATAAATAGCACAAGAAAATTCAATTTGAGTAGAAATAAATTAGAGGAGTGTGAGGAAGAGACGTGAAACAAGCAAGACGGAAGAAAGAACGAATAAAAGAAGAAAGACTAAGTGAGTGAAAATGTCTTCAGATGTGCTGATAGAAAAGGTCTGTATTAATAAAGCACAAATGCAGGACAGACTGGCACACGGGGCATTTTGCTTCAGTGCCCACTCAAGGTTGTTGAGCTCCATTTTGGCTCTTAAAGTCTTGGAACTGCACTTTCACACAGTTTCCCACACACACACACACACACACACAGAGTTTGTCCTTCTTCACCAAAACGATCCTCAAAAGGACAAAAAAGACATTACGGGTCACATCAGCTCCTACAAGCAACGAATGCCAGCCAGCCTGTGCCATGCAGTCGTGCCGCCGGAGGGTGTTTTTTTGGGGGAGATATCATTGACACTTTTACGTTGTTTTCTATTTTTACCTCATTCATTACAGTAACATTTAAAACTTGGTTTTATTCTGGTTTTATACCGTTTCTATACAATTTTACATGCTACACTTACATCATCGCATTACACTGCCACTTTAAACTCTTTGATACTGTTAACACTTAACACTCATATTATTTTTCTACAGCTCGTAATGTTTTTCTGTTCATTTTGGGACATCGACGGTGTGCTCTGAAGTTTTTGCACTATTATCTTGTCCAATTTGACATTGGTCTTGTGATATTAAATGTCACACCATTTTGGTCGGTGAATTTTCTATATGGTTGTGTTTACTATAAACTTTCTTGAATTTTTCAATCGTAAATTTGACGTGACACCGTTTCGCACAGGTGAATGTAAGATTCCTAAATAAATTCCCAAAGCTGTGTTAGACCTTCCTGGTGACGGATGACTCTCAAAATAAATCCCCAAAACCAACCCCATGCCATATTTTTTGGCAGTTTCAGTGTCTTAAGATTGAAATGTTTTCTTCTACTTTTAGGTTTTAGGGACTGTGTCCGGTTTCGATCGTAACGCATTTCAAAAAAGGTCACTGCGAGGTCACTCAGCATTCCCAAATAAACCTTCTTGAATGTTGAATCTCGAATTTGACGTGACATCGTTGCGCACAGGCCGTGCGACTTGCACCGCGCTCCACAACGAACTCCTTAATAACACCAGTTGGGCTAGTGATTAACTGATTAAACGTCAAATCTCTGCTTTCTTTTTGGACACGGGGAAAAGGTGAGAGGAAAGAAAGAAGAAATAAGATTAAAACTCACCACCATATGGGGTAACTTGCCATGACATGAGCGAGTCCACAGAGCAGCAGCAGTCCGAGCCTCATCCTGCACCGCGCACTGCCGTGCGCACGTCTCCCCAAAATTTACAAAATAATAATAATAAAAAAATATTAATCCGTCGCTACTCGGGAAAATTCGTTTTCTCCAATCCCGACACTCCCAGTCTCTCTCTCTCTCTCTCCCTCTCTCTCTCTCCTCTCCCTGGAAGGTTGTAAGTGGAAGGAGGGCAAGACGGAGGAGAAGTAGAAGTGGAAAGGTGGAGGAGTGCGAGTGGAAGAGGAGGTGATGATGCCGCGCGTGACGGTGAGCTGATTATGGAGACGCGCGTCTGTGCGTGTGTGTGTGTGTGTGTGTGTGTGTGTGTGTGAGAGAGAGAGAGTATATGAGCGTGTGTGTGATGTGAGTGTTTTGTGTGATTTATCAGCGCAGCGCGTTTAAAGGGGGAGTTTCCGCGTTAAATAGGCAGCGTGAGACCCCGCCGACTGTCGCTATAACAACACACGGCATTTACCCATTTTACACCCCCCTGTCCGGGGTCAATTGCAATTTAGATATTACTTCATGTATAGTGCAGTAATACTTAAATCACACAAATCAGTCACACCCAACATATCCTCATATTCATGCATTTCTCTCACACAAACGTGCGCAAGTGTGGAAATAGAAATATAAAAATGCACGCTATCTATCTATCTATCTATCTATCTATCTATCTATCTATAAACACTATATGTGTATATATTACACTATATTACAGTAATACAGTATCTGTATTACGAATATTACTGCATACATTAGTGTGTGTAAATAGAAATGCAACAAAAATGTTAAAAATACGTTTCGTATCTCGTTTCGTTTCCGCGTTTTCTCAAAAATTGCGCAAAAAATTTCTATTTATTGAATATATATTTTATTTTAAACTAAATATTTGTTTTCCAATAAAGAGTAATATTCTTGCTATTGTAATAGTCTGCACACATACAGTTGTGCACTAAGGGCAACATAGAAGCTACTGTCTAAATATGAAATATGAAATATTATTATTATTGTTATTGTTATTGTTATTGTTATTGTTATTGTTATTGTTATTGTTATTATTATTATTATTGTTGTTGTTGTTGTTGTTGTTGTTGTTGTTGTTATTATTAGCAATAATTTCCCACATGCTAAAATAAAAGATGCTCCGTTCGAATGAATTTTCTTTTCTGAAATGTGGTATAACTGAAATTAAATGAAACGAAATAAAGACACGACATATCTAAATAAACAAACAGGCAGAACCATAAAGACGTTGTGGATTGCGCTGTGGCATCAGGTGGAAGCTGAATGGTCATTGATATTCATTGATGGCCATCGTGTGAAAATCTGCTGGGGATTTCTGGAGGAACAGGTGTTTCCGCATTGCATTACACGCTCCGTAAAGTCAGTCTTTACAAGCTCACCCTGCCAGCTGGGAAATTATCCATTTTAATAATTTTCAAATTAATGTGTTGTTTAGTTTTCGTTTTAGAGACTCGCGTAATTTTTAACAATTAAACGAGATTTGGGTTCATATACAAACTCATGCAAGTAATAAATGAAATCCAACATTAAATGACTGAGTTAATAATAAATGTGTGTAAGACCCCAGTGCTTAGGTCTACATCTACTGGATGACCTCCATTTACAGGTAATACACCTGCATAAATAACAGACCTTAATTTGGGATGTTGGAGTGGAAGCATGAAAGGCAAGAGGAGAAGAATAAATCAGATGCATCACTGCCCAGCAGAAGGAATAATTTTCATCATAATCATATTCCATATTAAAATATTGCGGTCCACAGAGCGACTCTGATGTCTACATCATAAATCGTAAGAATGTAGTCTACAGCCGACCGTTTCCAATTATCCATAATATTACCACACATAAACCACGCATTTATAAACGCAGGGTCCAAGTCCCCAAATGAACAAATAATGCTGTACATGTCGCCATCTGCTGGCCAATATATTTCCTAGGTAACAATTAAGCCTAATCCTAGACGATCTGTGAATTTCAGTGGTGAATCTCCATTGTCTCTATCTGCAATTTAGTCCAAGACTAGACTTAATACGTGCTCAGGAAAACAGCACATAAACTCGGAATGGTTAAAATCGTGTTTTAGAAAAACAGTTCTGCAACATATTTTTCGCTCATATTTTGCGTCTAAAGAGACAAAATTTCTTGTGTTTTGTATGCGTATGAGAGCATATAAATTGAACGATTCAAAGATTGTTTTTGTCTGTTTTTGACTGTACAACTATAGTAAAAAAGTTTTAAAAGGTGAAAGAAAGAATACAAGTGGAAGCAAGTAAAAGAAAAATACATTTTAATGTCTTGTAACAGAATCAACCCCCTATCTATTTAATATCTCCTGTTAGAAGTTGCACTTTTGCATTTGGACTGTTGTGAAGGTGGGCATTGCTATCGACCCTTTGGTCCATCTGAGCAGTGACCAAAGTCCAGCAAATACATTGTAATCCTGCCCTCTAGCGGCAAGACCGAAACATTACTTATTACTATGATCTTTTCCGACTTGACACCGCACATGTCTCCGCGACTGCGTTTTATGTCTTGTCTTGTGGTATTAAATGTTGCATCATTTTGGTCGGTGTATTTTGTACATAGTTGTGTTTACTATAAACTTTCTTGAATTCTTCAGTCGTAAATTTGACGTGACACCGTTACGCACGGGTAAATGTAAGATTCCTAAATTAATTCTAAAATTTGGGGTCGTTTGTGTGTGTGTTAGACCTTCCTGGTGACGGATGAATCTAACAAACATGCCCAAAACCAACCCCATGCTATTTTTATTGATGGTTCAGTGTCTTAAGATGGAAATATTTCTCCCACTTTTGAGGTTTTAAGACCGAAACATTACCACTCACCTTGACGGCTGCTTTAAACACATCTCAAAAAATAAAAATATTCATACAGCATGGAAATATGTTTGTCGGGATCTGCAGAATAAATTAGACACCACTGACTTCAGGCAAACCCAGTATTTTGTAGTTGCTGAAGCTGGACGTCAAATGATTAATTTCTCGATATATTCAGGAGACTCCATCAGAGCTTTGCAGTGGTCAAAAGTAACACTAAATTTGTTTATGAACTAAATTAGTTGTTAATTGTGATTTAAATGAATTTAAGTTGTAATAAGACATCCCAAAGTAATATTTGCATTAAGTATACTTTTAAAAAATAGCCTATAACAGAACACACTATCTTAAAACCTCGAACGTACTGCACATGTACAACTTTACAGGAGTAAAATCACTTCATTTTGTTAGTGTTTGCACAAGTTTAAGGGAACAGCAGTGGCTTTACTGTGAGTGCTTTTCTGGAACAGAATCTGAAGAAGTCTTTACATTAAGAGCTGGAAAGTGTGGATGTTACTGGAGGAGAATCATGTGAACCCAAACAGTAGCAGAGTTTTGAGATGAGTGATGATAGATCATATTGATCAGCACTGTAAAAATCTATAAAATGTACTTGCAATATATTACCTCAATCAGTTAGTTTACCTAGTTACTAAAATTAACACATTATGATTAACAAGTAAATCAACAAGTTAAAAAGATCTTGTATATCTGTTAAATAGACCTTGATTACAAGCCCATATATACTTCCCAAGGCGCAGTGGTTAGAGCTGCCGCCTCATAGCACGAAGGTCCTGGGTCCGAACCCCGGGGATGACTGTAGGGCCTTTCTGTGTGGAGTTTGCACGCTCTCCCTGTGCTCACGTGGGTTTCCTCCGGGTGCTTCGGTTTCCTCCCACGCTCCAAAGGCATGCAATATAGGTTAATTGGTGACTCTAAATTGGCCTCCGTAAGGTGTGAATGTGTGTGTGTGATTGTGTGAGTGTGTGTGCCCTGCGGTGTGTTGACGCCTACCCAGGGTTGTTCCCCGCCTGCGCCCGCAAGTTCCCAGGATAGACTCCGCTTCCCTCGCGACCCCAGTTGGGATTAAGCAGTTCAGATAATGACTGACTGACTGACTGATATACTTCGAAAATTTTCTGTAAATTCGTAAAACTATAGTAATATTATATAATTTAACAGCTATTTCATATATTGAAATTATATAATTTCATCAATTCAGTATTCTATAATTTAATAGTTAAATCATTCATCATATGGCCAAAGGTAAAATGAGACATACTGCAATAATAGCGTAGATTTTGTACCCATCTAAGCTTTAGGAAATGGGGAAGTTGGTAGCGTAACAGTTAGGTTGTTTGCCCCACGATCGGAAAGTTGGTAAAGGTACCACTGAGGTACCCATGAGCAAGGCACCGTCCCCAAGCACTGCTCACTGCTCCTTCACAGAGGGGTCTGTTTGGTTGTGGTGCACTGTGGGCTGTGCCGTGGTGTGTTCACAATGACAAATATGTCACTCACTTTCAAATAGAGATGTTATTGTATAAAATAAAATATTAAAAACAATAAACAACAATACAATAGTGTTACATTATTATAAGGTTAAGCAGAGCTGAAAGCTGCTAGCGCGGTGGAGAGGGACGGAGTGATGCAAGTGGAGGTGTAAATGACGGGAGTTTCTTTCCGCTTACGAGAGTGAACTCAGCAGTAGATGATGTAAAACACACTCGAATGACAAGAAAAACGCTGGATGTGCTGTGTTGGTGCGATGCTGCCACACACACTGTTATTGCAGCGTGGAATCAGATACGAGTGTGAGGTAGACAAACATACTGCACATCCTGCTGCTGCTGGGTCTGCTTCAGAGAGATTCACACACACACACACAACCTTCCCTCTCTCATTCTTTCTCTCTCTCCTGCTTCCCTTCTCTCTCTCTCTTTCTCCTCTTCCCTCATTCTTTCCCTCTCTCTCAATCCCTTTCTTTCCTCCCTCTTTATCTCCCATTCTCTTTCTCTCTCTCCCTCCCTCATTTTCCTTTTTCTATGTCCATCTCGTTCTCTCTCTTCTTGTCTCCTGCTCTCTCTTTCTATATATCTTTCCTCCTCTTTTCACTCTCTCCCTTTGTCTCTCTCCCTCCCTCTCTTTTCCAGCTCTCTCTGTCTCTCTCTCTCTCCCTCCCACTCCCCACCTCTGTCTCCCACTATCTTGCTCTTTCTCAGCCCCTTCCCTCTCTCTCCCCTTCTCTATCTCTCTCCATCTCCCTTGCTCCCTCTGTCTATATATCTTGAGCTCTCCCTCTCTCTCTCTCTCTCCTCCTTCTGTCCCCCTGTTTCCCCACTAGTTCCCATGCTGCTCCATGTCTCTGTGAAGCACCAGCAGCAGCAGCAGCAGTGTTGGTGTGTGTTGTGGCCTTGTGCTCAGTGGGACGTTGTGTCAACACGCTGCAGCTTCATGTTGCTCTTCTTACCTCACTACCACCATGAGCTCATGCAGACAGGATGATGTAAAGCCAGCAGCGCCATCCAAAAACTCACTTTCCCCGGGTGGGCCGAGTGTGTGAGCGCCATCTGCTCTCCGGCTACACCGTCCACTCAACACGCCTCTGAGGAATGTCCACACCAAACACTTACACAAAACACCTTCATGCCAAACGCTCATGTAGAACACCTTCACGCCAAACTCTCATGTAGAACACCTTCACGCCAAACTCTCATGTAAAACACCTTCATACCAAACACTCATGTAGAACACCTTCATACCAAACTCTCATGTAGAACACCTTCATACCAAAAGCTCATGTAGAACACCTTCATACCAAACACTCATATAGAACCCCTTCATACCAAACACTCATGCAGAACACCTTAACACGAAACACTCATGTAGAACACCTTCAGCCAAACGCTCATGTAGAACATCTTCAGACCAGACGCTCATGTAGAACACCTTCAGAAACGATGGTCATGTAGAACATCTTCACAGCAGATGCTCATGTAGAACACCTTCACGCCAAACGCTCATGTAGAACACCCTTTACACTAGACGCTCATATAGAACATCTTTAGAACAGACGCTCATGTAGAACACCCTGAGATCAGATGCTCATATAGAACATCTTCACGCCTGATGCTGGTGTAGAACACCTTCACGCTAAATGCTCATGTAGAACACCTTCATACCAAACACTCACGTAGAACACCTTCATGCCAAACGCTCATGTAGAACACCATGGTTGCCCCAAATTTGTTTGATTTTGGGTGAACATCTTCACTCAGCACTCTGCTTCTGTACTTTAAGGCAGAGCTGAATGACAGATGCAGGCGTTTGTGGGTTAACAGCATAAAGAACAACACTGCTGACACAGTGCCAGCCCTGATGACTCCTCTCACCGCTGGTGGTAGAGTTTCTTTAAAAAGTATGAACCGTCCCTGGCTGGTGGCCCGACATCTTTTCCGGTGCGTTACTAAATCCTAACGGCATGAAACGATATTTGCAGATGCCTCCAAACTGCATTGCTTTCCTGATTCCCGATTCCTGGGGTGCCTACTTGGGGGTCATTTGAATAATGATTGGACACTTGCTAGTGATCTATTGTAGCAGCATGTGGGGTATTTTGAAAGGTCTTCAGTCTAGGGGTGACGATAACATGAACACACTGATGTTCAATCATTCCTGACGTTCCACGAATCCGGGTTCCAGCAGCGGCGGTGAGGGAGGTCTGAGCGACGGCAGATGGGGAAGCGAGACGGGGTTTGGCATGACTGAATCTGCAGAAGAGTAGAAAAGATTTACGCATTATGCCTTATATCACTCTCTCTCTCTTTCTCTCTCTCTCGAAGCATGCAGGCTTCTGGTTTATATATTTCATAAGTTGCTGACTCACAGGCTGGAACATCTGTGTAGCTCGTGGCAACCCGGAGGGAGCGGAGTAAACAGAGGAGTGGAGGTGGTTGAATGGAGAGCCGGTCAGACCCAATAAACCGCCTCTCACCGCTGATCCAAGATCAGACTCCTGCCACCGAGAACCTCATGAACTTTGGATCGTTCAGGTTTAGTAACCCAAATTGCCTCGTTAGAATTCTTCTTCTAAAAATGTTTCCGCAACTTTCTGTGCTTCCATGCATTATCTCCTTCTGATTTTAGTCCACATTAATTCTACACTCATGGGCAACATTATTAGGAACACATACTGTATATTGCTCATATATGGTGGATTATTGCATTAAGCCAGTTTTTGACCAGACAACGCTGTCTGATCTGGTATTTTTTGACTCTCAAAAGGGTCAACTGTATACCAATTCTGTTGTACAATGAAGGATCTGTTCACCTTCTAGTGATCGAGGCTTTGAATGCTGACCAGCCCAATTTTACACTGTTGTAAGGTTAAAATTTATTAACAAACCATGCTCTGCTACATGTGATGTGTATTTTTACAGCCACTAGAGAGCAGACTTGCTTGAAGAACATCAACTTTCCAAAACTCACCGAGTGAACTTTCAAAATTCTCGCAAGTAGTCCTTAAATGAAACTTCCAATCCTAAACTACCTCAAAAGAAAATCACAGGTGACCTATTTGGTCAAATTCAACACAGGAACCTGATCGTGGGACTACACACAGTCTCAAAAGAGTCAAACGATGAACAGTAGCGTTCTCAGCCTAATCGGCTTGTGTAAGTAGCAATTTAGAAAAGAAACACTTGGCAAACAGACATTAGATTGCCATTCATCACCGCTCACTCACGGCCGCCTTCAGTCCTCTATTGTTGGGCTTATTAGTACTTCCTTAAAGGCAGGGAGAGACTATTTGGATGGAGAACAATAGAATATCTTTAATAGTGCTCTCACTGTTTGATGTGGGTCAGTCTTCAGCCACTCCTTCCCCGTACAGCCGTCGCCGATGTGTAAACGCCAAAACTGCTCTCGGCTAAACCATGAACAAACTTTTAATACATCAAACCAGTTCCATTAAATTCCTCAACACTACATTAAAAACCAAGCAAGTCTGGCACAGCCTCAAGAAGCGTCTATATATATGTCGCCTTTTATGACACCATTGTTCAATGTTTTGCAGTTCACTGACCATATTGAAATAAAATATTAAAAATATGAAATAAAGTGAATTTAAGTGAGTGGTTATTTGTCATTGTCAACACAGCACAGCACACAATGCACCACAACAAGACATGCGTTCTGCATTTGACCCATCTGTGAAGAAGCAGTGGGCAGCTGATATGGGCAGCACCTGGGTAGCAGTGCTGCCTTGCTCATGAGTACCTCAGTGGTACCCTTTTTTCAAATCTCGAACCGGTGACCTTCCGATCACGGGGGCAACTTCCCAACCTCCCTAACCAACTCCATCACTGGGGTTGTGTGACAGTCACCGGTTCAGGTCCCGGACTGGTTAAGGTGCCACTGAGGTACTCATGAGCAAGGTACTGTCCCCAAGCACTACTCACCGGACCCTGCCAAAAAAGGAAATGCTGCTTTAGAAATGAAGAAGCAGTGGCCAGCTTTGGCAGCAGTGCTTGCAAACAGTACCTTGCTCATGAGTAGCTCAGTGGTGCCTTTATCAGTTCGGGATTTGAACCGGCAACCCTCTGATCATGGGCTTTCTAACCGTTACACTATCAAAAATGTTTTACAGGAAAATGAATGGGAGTGGGATGGAGAGAAAAAAGAGAGAGCACCAGTGTGATAAGTACGTGGGTGTGGACAAAACCCAATGAGGACACACACACACTTCCAACCAGCTCGGCTTTCCTCACACTCCTCGCCATCAGCGTGGGGAACACACCGAGGCTTTGCTCTCACACACACACACACTTTCCAGCCAGGGCAGTGTGAACCGGACATGGCTTCACTTCCTCCTCAGTTCTGTCACCACCTTCAGAATTTCAGAAGTTGTCCAGTCTGGTCTCAGCTTCCGATTGGATGGGGGTCAGGAAGTGAGGCGCTGGACAGGCCGCTTTGGCCCGTTTTTTTTCTTTTTGGTCCAGTTGGATTTGGGGTCTTTTAACATTTGAAGTGAAATTGAGTGATAATTTGTCATTGTGAACACAGTGCAGCACACAGTGCACAACAACAAAATGTGACCTCAGTGTTTGACCCATCTGTGAAGCAGCAGCTTTTGGCAGTGCTTGGCGATGGTACTTTGCTCATGTGTATTCCAGTGGTGCCTTTACTAGTCTGGGACTTGAACTGATGACCCTCTAATCACAGGGGCCATCTCCCTAACCATTACACTACCAATTGTCCCAATTTGGAAGGGAATTACAATAAGTTAACAACAAAACACACTTCTTTCATCAAAGACAGGCATGAATTCGCCGGGCGCATCAATGGCACATTCGCTGCAGACAATTTTGATCATATTTTGGGTTTGGCAAGGTATAGTATCTACATGATTAAGGTGTGATGGGTTTGTTGCAATTTTATCGCAATTAAACGAAAAGAACGCTGCACAGAAAAATGTTTTAAAAATCATTGTGGTAGTTGATTTTAAGGTTGTAACTCACGATATCAAGATATCCCATCTGCTGATATCACGAAGTATACCATTGTCACTTCTATTCATATAAAATCATAAAAAGTCATTAAAATATCAAGAAATTTTTATTTCAGATGTTTAAATCTTCTCCTTCGTCAAGCTCCGGCACTTCACTGACCGCTGACATCAGACAGGGTGGGACACATCCCATTCCCACTTATCCCACTTATCTCAGCTCACACTTTGATGCCCATCCCTTTTGCCAGCTTATGTCACCTCCCAGTTAAGAGATAAACCAGCTCCTGGTGGGGCAGCTACTGACCAGTGACCCCTGACCCTTTGATCAGCTCCTGAGGCCTGAGAAAGGTGTGCTGGGTAATTCTGAAAAGGTCAGAACAGGAGTCACTTCACAAAAAAATGGTCACCAGCCTCTGAACAAGACCGCAAGTTTTGCCAGGGCAATGGTGGTCTAGTGGTTAGGATACTCCATCCTGGCCCAAGAGGTTGTGGGTTCACTTCCTACCTCCAGCACTGCCATCATTGGGTCCCTCTCCTCTTGACCTAAAGGTTGTGGGCGTCGAATGCTACATCCAGCACTGCCTCACCTCTAGACCAAGAGGTTGTGGGTTTGAATCATACCTCCAGCACTGCCTTCTTTGGGTCCCTCTGCACTAGACCAAAAGGGACCAAATACTTGGTCAGATACAGAAGCCTCACCTGTGATTCACATGTATAGTGTAACCTGTGCGTCAGTTAGAGTTTGTGGGTTTGAATCCTACAACTAGCACTGCCTCACCTCTAGACCAAGAGGTTGTGGGTTCAAGTCCTATTTGAACCCAGGAACTTTTGCACCCAAAGTGAGAATCATACCTCTAGATTTTTACAATTTAAAAATACGAACCGTACTATATAAATCACGTTTATATTTCACAATGCTTTGTGTTTGTTTGACGAGTATCTTGTTCTCTAGATCAGACTGTCAGCTAGAGTTTGAAGCCACTTTGATATTCCAAACATGTTATGTTAAGAGATCAGATAGAGGAAGATTACAGCGATCCGTCTCTTCCTTTTCATACAGCGTTTAAATCTGCGGTTTCACTTGGAAAAAGCTGCTAACACATCAACTCCCACCATTACATTAATGCATATTCCCGACGATGACATGCTGTCAACAGTTAAGAACTTAAGAACAGTAAGAGACGGATCCGTCAACAGCGAGCATCTATTTTTAAAATTCCCCCGAAATGAGCCATGTTATTATTGGCGTAGCGGTTTGACGGCTCTAAGGTGGAGCTGCTACGTGTTAAAGCTAATGAGAGTTGAAATTCACACTCTCTCTCTGCTGTCTGCTTTTCTCTCTCTCTTTCTGCCCACCAGGCAAAAATGAAAGCTTTACCCCCCAAAATTAAAAGAGCCCATTGGACGCGGTGCCCATTTAGAAGAGATTTTAGACAGATAGAGAGCTCTGAGCCGCATTCACCCTGAATGATGGCTGTTTTGAATAGAAAGGAGATATTTCGGCTAATCCGTCAGGGCTGCTTAAAAATAAATATTAGAGTAAATGCGGTAGAAAACAAATGAGAATCAGAACAGAACGACTACACAAAAGTATAGGTACTATTGGGATGTTCTTTTTAACTTGAATTTTTATGCCGTAGCCAGAAAATCACCAAGCAATGTCATTAAGATGTGATTTAGGGGTTTTCAACTGCTTCTACCACTCAGACTAAGCAGTGTGGGAGAAAGTGTTTTTTGTATTATTTTTTAGATATTTGCATTAAATTCATTATTCATAAAGATGCTCAAACCATCTAGAAATGTTTTGAAAAATGAAGGAATAATTTTTAAGAAAGTGATTTCAGTAGTGAAAGTGGATTGCATGTCACAGACCATCTGCAATTCCGGTGCCAAACACTAGGGAGATTATAACCTCCGTTATAATCGATTATGGTCTGTCATTGCATCCATGCAGAATCGATTATGCGATTAATTTCAGCTCCTCTAGTTTAAACTTAAACTATCCTTCAAAAATTTAGTCAACAAAAGGAAAAAAAAAATCATTAAAATATAATTTGCCATTTTTATTCCAGACTTCAATCAGACATTTAAATAAAAAAACAATGGCTTTAATAAAAAGAAAGACCCGTTGTCCAATATAAAGTGTTAGAAAAGTGTGCTGTCTAAACGATGTTTTCATTTTGGCTTCGTTGATCATTGATGTATCGAGGTAGAACGATGTATCGTCACATCTCTAGTTGTCATTCCTGAAGATTCCTCTCATCGACGTTCATTTACATTTACAGCATTTAGCAGACGCTGTTATCCAGAGCGACTTACATTTCCTAATTTCGGGGACAGTTCCCCTGAGAGCAACTTAGGGTTAAGGATCTTGCTCAGGGACCCAGTGTTGGTAACACCAGAGGACGGTTTCGAACCCACAACCGTTCAGGTTCTGTCCATGTTGGAATCTCACCTGCAGGAAGCCTTTCCCCCCGTAACCTTTCCCTCTGCAGAATTCCCGGTCGAGCGCGCTGTCAGGACGAGGTGTCTACCCAAAAAAGCGCCTGCGGGGGAAAAACACGCCTCTGCACGCCGAAATCGCATTAGCTGAAGAATTTCCCATCGTTTAGCGGAGCGAGCAGCTTCAGCACAGACCTGCTCACCGCAGCACACAACTCCGCCATCTGAACCGTGTGCGTGTGTGTGTGTGTGTGAGAGAGAGAGCTTGTTGAACGTTTTTACTCATATCAAAGATTGATATCAGCAGCAAGTTCAATCAGGAGTGAAGTTCTATTGTTTGATTTCACGTCCACTTGTGTTCCATCATGTTCGGAATTTTTGTTGCTTAAAAAAATCAAACTCAACATGAAATGAAATCTCAGAGTTGGAATTTTGCTCCATTGCTTAAACAAATATCTGCATTGGTTTCAACCCTTATGGTACAAAATGTAATCTTATAACTAGATTTTTTTTTGCTCTTGTTGCTTAAAAAATCTGTATGATTTTACACATACATTTTTTGATTTTGTACATGAAGGTCTCGACCTTGTCTCGGCTAGGGCAAAGGGGACTCGAGATCTCATTTGGAGACCAGTCGAGACCACAACTCTAAGAATATTACTATTAAAACTCTTTGAGAGCGACGCAGGCATTTTGTGTTGTTTATTAATTGGTGTTTTAATAACTCAGAATCCCTTTAACTTACACAAACCACACACATACCGTCAGAATCACAAGACTTTCAACTTACCAGACATTATATTTATTCCTTTGTATGTGAAATTATTTCTGAGTAATTCCTTGCACAAAACTGAAGTAATTGTGTGAAAATGCATAAATTACATTATTTGCGATGTAAACACACGTGTAGCGCTTGCGACTCCAATATGGAATGCCATCAGGCGCAAAAATGTAGTTCTCTTCAAGAAAGGCCAAAAGCAGCTCATTTTACAGATCAAAAGTGAGTCCAGATCGACTCAAAATGACCCATAACTTTAGGATTTCTTCATTTTCAATTATTCCGAAAATATTTTTCCAGGTTATAATGTTGGAGAGTAATCAGTAGGGATATATCAATATAGAAAAATGCACTATTTGAAATCAAATCATTTTATTCTGTATCCAGGTAGATACCAAGTGGATAAAGAAGTGTTTCTGTCTGGCACTAACCTTATTTTTCTTCACAGCACTAAGCCACAGAATGTCTCTGCATAATAAAAAAGTCAATAAAACAGTGAGTTTGGTCTGGAGGAAATTTTGTTGTTACAGAGTTATTGCTCTGTTCGGTTGCTTAAAAAGTTTTACGTCAGATTTAACCTTATTGTAGAAAGTTGAATCTAAGTTCCAGAATTCTTTTTCTGTTGGTTATAAATATTAAAATTTGATTTAACCTTAGTGTACAAAATAAAATTTCACAGCCATAAATTTAGCTGTTTTTATGGAAAAATCTTTGGATCCTTATTATATAAAATTTTATCTCAGAGCTGGAATTTCTGCTCATTTGGATAACATCTTTGGATTTGATTTAACCATAATGTACAAAATTAAATTTCACAGCCAAAATCACAGCCATCTTTGGATGTGATTTGATTTCATTCTACAAAATGAAATTCATTATCGGAGTTCGGAATCTTATTCGACATTTACCACAGCTCACTGATCTCCTCCTGACATGAAGAACATTCCGTATGTCGCTTGTCCTGGCGGGCGGTGATGAGTGTGTGTGTGTGTGTGTGTGTGTGTCTCCTGGGCTGTATCTGTCAGTGGAGTAAATGAGGCTTAGGGTGAATATTTGAGATTCTTGCAGTTTGCTCTTTTGGTCTCTGTAGCTGCTCTTCTCGCTGCTCTTCTCGTTTTTGATCGTGAAGCTGCTGTGAGAACGTAACACACACAAAAAATAACACACAATAGGAGTTTATACACCCGGCCACAAAAACCAGGTGCCTTCTTGGGCTCACGTGGTGACAAACTGCTGCAAGTGTAGAGCTCCCTGCAGTGTGGTACTGTAATTTTATGAGGGTAAAATGTTCTGTATTCTACAGTAAATGTGTGTTTTTAAGTGGTCTCTACGCGCAGTGCTGTACATTACGTAGAATATGCTCTAGACGGGGTTAAAATGAACACTTTAAAATATCAAAGTATATTTGAGGTGTTTTCACTCCTCCTCTTCTCCTTCTCTTCTTCACTCCTCCTCCTCCTCCTCCTCATCTTCACTCCTCCTCTTCTCCTTCTCTTCTTCACTCCTCCTCTTTCTCCCCCTCTTCACTCCTCTTCTTCACTCCTCCTCCTCTTCACTCCTCTTCTCCTTCTCTTCTTCACTCCTCCTCTTTCTCCTCATCTTCACTCCTCCTCTTCCTCCTCCTCTTCACTCCTCCTCTTTCTCCTCATCTTCACTCCTCTTCTCCTTCTCTTCTTCACTCCTCCACCTCCTCTTCCTCCCCCTCTTCACTCCTCTTCTTCAGTCCTCCTCCTTTTCACTCCTCTTCTTCACTCCTCCTCATCTTCAATCCTCTTCTTCACTCCTCCTCCTCCCCTTCTTCACTCCTCTTCCTCCTTCACCCTCCTCTTCACTCCTCTTCTTCACTCATCCTCTTCTTCACCCCTCCCCCTTTTCACTCCTCTTCTTCACTCCTCCTATTCACTACTCCTCCTCACTCCTCCTCATCTTCAATCCTCTTCTTCACTCCTCCTCTTCTCTCCTCCTCCTCCCCTTCTTCACTCCTCCTCCTCCTTCACTCAACCTTTCATTCCTCTTCTCTTCATCTTCTCTTTTTTCGCTTGTCCTCCTCTTCACTTCTCCTCCTTTTCAGTCTTCCTCTCCTCCTCCTCCTCCTCGTCCTCCTTCTCCTGTTCAGTTCGCCTCTTCATTCCTCTTCACTTATTCTCCTCTTTTCTATCGTCCTCTTCTAACCCTAACCCTCCTTTTCTTTTCTCCTTCTCTTCACTCCTCCTCTTCTTCTCTCCTCCTCCTCTTTACTCCTCTTCTTCTTCTCTTGTCCCCTTCTTCACTCCTCTTCATCTCTCATCCTCCTCTTCACTCCTTCTCACTGCTCCTCTTCCTCCTATTCACTCCTCTTCCCTCCCCCTCTTTTTCACTCCATCATCTTCACTCCTCCTCACTGCTCCAGCTCCTCCTCTTCTTCTCTGCTCGTCCTCTTCCCTCTTCCTCGCTCCTCCTCTCCATCTGTGACGTCCCATGACCACAAGTCATCTCTGAAATCAAGATGAATGTGTTGTTCCTCCTACAGCTGTCTGAGTCCTGCTGCAGAAAAACAGGATTACTTATATTTAACCATCTTTCTTAATCCTAATCTCAGGTTGGTCTCATGGGTGTCGAGTTTCAAGCTTTACAGATAAACAGTGGAACATCACTATCAGAAATTAAATTCTTGGATTTTGCTCGGTGAAATAATACTTAAAATGACTCAAATAAATAGAATAAGATAAAAAAAAAGCAGGTGCATGATAAAATAAAGTAAATATAGAATATAATAAAACAGATGCATAGTAAAATAGAATTAGATCATATTAAATAGCTGCATAATACAATAAAAATAGCATCAAATAAATAACATAGGTGTGAGAAATTCAAAAAGATTTAAAACTGATGCACAATCACATAAAAGTATAACAGTACATTTTAATTTGAGCTAAAAATTAATTTCTGCTAAAGAAAACGTAGAATTCGCTTTAATGCACCACATAAGGTAGAAAAGGTTTGAAGTAATGACTTCTCATACAGACTTTTTCCAGTGTAGGTGTTGGTGAAGAACAAAACAAAACAAGAACGAAGTCAGAAACCCTCACGTCCCTTTAATGAGGGAGATTAATTAGCGCATTAGCAGCTGTCAGGAGAGGCAGACGGTGTTGCGTCAGGGCGAGAGGCCGGCGCTGCTGCTTTATCCCCTCGATTGTGCCACGATCCGGCAAAACTGGAAGCTCTACAAACAGAAACCTGGCAGCAGCAGCAGGAGGAGGAGGAGGAGGAGGAGGTTTAGCATCGGCCCACGACTGTTTGTGCCTGAAAAGAGTCATGGTGTTGTTGTTTTACGAGGAGAAGGTCATTGTGAACACACCACGGCACACAGTGCACCACGATGTAATCTGCGTTTGCATTTGACCCATCCATGAAGGCGCTGTGGTCAGCTGTTTTTTGGCAGCGCCCAGAGAGCAGTGCTTGGGGATGGTACCTTGCTTTTGAGTACCTCAGTGGTACCTTTACCGGTCCGGGACTTGAACCAGCGACCCTCTGATTACGGGGTTGACTCCCAAACCATTACATAAAAACAGAGAACTACAGGTGGACTGGACCTTCTAGAAAACTGCTCTTGGCACCTACAACCTCACCTACACCTCGCCGGTTCGAATCCCAGAGCAGTAAAGGTACCACTGAGGTACTCATGAGCAAGGTACTCATCCCCTGGCACTGCTTCCCAGGTACTGCCAAAAAATATCTGTTTGTCGGTTCTACATTTTAATAAATACAGGCCAAAGTGGACCGCATGCTCCAACTCCATCTCGTAGCTGCCAAGAGGGCAATGTGATGCAGTGAGGCGCGGTAGCCAATCAGATGTCACTTCTGCCAATTAGAAATACACCAATCAGAAACACCTGTTAGTTGATAATAAGCGTCTGTGTCAAGAGATAATTTTTAAATATAGCATATAGATGGTTGTGTTTGGTGTGAAATTGGTAGACCATGCATCTGATTGGCTACCGTGCCTCACTGCATCACATCGTGCTCTCTGCAGCTGGGAGATGGAGTTGGAGCACGCAGTCCACCTTAGCCGAGATGGAGACAAGAATATATTAATATAACTTGTTCCAGCTAAAGGGTACCGGTACCAAAAGGCACACTGAGAGAAAGGAAGGAAGGAAGGTCAGGGGCGGCGTTCGATCTTTGACTTTGCTGGACAATATTTAACCGAAAGCAACGTGAATAATGGGAAAAATATGTATGTGCTCTATGAACGCGGCCCCTTCGAGCTTTGTCTGACATTTACCAGACGGAACGCAGACGGAATTTCTCCTGAATGACTCCTGAACTTGCTCAAAACCATTCGCTAATGCCTTGTGTCACACACTTAGCGACACGGGAATCTCAATAAACAAAGGAAACCAAACCAAAAACTCAACGTAACCAACATCTACATCTACACTAACCCTTTACCGTCGTGATTAGCGCTCAGCTATTAATCAGAAATAAATCAATGCCGGCATTCAGTGTCAAATAATATCTTATATTTCTCTCAAAAATTTGTGACTTTAATTTTGAAAATTTGAACTTTTGAATTTGCAAATTTATGACTTCGAGATTTCACAGAACACCCTATTTTTGGCAAAGATGCAGGTCTTCCACTTCTTCAGTTTTCACCTGCAATCTGTTTTTTTTTTTTCTATGCACCTTTTTTATCATCTTATTTTACTTTGATTTTATTCAATCTAGGTGTTAGTGTCGTCTCACTGTCTGAAATCTGAGTAGCCATACGTCACCAAACTCAATTCCTTGTTACGTTTAGAAGACGCAGGAAATGTGTGATAAAAACGCCTCACATTAACCTTCAAAAATAACAAAATGATTAATGGTTCATAATAACAATAGTGGTTCTGTTCCCTTCATTTTTATTCTTTGTTAAAGAATTATTATAAAGAGGGACAAATTTGTAAGTTTTTCTGCAACTTTGTCTTGCTCTCTTTATTGCAAAAAAATGCCTAAGAGGAGTGAAGATGAGGAGGAAGAGGAGGTGGAGGAGTGAAGAAGAGAAGGAGAAGTGGAGTGAAGACGAGGACAATCAATCTCAAAAAAGACTGCGAAATCCTGGAGGGACTGATTATTGCTACTTATGCTTGGACCCCTCTCGTTGCCGTTTGTGGTTATATTATTATCTATGACAATAAAACGAGGTGGACTGGGGGTCGAACTGTGCTGGGAGATTATAGGAATGGAAGAAGGTTGGTCACAGCCTGTTAACGCTACAGCGCATTATCAAACATTTCCTCGAACACAAATCTGGGAATTTTAATGCACTTGGCTCCATCTCAACAGGATTTAATGATTAGCAGGATTAATTTCCACCACACGGTGTTATCAGCAGAGAGATCAGGAGCTTTAAAGCACAGAGCAAGAAATGAAAAGTTTACACAACTCTGCTGAGGAGGCCTGCGAGCAGCACAATCTTTATTATTATCAGTAATAATTCATATTAATCCTCATCAGGAGGTCGTACTTTCATTTTAAGGTAGAGATTAACATCTGAATAAAACAGATTATTTCTCTTTTATGCAACATTATATTCCAAAATATATTAGTATAGACTTAATTTCACTTTAAACATGACTTAGTTATGACTGCAGCAATCAACATTATTATTATTATTATTATTATTATTATTATTATTATTATTATTATTATTATTAATATTATTATTTCATTACTGTATAGAACTCAACTTATTCATATGATATTAATAACATTATGATCATATTTTACCTTTATGCTGCTTTAATGTTTATAACAGCGTATGAAAGTATAGAAATCTCTCTCTCACTCTTCTCTTGTCCTTTACCTTCTCTGTCTCTATCTCTCTCTCTCTCTCACACACACACACACACACACACACACACACACACACACACTGAACATTACATTATCACTGCTCAACAAATATATAATCTCTCTCTTTTCATCACACTTTCTTTCTACCTCTCTCACCCTCTTTCTTACTTCCCTTCTTCCTTTCTTTCTTTGCCTTCCCCTCTCCTTCTTCTCTTTCTCTCTCACATCATTTTTATCTCTTTATAGCTCTCTCACCCTCTTTCTTTCTTATTCCTTTCTTTTTTTTTCCTCACCCTCTTTCTTTCTGTCTTTGTTTCTTTCTCCCCCATTATTTTTTTCTTTTGTTCTTTCTTAATCTCCCACCCTCTCTCTTTCTTTTTTCTTTCTCACTTGTTACTCTGCCAAACTATCAAACGAAAACATTTACACTCTATATTTATTCAAATATTTCTCTTTCTGTACTGTATGACAAGTAGATAACCTCTCTCTCTCTCTCTCTCTCTCTCTCTCTCTCTGTGTGTGTGCCGGAGGCGGGGAGGAGTGGCTCTCTCTCTCCTCCTCCTCTGCTGTATAAGTGTGTGTGATACGGGCTCGACGCTCTCATACACACTCACACACACACTCGGTCCGCAGCAGCAGCGGGACGCAGCGCGATGGTCAGCCGCAGAGCCGCTCCAAGATGCTGGATGGAGCGCCGCCGCTGGGACGCTGTTGCCTCGCTCTCATAGTCTGCCTCTGCTGCTTACCGGCGCCCGCGCAGCCCTACTTCGGGTAGGTTGATGTTCGAGTCCCGCACCGCTTCATGCCTTCGAGTACCGCTCCTGTTCTCTCCGCTGTGCTCGAGTCCCGCTCCGGTTGTGTTTGCGCTCGAGTCCCGCTCCAGTTCAGTTTGTGCTGGGGTTCTGTTGGTGCTCGAGTCCCGCTCCGGTTCAGTTTGTGCTGGGGTTCTGTTTGTGCTCGAGTCCCGCTCCGGTTCAGTTTGTGCTGGGGTTCTGTTTGTGCTCGAGTCCCGCTCCGGTTCAGTTTGTGCTCGGGTTCTGTTTGTGCTCGAGTCCCGCTGCGGTTCAGTTTGTGCTCGGGTTCTGTTTGTGCTCAAATCCCGCTCCGGTTCAGTTTGTGCTGGGGTTCTGTTTGTGCTCGAGTCCCGCTCCAGTTCAGTTTGTCCTCGGGTTCTGTTTGTGCTCGAGTCCCGCCCGGGTTCAATTTGTGCTGGGGTTCTGTTTGTGCTCGAGTCCCGGTCGGGTTTCGTCTTCTTGAGTTCCGCTCCGCTTCATGCTTTCGAGTTGCGTTCTGGTTTCTGTTCTCGAGTCCCTCTCTGGTACCGGAACCTCGGCCAACCTGCCTCCAGATACAGAGAGATAGAGAGGAAGGGATAGAACTGGACTGGGACCGGGAGTCGCTTTTGGGTCCAGAACTCGGTCCGGACCTATAAAGTCAAGTCAAATGTCTCAGTTTATGATAATGGACCAAACTTTATTTACAGATCATACATCAACAATAATTTATAGTAATATACAACTTATACTGAGAATTTGTGTTAACGAAGCTAACAGAAGTAGCCTATTAGGGTTGAGTGTCATTTAAGAATTTTGGGAATATTTGGATAATGTATTTTTTGACAATAAACATGTCTTGGATATTAGTTATTGTGTTAATGTGACATAATTGGCATACAGAAATGTATTATTATTATTATTATTATTATTATTATTGGTTAAACTAACAAAAGTATTGGTAGTTGTAGTGTCTTGTCTGTATTGTTATCTCTACTGGATAATATTTGTTTTTGATGTTTATTACCTTATTTATGTGACATAAAAGTGCATTCACAGATATATTATTATGATTTGCCCTTGTTGTTGTTGTAGTAGCAGAACTAGTCGTGTGTGTGGGTTTATGTGGGTGTGTTTGTGTGTGTGCGTGAAGATGGGAAATGGTGTGTTTTGAATGGCAGTATTAGTCGATCATGTGAGTCTATTGTGAGACGCTCCCCAAGCTCCTGGGGGAAAAAAAGGACTTAAGCTGAAACCTAAAGAGCCGACCGCAGCGTGATGTCAGTAAAATGTTGCTGGAGCTGCTGCGTGAAGTTTCCCTGACAAGAGCGAGCTCACACTCTTTAGACGAGTTCTTTGGAACGATGCTGTGAAAGTAAAATTTTCAACTAAGGATTAATTCTTTAAAGAACTGTGTTTGAAGAAGGAGAAGCACTTTTCAGGCACAGAGAAGTGTTCATATCCACACCAATTTTACTCCAGCAAAAGATCAGTCTGGAGCCTGGGTTTTAAGCGTGTAGAGAGATTTCCCCAACGACAGCGTAGATTGAATTAAAAGTGTGAAATTTTAGTGGGATTTTTCAGCAAATCATCAGCGTTTCGTGTTTCTGTGTGAACAGTTCGGACAGTGAGACTGTGATCCTGAAATTAGAAAAAACGCAAGTCACTCTGGATAAGAGCGTCTGCCCGTAAATGTAAATACTGTGGGAAGACCTTAGTCAGAGTTTGGCTCTTTGGTGATACATTCTTCAAAATAATGATTCTTTGCGGTATGTGGTTCGAGGGACGAACTTGAACTGGTGTAGAACCTCCTTCTGTTGTGAAGGTTGAATTGGGAGTGGAAAGCAGTTCTTCAGACTTGTCATTAAACAAAAATTGCTTTTTGAAAATGAATACGCCCCAGTGCGATTGATTTTGCGATGACCTGACATGATCGCTTGCTATGTAACCAGGATTTGAGCTTGATGTTTGTATTCATAGAGAAATAGCATGGAAGTTTGTACAGGTGCTGCGTAAAAAAACCAAATCTTACTTAAGTGGAGGATTTGTCTAAAGTCGCACGTCTTATGCTAACGTCCGTTGATGGATGAGACGGGTCGGTGTCTTGTGCAGGTTTTCTTTTGCAGACGTTGCGTCTGCTTCATAACAGGTAGCAGCTTTTCTAAAGTTCCCTGGACAAAAGGAGTGTAACTCAACTCAAAATATTGTGTCATGTCGTGCTGAGAGACGATGGTTGGGGGTGGGAGTGTGTGCTGGGAGATGTTATCTGTGCCGGCATTCCCGAAATTGGCCTCTCCGGGTGCTATCCAAGGCCGGCTCAGGTCGCTCCCCGAGGGCCTGCTGAACATTAGCAAGGTGTAGCGAGGGTTGTTTTTAAGTCTGAGCAGCAGAACGCCCTAAAAGTCGCCTTCCAAGAAAGGCAGGATGGCGTTATTTGCCCTGGGTGGGATCGCGACCGCCCCTCGAGAAGAATTACAGCCATTTGGCTTTGATCTCGTCCAGATCGATGGACTCGCCCAGTCTAAAAATTCAGATGATCGCCGTGACTCTAACCCCTTACAGGTCAAATTTGGGACGGTCAGACGTAGCGATTGATATCTCAGCGATTACGGGTCTGCTGTACATCAACCAACTGCAGCGAGAGCAGGGCTCAGCTGTATTTCCCCAAAAAGTCGCCTTCCAAGAAAGGCTTTTTGGATCACATTATTGATAGCATTATTTGCCCTGGGTGGGATCGCGGCCGCCCCTCGAGAAGAATTACAGCCACTTGTCTTTGATCTCATCCAATCGCGCGTTTCCCAAAAGCATAGTTGCTAAATACGTTAGCAACACTGTAGTACTTGCTAACGTACACTGTGTTAGTTGCTAATGTACACTTTATTTGCTAATGTACACTATGTTAGTTGCTAACATACACTATGTTAGTTGCTAACGTACACTTTATTAGCTAATGTACACTATGTTAGTTGCTAACGTACACAATGTTAGTTGCTAATGTACACTATGTTAGTTGCTAACGTACACAATGTTAGTTGCTAACGTACACTTTATTTGCTAATGTACATTATGTTAGTTGCTAACATACACTATGTTAGTTGCTAACGTACACTATTTGCTAAAGTACACTATGTTAGTTGCTAACGTACACTTTATTTGCTAATATACACTATGTTTGTTGCTAACGTACACAATGTTAGTTGCTAATGTACACTTTATTTGCTAATGTATACTATGTTAGTTGCTAACACACACTATGTTAGTTTCTAACGTACACTATGTTAGTTGCTAACGTACACAATGTTAGTTGCTAACGTACACTATGTTAGTTGCTAATGTACACTTTATTTGCTAATGTACACTATGTTAGTTGCTAATGCACACTATGTTAGTTGCTAACGTACACAGTTGCTAACGTACACTTTATTTGCTAATATACACTATGTTAGTTGCTAATGTACACTTTACTTGCTAATGTACACTATGTTAGTTGCTAACGTACACTATGTTAGTTGCTAATGTACACTTTATTTGCTAATGTACACTGTTAGTTGCTGACGTACACTGTTAGTTGCTAACGTACAGTTTATTTGCTAATGTACACTATGTTAATTGCTAACGTACACTACGTTAGTTGTTATGCAAACATGAAGTGCTGGTTTCTTGAACAAGGAGTAATCCTAGTCTTGGACTAAATTGCAGTACTAGTGGAGATTAACCACTGAATCCCACAAGGGTCTCATTCAGCCTCCGCTGGTATCTCGACGTCTGCTACGATACGAATTCAGTTCGATTCTGTTCAGATTCCCTCCCCCGTCACCCCAAAGGTCGCCTTCCAAGAAAGGCAGCACATTTTTGGACCACGTTCTGGTTGGCGTTATTTGCTCTGGGTGGGATCGCTGCTGCCCCTCGAGAAAAATTACAGCCATTTGTCTTTGATCTGGTGCTTGTATGTTAGTATGAATGACTGGAAATGATTTAATTGCCGTCCCCTTCCGAAAGGTGCTCGATGTTTTCTGGCAGGGCAGACGGCTAACGAGCAGGTATGCGGTGTCAAGAGCTCGGGTGGCACGTTCCTCCAGTTTATTCCCTCGCTTAATTAAGACGGCGAGGCCGAGCGTCCATTGTTCCCCGGCGTTTGTTTCGCCACTTTGTCTTGCGCGACGGAGACCACCTACGTTTCCTGGTTATCGGGAAAACAAAGCGGTAGGAAACGCATTAGCGGTATTATTTGGGCTTTGCATTATGCGAGCGGGGGCCCTTATCTTTCGGGGTAATGAGCTCCGGGACCGGAGTGTTGATGGAGGTTGTCATTTTGTCGATAGCAGAAGAAGCACTTTCATTTTTTGGCCCCGAACTTGGCAGGTATGAAAAACGTTGGCTCTTGAAAGTCTGATGGAGCTGATTTTGCATCAATGTTATCTAAAGTGTTTGGGACTCAATTAGCTGCTGGAGGTGCGGCGAGAAGTTGGAGCGGCGTCAAAGAAAGTCAGAGTCAACATCGGGACGGGCGATCGGCATACTTCAAAATGTACAGAGCAGACTGACTCGCCCGCCCGAAAATATTCTGATTAGCATTGCAGCGTCTGGCCACTTAGGGGTCAAATTTAGGACGTAAACATCACGAGTTTCGCCACTTTAAGCCATGTGTAAATACTAGGTCAAGGTTTAAGCCTAGTCCTAGATTAGTTTTGAGCTTGAGTGGTAAATCTCTGTTGATACTACAACTTAGACCAAGACTAGGCTTAATCCATGAGCGAGAGACCAGCCCTAGGTACGTAGGTTTCATCACAATTCGTTATTTTATTGTGTCATTGGATGACAATTTTGCTAATTTCACCGAACTTGAACCGGCAAACCTTTTTGTGAGTGATTATTTCTCAGTGTGAACACACCACAGCACAGCACTTAGTGCACCACAAGGAAATATGACCTCTGCATTTCACCCATCCGTGAAGGAGCAGTGAGCAGCTAACAAGGGCAGTGCCCGGGCAACGTTGCTTGGGGACGGTACCTTACTCATGAGTACCTCAATGGTAACTTTTACTGATTTAGGATTCAAACCGGCGACCTTCTGATCACAGGGCAAACGCCCAACCGTTACGCCACCAACTGCTCCTTTGAACCCATGCCACCTAAGAGACTGGAGTCTAATTCCAGCGCCTTAGACCACTCACCCTCGCTACCTGCCAACCGATCAACTCCCTAACACCTCCGCTACCAACTTCCCCAAATACGTATGGTGTCTGACCGAAGTTTCTTTTGGATCAATGATATGGGCTCATTGATCATTGAATTGGTGTATTGATGTCCATCAATATATCGTCACACCCCTAGTGTACATGTTTTCTAGAAAAGTTGTCTTTTCCCTCATCAGGACAAAGTTAATGTGAAACTTTTGGAATAGCGTCCACATGGTGTAAATGACTGATACATTACAGAACCACAGCGATCAGACGATCACACCGCATCTGATATTCGAAGTCAGATGCCGAGCCGGGGGTCCGATGCGATTCACGCGGTTCAGTTATGAGACGCTTAAAGGAGTAAACGTGTTTAAAGGAATTTCACTACTGGCTTCCCTCAGGAGGACGGTTTAAGCTGTCAGTGTGCCGGAGGCTGAGCGAGTTTCTGAATTCCAGAACAAAACACCGTGATTCTCACCTTTCCCACACACACACACACACGCACACACACACGCACACGCACACTCTCTTGAAAACACCAAATGCCTTTAAGCATAGGTCCATCTCCAGTTTGCAGATCTAGGGTTCCCAAAATAAGTGTAGGTCAGAAACACACACACATGCACTCACACTCCCACAGACAGACACACTCATACACACAGTCACACACACACCTACATACATGCACGCATGCACACATACAAACATGCACAAAAGCACACGCACCCACACACAAATACATGCGCGCACACATAGGAAATGCACACAAGCACACAGACACACACAAATACATTCATGTACACACACGCAGACACACAAACACACAAACACACCACATACGCAAGCACACACACCCACACACCAAAGCATGCATTAACCCACACATGCACACATACAAATATACACACATGCATGCATGCACACACACACACACGCCCATGGACACACACATAAACACACAAATGCATGCAAATAAGTGCTCCTCAAGCACCTGCACACACTGACACACACATGGACACACACAAACACGTGCTCATGCAAGCACGCAAACACACGCCCACACACACAATGGGAACACCAGTTTATTTCTCCATAGGTAGGTTCTTCCTCAGTTTGCTTCTGTAGAGTCAGAAATTTGCCCCCAAAATTAGTCTAGGCTAGAAACACACACACACACGTACACTCTAGAAACAAATGACGCTAACAAGGAATAAAAAGCAATAAGACAGTCACCATAGTTAGTTTTAACATAAGTGTGGTCTATAAGTGGCTCCTTTAACATGCTCGGAACTGGTTCATGATTTAAAAGTTAGCTCTGTACCTTTACTTACAGCTTTAACTGATTTTTCAGAGTTCTGCCACTGAGAATTCAGTTCGCAACAAAGTTGATTACATTGCCCTCCGAACCTTAAACGTGTAGCTACAAGACTTTGCAAATCCCAAAATTGTTATTCGCAAAGCGTCATTGATGACACGGTCTTCACTTTATGTCTGTGTCCATGTTTAAGAGGGATAATGGTTGTAACTTGTAACTGCATAAACATAATTTTTGAAGTGAATTCAACTTCAATAAAAATAAAATTGAATTCAGTCATGAATTAACCTTTATCCTTATACCTTTTTATCGTTTTTCAACTTGTATTTCATGTGATTAATGTGAACATATTGTTTGTGATAATCGTCGTTTCACAAGGTGTTGTAGCTACATGTTTAAGGTGGAGTTATTTTGTTGCAACTTTAATTGTAAATAGGAAAGAATTTTTAGAAAGTTGGTCAACGTTTGCCGAAGTTATTGAAAACGGCACTGAGCTCTTTTTTGGGTGCAGCTTGTTGTGTATGAATCATATCTGGAGGTTGTTAAATTTAAGTCAGTGATTATTTGTCATCGTGAACACTGCACAGCACACTAAATATGACTTCAGCGTTTGACCCATCCGTGAAGGAGCAGTGGGCAGCTTTTTTTGGCACCACCCAGGGAGCAGCGCTTGGGGACGG
Source organism: Distichodus sexfasciatus (assembly GCA_032718565.1). NCBI lineage: Eukaryota > Metazoa > Chordata > Actinopteri > Characiformes > Distichodontidae > Distichodus > Distichodus sexfasciatus. The sequence goes on along the minus strand of JAVGVS010000416.1, from coordinate 68,753 downwards.
TACCTTCCTCATGAGTGCGTCTTGAACCGCCGACCCTCCGATCACAGGCCAGACTTCCTAACTGTTACACCACCAGCTGTTCTCACTGGTGTTTTTGCTGTTTTTGTCTGAGACACCGTGCATGAGTGGGGGTGTGATTTTGGAGTGAGGGGCTTCCTCGAGTTCCGCCACACACAGGATTTCCCCTCGGAGCTGCCGAAACCTCTACAAGATCCTCACGGTCTCGCGGTATCATTTTAAACATTTTAAAGCCGAGTCTTACAACATATTTTTATTCCACAGCTTTTGAGACGGATTTATGATCTTTGTACAGCGGTTTTGATAAGTGTGATTTAGAACTAAATGAGCTGTGTTTTCCAGTTCTCAATGCAGATTTTGGTGCATGCATCTTTTCAGATCTTTGCAAATTGCAAATTGGATGACAAACAGCAGTGCAACTTGCATTAAAAACTGTGCAATGAATCCCGTAACGACCAGATAGGTTTGAGGTCAAAACCACCTAAACCAAGACAAGACCGGACCAATGCACATTTTACACCACATGACAAATAAGTGGAACATGCAACGCCCAAGCAACATTCTATACATATCTATAATGAGGTCATCACTTCACTGGAAGCAGTTATCAACACTGAGCACATCATATGTTAAACTCAACATACCACAGTGAACACTCCTCAAGAACAAACTCACTGTTTTATTGGCTGCAGAGTTGTTATTATGCAGAGACGTTCTATGACTATGTTTGTTCCCTATTGATTACTCTCTAACATTATAAAATGGACAAAAAATATTTTCTGATCAATTGAAAATTAAGAAATGCTAAAGTTTTGGGTAATTTTGAGCCTCATTTTGGTCTATAAAATGAGCTGCTTTTGGAGCTCATGAACTACATTTTTTGTGCATGATGGCGTTCCATATGAGAGTCCCAAGTGCTAACCCTTGTGTTTACATCGCGAATAATGTAATTAATACATTTTTACGCAATTACTTCAGTTTTTGTGCACGGAATTACTCTTGTATTATGATTCTGACGGTGTGTGTGTGGTTTGTGTAAGATAAAGGGATTCTGAGTTATTAAAACACTAGTGAATTAACAACACAAAATGCCTGCGTCGCTCTCAAAGAGTTTTAATAGTAATATTCTCAGAGCTGTGGTCTCGACTGGTCTCCGAGACTTTTACAAACTGGTCTCGAGTACTACAACACTACACCCAGACTAACAAATGTTTGCACGATCATCTTTGTCCAAAAAGAATTAAACCAACGTAAACCAATATAATTTGTAAAATGTTCCATACAAATTTTGGTGCATGCAACTTTGCTACCAAACTACATTTTTGCATTTGTGAACGCTGTGATGCTAACAAACGTCAGCATTCCAAAGGTAGTTGTTGTCTTTGTCCAAAAAAGACTTGGACACGTAATGACCTTCCTAGCAACAGACGCCAGATCACAACACTGCAAATGTTGAGTCAGTGCACCGCAGGATTTGCTGAATCTCACTCCTGTCAGGTTTAGTGCGTTTCAGAGCGAGTTCAGGAGGCTTGTCCTCTCATGTTCACACTGCTTTTGGGTGTAGGGTTAAATCACTGCTGTTCGCACACTCTCCACCAGGGGGTGCACTCACTAAATTCACTAAAGATCCGCCGCTCGGTCAGTCAGCACCCCTGTACAGCCTTTCTGTAACCCAAGGACAGTGGGAAACGGCGGCGACCGCTGGTACGCCTCTCGAGCTCGGCCTGAAAACCGGCGCGGGCGGAGTGAGGAGCAGCAGGAAATAGTTTTGTCCAGCAGCAGTTGTGGTGGTGCGAATTCTCCAGACCCCAAATGTGCTTTTGATGGTGATGGTTTTGGCTCCGGCTCACAGGAAGAGACCCTCCCCGGGAGAAGCTGCTCTAAAAGAACGTTTAAGGGTTTTTGGAAAGATGTAGTCGAAGCAAAAAAATGTCTGTTTCTGCTGTTGGCTAATCAGCATCGTGTGAGCAGCAGTCGGCAAGCGGAATTGGGGTAGATGTACTTTTAAGCGCGCCGTTAAAAAGGACAAGAAAGCTTTGAAGTGTTGTTAAAATGTTGTTGCGATGTTCAGTACCGCACACGTCTCACCTGTGACCGAACACAATTCTACGCTGTGAATTAAAAACAGAGCGCTCGTTTCACTCGTACGCAGTTTTGTTGGATTTTCAAAAATATTGCATTGAGAAATGAATTTGAGACTAGAATAATTTGAGAAATGACAATTATCGCAATGATATTTTCATAGGGCGGCACGGTGGCGCAGTGGTTACCGCTGCTGCCTTACAGCGAGAAGGTACTGGGTTCGAACCCCGGAGTCGGCCGTAGGGCCTTTCTGTGTGGAGTTTGCGTGCTCGCCCCGTGTTCGCGTGGGTTTCCTCCGGGTGCTTCGGTTTCCTCCCACAGTCCAAAGGCATGCAATATATGTTAATTGGTGACTCTAAATTAAATTTTTCTACATTACTTCACGTTGAACGTCGCCACGGTTCAATTGTTTTTCTGGGACTTTTACAGCATAACCTTTCTGCAGAATGTTGTCCATGAATTTTTTTTATATTCCTGATAGACGTCCGGATTTTTCTCGAGCTTTCTCTTTAAGGAATCAAGTCTTTGTTCAGCTATTCCACGATTGCGTGGCATTTTTACATCATCACTTTTCAAGGGCAATTTAATGCAGTGGCCGTTTGTAAGACGTGCCGATGTTGACACAGTTTGCATGAATTGCTTGTCTTGTTGTGAAGGCTCTCATTTGTCTTCACACCGACGTTCTGGGAAGTCGGTCTCGTAGTATTTTGCTAGCGTATCCCCGATGTCTGATTCGGAGACAAAAGTGATAAAGAAATTTAGTTCATTAGCATTATTTGATTCCTGATCTTTGTATCCCCCAACTGACCCATTGACTACCCAACCCAGTGCAGTTTTCACAGCTTACGGCCCATTGTTTTGACTGTTAATCGCTTCCCAGGGTTCCATGGCTTGGCAGACATTAGAACCGATAAGAAGGCCAATGTCTAACTCTAAAACTGTTTCTGGAATTGGTACCTGGTTCAGGTAAGGCCATTTATTTAAGTCTTACTTCACGTTGAACGCAGATTGGGCAGCCATAATTGCTACTGGGATGTTCTTTTTAACTTGATTTTTTAAGCTCAGCCAGACAATCACCAAGCGATCACATGATGTAATTCAGAGGTTTTTCAACTGCAGCGCTAACCGTGCCGTGCTGTGTCTCTTTGGTCCTAATTTAATTCTGAAGGCAAGAGTAAAAAGATTTTGAAAGTCATCAGTCAGCTTTTGTTTAAGTTATGGACAACGACACAGAGCTTCTCATTTGTTGACTCGCTGTATAGTTGGTGGCAAAATGAGGATTTAACGCATTTACAGTTAATTTCTTAAAAACCAACAGGACATGAGGTAGATGTGTATTTTTGGTACATTTTGTCAGTTCATGTTTAAGACGTCACTTACAGTAAATGAAGGTCCAGTGTTGAACTCTTACTTCATCTCTCTATAGTCCGTCGCCCCCTGGTTACCGCGCCACTTCCTCAACCCAGTTTAAAGGAGAAGTAAGAGTTTTACTCAAACCCACAAGGCGTTTTATGCCCCTTTAGGGCTAGCGTTAGCACAGCCTTCAAGCGCTGACGTCCAACCACCAGTGTTGAGGAGAATCTTACTTAAAATACAACTCTACTAATTTAAGCTTGTTTAAAAAGTGATTATTTGTCATTGTGAACACACCACAGCACACAGAGCACCACGACCAAGCCAGATCAGCTCCATAGATCGACCCAACGCCACCGATACCCGATCCAGCTGTTTGAGTTGTTAGCGGACCGGTGCAGTCTTTATTAGAGAGTTCGACCCTTGATTGGAAAGTTGCCGGTTCGAATCTCAGGACTGGTAAAGGTACCACTGAGGTACTCACGAGAAAGGTACCGTCCCCAAGCACTGCTCTCCGGACGCTGCCCATGTCAGCTGCCCACTGCTCCTTCATGGATGGGTCAAATGGAGAGGTCACATTTGGTTGTGGTGCACTGTGTTGTGCTGTGCTGTGTTCACAGTGGCAAATAATCACTCACTTTCAGCAGGCAACTAAATTAAATCTGCAGTTTGGCTGTAGTGTAGTTACTTTTACAAACTGTGTTCAAAAGCAGCTTCTGAGAGCCGACTGATCACTTCCGCAAGCTGCTCGGGAGGTAGACAGATTATAACGCTGGAGTTTTTTTACCTAATTATGTTCCAGTCTGGAACTGTTTTTCCCCCCACTGCTGCTGCAGCTGCTGCGTCTTACGGGAATGTGGCTTTATGCGACGGTGACACACTTCCCAACACTTCCACTGAGGTTACACATGACTAGAAGGCCAGAAATGACAAAAAACGTGTCAAAAGAGGCTTGACTGATGAAATCGCTCTTGTTCTCTCTTTAAGTGAGTGATTATTTGTCATTGGGAACGCAGCACAGCACACAGGGAACCACAAGACCTCAACATTTGACCTGTCCGCAAAGGAGCAGAGGGCAAGTACCCGGGGAGCAATGCTTGGGAGGACGGTACCTTGCTCATGAGTACCTCTGTGGTACCTTTACCAGTCCGAGACTTGAACTGGCAACCTTCTAATCACGGGACCAACTCCCTAGCTTCCAAAAAATGAGTTAAACTGCGTCAAAATGTAAATTAACTGTGTAAGTGTAGGCTTATTATAGTGTGTGTAGAAGTTTATGAATTGTGAATTCATTCTGAATTGAATCCAGGAATCAGAATCATGCACCCCTACTAATGACCAACCGACTGAGCGAGCAGCTGACTCAGTGAGTGAGCGTTCGGGGCGAGAGCGTCCTGTTCCTACGCCCCACAGCCTGATTATATGGTATTATTGGTGTGGGGAATGCGTTGGCGCTGGAGCCGGTGCAGCAGCGCTGCCCTGACCACAGCTCTGGAGAGGCTGAGGTTTTAAAAGAGAGAGAGAGAAATTGGGAGAGAGAGAGACGCCCTCGTCCCCTTCAGCTAGGGCTGGACCACATGATCTCAAAATCAGTATTGCGATTAGTTGAACATTTTACGATTAATGAAGGATTATTCTGGTGTAGGTTTTTCGGTTGACGTGTCCAGTTCGGGTTTTGGAGGTTTTCCATCATACTTGAGTTCAGAACATTGACACCTTGTCTCAGGTAGAACATCGCAAGAATTTATTGACCAGGTATGAGGTTAAATCCTCCAGGATGTCGACCCGTCAGTGTTCAGAGCGCCAGTGGAGCGCTTCAAGTTGAAAACAGCTTTGAGCTCGTCAGTGTCAGTTCTCTCTTGCGCTAGCCAATCAAGATTGAGGAAGGGGCGGGATGTATAAATCAGTGGAACTTTTCTTGCACGGTTTATTCAATCTCTACGTCTTGAAGACATCTAGTTCAAAAGCCGCCGCTATTGCTAAGATATCGGTTCTCTCCACTGTAAAGATAATCTCTTTTACGTCGGCTAAACTACCGATCTCAAGGGAACATGTTACAACGTTTATATGAAATAGGAACAAACGCGGACGTGCCCGATGACGCTTTTTTATAACTTACCAACAACAAGCGCGGAGATGGAGACAGGCCCTTATGGTTAATAAAAATAATAGTGGTTTTGTTCCCTTCATTTGAATTAATTGTTAAAGAATCATTATAAATGGGGACAAAATTGCAAATTTTTTCCACAACTTTGACTTGCTCCCACAACTTTATTGCAGCAAAACGTTCATCTCAATTTTTTGAAAAGCTGCCACAGAATTGTGACCCTCCACGGCAAAACCAGTCGCTTGTCGCAAATTTTCCAAATTGAGTTATGTTTTCGTGAAAGGGCATAAATCAAGCTTCAAAACGATACCTATATGGAATGAATGGGACGACATATGACTGAGATATCAACATTCAAAGGAGTCGGGTTTCTCCTGTCACGCCAAGTGAGAAACGGAGAAATCTGCCTTTGAAGTTGACTATCGCCGTAGCACTCACAGACGCTTGGTGCGGTCGCGGCTACGTTTGTATTTACGGTAGCCTACGCTGCATTCACAGACACACGGATAGCCTACCTGCGTTAGGTTAACTGAACTCGGGAGACTCGCTAGTGAACGAGTGGATTTACCGTAAACGTTGAAGTAGAGCGGTCAAAACCGAAACTTTTAACATTCTGCTGGAATTGAATTCCTCGCGATTTTTTGCGATATTTTGTGAATTCCTCACTTCGAGAAAGTCACGTTTTTAGGATGGAAAGGGTAAGTTTTTCAGCCAGATTTATTCACAACAGTACAGTATAGACCTTCCACTGTTTCAAAACAAAAAATCCAAAATTTTACCCCACGCAACATAAACGGTCATTTTTCTCGGAAACTTCCGTTGCGACAAGCGACTGGTTTTGCCGTGGAGGGTCACAATTAAGCATTTTAGGCTGCAACAATCTCAATTAAGGCCCATGAAATGCTGGAAGTATGGGTTTATTATTTCACCGTTTTATGACTGTAAGCTCACTTCATATGCCTTCTATGGCTTGATCCGGACTCTTGCTCCAGGTCTTAACACTGACCTCTAATTACTACGTCAGAGTTTTAATTTGCCTTGACTTGTCCTTCTGGTGTTTTTGGGGCAGTTGGTAACGTAACGGTTAGATAGTTTGTCCCGTCAACGGAAGGTCGCTGGTTCGAATCCCGGCCTGGTAAAGGTACCACTGAGGAACTCGTGAGCAAGGTGCCGTCCCCAAGCACTGCTCACCGGTTGTTGTTAAAAAGACTTCATCACGGATGGGTCAAATGAGGAATCATTAGGTTGTGCCGTGCTGTGGTGCGTTCACGTTGACAAATTATCACTTACTTTCACTTAAAAAGTTCTCTAAAATGTAGTTTTCTCCCAGAAAGGCCAAAAGCAGCTCATTTTATACGCTGAAATGAGTCCAAATTGGTTTTAAATGACCCGAAACTAAAGTATTTCTTCATTTTCAATTGATCAATTTTTTTCAATTTTATGATGTTAGAGAGTAAACAGTAGGAAAAAAAGAAATATAGAAAGTGTACATATTTGTTATCAAAAAAATTATTTATAAAGATTTTATTTTTTTCAAAGAATTGATCCGATTACTTGATTAATCAATTTAAAAAATCTATAGAATACTTGATTACAAAAAAATCAATAGCTGCAGCTCAAGTTTGTTACATTGATGACTTGAATCCAGCTAATGCATATTTTTGCACAATTTCAACAAAATAATTGATGAAAACACACAGTATTATGTTTTCAAAGGGACACTAAATGAACACACACCGAGGAAAGATTTTTAAATAAATGAAATAATCGTTATCGTGATTACGTTGATTAGAGGTCATGAATATCAATTTTGATAAATTTTTTGATAAATTGTCCCACCCTAGTGTCAGTGGTGCAGAAAAGGCTTGTGTTTCGGGTACTGTTTTTTGTTTTTACGGTTTTGGGGTTTTGGGATCGTGTGACAAACTGGCGATCTGCGAAAACAGGAAAGCCTGCGTGGAATTTGCGAAGACTCCCTCCTCCTCCTCCTCTTCTTCTTCTTCTTCTTAGCGGGCAGCCGGGACTGATGAGACGGCGTTAATTAGCAGCGTTGCCGTGTAAGCGTGTTTTCCATATACCACACCACAGGCCCATTTCCTCTTTGGGGCGGAGGAGTAGAAAAAGAGGGAGGGAACGAAATGACCGGCATTGACAGCCAAGATTAGACGAGGGAGAGAAGTGCAGAACCAGACGATGACTGACCTTTATTGCGCCTTTCGTTTTGGGAAAGTCCAGTTTGTTATGTTTTTCGTGAACCGGACACTGTTATTGTATTTTCTGTTTTGGTTTTTTAACCTGACATCATCCCTCCTTCTCCTCCTCCTCATGCCAGATAACCCAAACATTACCGAGCGTGTAAAATCCCTCCAACACACAGATTTGACTTATTTCGAGACGCTTAAGTCCTTGTAACGGCTCCAGCTGGCTGGAGAGGAATGTTTTTCACCCCCCCCCCCCCCCCAATTCCTTCTTACACACCGAGAAAGAAGAAAAACCCGCGTAATCTCCCACTAGCTACTGTAAATAAGACTTAACTGGCTGCTGATGCTGCTGAAAGAGGCTCGGATTTCTCTTTACGCCGCATGTGAACGGGAGCTGTGGTGGAAAATCGTAAGACCACGGTGTGATTTTATGTAACATTAGATTACATTAGGTTTTTATTATTTTTAGTCACATTTTAGTCGTTTCTCTCCTTTATAGTTTCAGTCTAATTTAGTTCAGAGTTCAGTTTTGTAATACGCTGTTCATTAGTCTTGCCTCAGTTGCTGCTGAGTTGCGGATTTGACGTAAAAGCTTTGAAAAAGAGAAAATAGAGTTGAGGAAAAAACGGCAAGTGGTGAGCGGTTCCGCCCCGCAGTGCATGCTGGGAGCTGATACCAAACCGATCAGTGCCATGGCGTGACGTGGACGAGGACGGAATCGTGAACGCTGTGCCAGTCACCCGCTGTGACTGGCAGTGGAGTTAAACCTCTTACCCACGCTCCCCTGCTGCTTTGGCTCCCCCCTGCACCGCCTCGTACCATCACCTCCACCTTCACACACACACACACACATGGCTGCCGCTAAACCCTAACCTAGCACTCAGTAACGAACATGAAACTTTCTTACATTCTTTTAAATGTATATGTACATGTAAGTACATCTGGTGGTCTAGTGGTAGGACCAAGAGGTTGTGGGTTCAGATCTTCCCTCCAGCAGTAAGGAAAACTGGTGAACCAGGGACGGGCTCATTGATGAACGTGTGGAGTGAAGACTGGTCTGTGTTATCTGATCCAGGGGAGTTGATGGCGGTCTAGTGGGTACGATACTCGGTCTTGACCAAGTGGTTGTGGGTTTGAATCCTTCCTCCAGCACTACCACTGATGGGGCCCGGAGCAAGACCCTCAACTCCAAGTTTCTCCATGGTAGTGCTCTAGGAGTAGAATACTTGCCTCTGGACAAAGTGGTTGTGGGTTCAAATCCCACCTCCAGCACTTCAACGTCTTGGACACTGAGCAAGACCCTTATTGTTCCAGGAAGGTGGTGGTCTAGTGGTCAGGATAGTTGCCTCTTGACCAAGTGGTTGTGAGTTCAAATGCTTCCTCCAGCACTATCGTCTCTCGGACTCTGAGAGACAGGGGTGGTGCTCCAGGGTGGTGATTGTGTAGTTGGTAGGATAGTCACCTCTTGACCAAGAGGTTGTGGGTTTGAATCATTCGTCCTGCACTACTACGACTGGGTCCATGAGCAAGACCCTTAACCTCAAATTGTTCCAGGGAAGTGGTGGTCTACTGGTTAGGATAGTTGCTTCTCGACCAAGTGGTTGTATGTTCAAATCCTGCCCTGAGCAAGACCTTTAACCCCAGATTGCTCCAGGGTGGTAAATGTAGTGGTTAGAATAGTCGCTTCAGGACCAAGAGGTTGTGGGTTCAAATCCTACCTCCATCACTATAATGATTAGGTCCTTGAGCAAGATCCTCAACCCCAGGTTGCTGCAGGGGGAGTGTCTCTGAAGTTACTCTGGATAAGAACATTTTAAAATGTAAAATGTAGATGTCTGCTATTTTATGCGAAATCATTGTATGTTTCCTCCAAAAGCATGGTCAAGTGAACGTGTGTGAACGTTGTGTAACTCGGCTTTCTGAGTTTTCCAACCATCGCTTCACTAGAGCAGCCTGAAGAACTCCAGCGAGGGGTCAGAGAGTCGTCATAGGGGTCAGAGGGGACAGAGATGATCTCATTCGTGGTCACATCCTGTATATCCTGTGTCACTCAAACCCTGTGAACCCTGACCTGTGAAAGCCCCCGTCATGTGCAGACACTCCGTCATCATGGGTTATTTTCGCCAGCGCTGCTCATCGCGTTTTTCTCCCGACACGCCGCTGACGAAGCTGACGCATAAATTTGTGAAGCTTCGGCTGCATGACTACATGGATCCAAAATGAAAACTCGGATCAGATACCGTACATATCGCAACGTCTCTTTAGAGGTCTGATGTTATTAAAAGAGAAGTTTGGTTTGTGTTTAAATGTGTAGTTGAGCTGAGGAATGAGGACGTCAAGTTTAGTTGCTTTTTGTGATTTGATATGAACGGATGTGATGGTTTTAAATCAGCATATGACGTCTCATGTCGATCGCTGGCTTCTGAACTGAACTGAATAGAAATTGTATTGTAGCAGACGTTGTGATATCGGCAAACCTTAAATTGTTATTCATTGAATTGATTTGATATCAGATCGTAATGAAACCTGTGAGTTACATACTATACACAAGCTAAACTGCCATCCAGCTGCCCACTGCACCTTCACAGATGAGTCAAATGCAGAAGTTTTATTGTGGCGCGCTGTGTGCTGTGCTGTGTTCACGAGTCCAGGACTTGAACTGGCGACCCTCCAATCACAGGGCCAACTCCCTAACCGCTGCGCTACCAACTGCCCCAGTAAAGCGTGACCCGGTGTAATCCCAGTTTAATCTGTTGTTCAGGAAGGTCAAACCCGAGCATGAGCTGGATAAGGCTGCCGCTGCTGCCGCTGCTACCGCTGCTGCCGCTGTTGTGATCTGAGTTGAACGTCGTTAAAGAAACACGTTGGCGCTGCTGGTGTTTTTGGCCGATTCGGGCTGAGAGAACCGCACTCGCATTCCTCCAGAACCCACTGGAGTCCAGATGGGGCGGTGTTTTTCTCTCGGCTGCGATGGAGAGGTCAGGACTCTGGGTCAACAAGAGGGAGAGAGAGAGAGATGTAATGGTAATAATGAGCTCTAATGGTGCAGCGTTATTCTGACACTGAACAGACCATCAGGACCTTCCACGCTGAACTTTCCCTTGTTTTCTTTGCAGCTCCTTTCACACGCTTACGTTGATTTAACTTCACGTCCTTGAAATCTCCCGCCCTTTTAGGAATGTTTTCGGAGACGTGGAACCTTGAAGAGCACCGCTTATTAGCGGCGGTGGACGTGTAGTCCATGCACGATTTGGGAGCAGTGCTTGGGGACGGTATCCTGCTCATGAGTACCTAAGTGGTACCTTTACCAGTTCGGGACCTGAACCGGCGACCCTCTGATCACGGGGTCGCTGTCATTTCTACACAGTGAAACCAAAATGTACATAAATAACATGTCTGAATTGTCTGATTAAAATTTTTACACAGAGTGGTAAATGTGTATATATGTGTGCTCTTTTTTCCCTCCTGGCTGAGGAATCTTTGGGGCGCGTTCCAGAAACCTGGGGCCGAAACCCGACGCCGTGCTTGCGGTCTCCTTTTTGGGGCGACGTGAGCCCAGCCTGCCTCGACCCTTTGTTTTGGGTTTGAACTCAGACAGCCGGAGAGAGAAAGAGAGAGAGAGAGAAAGAGACAGAGAGCGAGGGCTTTGTTTGGGGTCAGCAGCTGGAGGGAATGAGTGGCATGCGTTTGGGGCTAATTGCCCCGCCGGGGAGCCGAGTTGCCCCTCCTGGGGGGCGAACACACAGCCAACAAGCCCAAACACATTCAAAACCACCCCCCGTCCTCACACTGACTCCCACAACAAACCGTCTGTGTGAAAATGCAGCAGTTGACTTTTTGGTAGCACGACACACACACACACGTGTATCCAGCCTGCACCTGTCGGTGAAGCGGTGTTAGTAAGGGTGTGTGTCCGTGTCTGATAAACAGAGCAAGACCTCGTGCAACAGTGGTGTGTGTGATTGTGTGTGTGTGTGTGTGTGTAAGTCAGGGCTTTGCTCTCTTTCTCAATAAGCTGTTTGACAGTTTAGAAACAGTTCCAGTTTATTTTTGTGAGTAAGTAAGAAGTACAGTAAGTATGTAAGAAAGTAAGTAAATAGTAGGTAAGTAGTAAGATAAATAAGTAAATGATTAAGAAGTACACTAAGTAAGTAAGAAAGAACTTAGTAAGAAATGAACAAGAAGTAAGAACTGAGTTAGTATGCAGTAAGTGACTAACTAAGAAGTATGTATTAAATAAGTTTAGTATGCAGTAAGTAAGTAAGAAGTAAACAAGAAGTAAGTATGACGTATGCAAGTAAGAAAGACCTAAGTTAGTATGCAGTAAGGAAGTAAGTAAATAAGTAATAAGTAAACAAGAAGTAACTAAGTATGAAGTAAGTAATTAAGAACTAGGTAAGTAGTATGTAAGAGGTAACTAAGAACTAAGTAGTAAGTAAGAACTGAGTTAGTATGAAGTAAGTAAGAACTAAGTAGTAAGTAAGAACTAAGTAGTAAGTAAGAACTGAGTTAGTATGAAGTAAGTAAGAACTAAGTAAAAAGTAAGTAAGAAGAAAGTAATAAGTATTTTAATTGAGTGAATTCAAGTGAGTAATTATTTGTCATTGTGCACCACAGCAGTGGTCAGCTTCGGCAGCACCCAGAGGGCAGTGATGAATCCCCTACTTGGTACCTTGCTCATGAGTTCCTTAGTGGAACCTTAACCGTCCAGTCATGGGTCCAACTCCATAAGCGTTATGCTGTCAGCTGCCTCAAGTAGTAGTAAGGAAGTGCATGGGCTGTCGGTCTCTATAATTACTAATAATTGGTGTCTGTATTGGTACAAAAAAACGTATTGGTGGTAACTTTGGGACTGTTTGTCATGGGTCAGTTGGTATCCGAGAGACGAGGATCAGATTCTGGATTAATTTGGGTTTAGCAGTCTTGTCTTGTTATTAGGCGTTTGTGCACTTATTTGCATCTTCATTTGCATTCATTTGCTGCACCAAAGCTCTCTACAGTGCACATACTGCATTAGGACGTACTGCATTGTGAGATTTCATTTCAGCCGCTCATTCTGTAATCTCATTGAAACCCCCGTTTTTAAACCCCATGACCTTTGCCTCTCAAACCCTGTGACATCACAGTTGCGGTACTAAGCCGGTTCTGGGCTTGAGGCCCGGTGTTTGCTGACCGGATTCGGTTCTAAAGGGTCTGGATTAGGAATAGCTGAATTTTACCATGACGACCCAAGAACTGGTTCTGTGTTTTCAACTTGGCTGACGATGTGCGTGTGGTCATGCTTTATACTGACCTTTAGAACCAGTTCATTAATTAATTAATTTACTTTTATTGAGTCAACTAATATTGCAACAAAGCAAATATAGTTTCTGGTTTTATCATAGAACAAAACAAAGGATGAGTGCATGAAAAATCAGATTAAATAAATCAAGAAAATCTAGAAAAATGAGAATTGTCTGTGTTGTTAACTGAGCTTTTAAGGCGAAATTAATCAGTAGTAAATAAGAACTAAGTTAGTTTGCAGTAAGTAAGTAAGTAAGAAGTAAGTATGAAGTAAGTAAGCAAGTTAGTAAGAACTAAGTAAGAAGAATGTAAGAAGTAACTAAGAAGTTAGTAGGTAAGTAAATAAGAACTAAGTAAGAAGTAAACAAGAAGGAAGCATGAAGTAAGAATTAAGTATGAAGTAAGAACTAAGTTAGTACACAGTAAGTAAGAATTAAGTAAGTAGTAAGTAAGAACTAAGTTAGTATGCAGTAAGTAAGTAAGAATTAAGTATGAAGTAAGAACTAAGTTAGTACACAGTAAGTAAGTAAGAAGTTAGTAAGAAGTAAACAAGAAGTAAGCATGAAGTAAGAATTAAGTTAGTACACAGTGAATTAAGCCTAGTCCTAGACTAGCTTTGAGTTTGAATGGTGAAACTCCACTGGTACTACAACTTAGTCCAAGACTAGGCTTAATCCATGAGCAGGGAACCAGCCCAGTAAGTAAGAATTAAGTAAGAATTAACAAGAAGTATGAAAGAAAGTATGCAAGAAGAAACTAAGAAGTAAGTAAGCAAGAAGTAAGTAATCAGTATTTTAAGTGAGTGAATTTAAGTGAGTTATTATTTGTCATTGTTGATGGTAGTGCCAGACAGGGGATTCAAACCCACAACCTCTTGGTCTAGAGGCGAGTGCCCTAACCACTAGCCCACTGACACATCGCTGCATGAAAAGTAAAAGACCAGGAAGGGTTAATGTTTATTTTGATGATTTCAAATGACTAGAAGTGATTGTGTTAAAATCAGTTTTTGATATTGTCTCATATCGATGGCTGGCTCCTGAATTGAATCAAATTGGAATTGTATCGTGTTGTTAAATTGCTTTTGAATCGTTAACCCTTGAATCAATCGTATCACGATGTCGAGTGAAGTAAACGTGTGTGATTTTCCCCTCGTCCTGTGTGGTCAGTTGGTTGGTCTGTTGACTCGTCTCGACCCCCCCCCCCCATTAAGGCTTGATAATGGCCCCTCAAACACGAATTTAAAAGCCATTAGCGCTAATGAACGCCAGGGGCCCCTCAGGGTTCGGACCTTGGCCCCGCACTTTTTTCACTTTTAACAAATAAACAGGGGGACAGATGCACAGCGTCTGAACAAACAAGCCCTGCCGACTGCGTAATGGAGCGTTCGCTCTCAGCCGTCACCTTGGAAAATGTATGTGATGGCAATGTCACGGCCAATGTGAGGTGCTGACAGTCTCCGAAAAAGGGCCCAAATGAGTGAAGTGATGGAGGGGGGGGTTAGCGTGCTGGAAAAAGCCAAGCTGAGCAAATAGCGGCGAAGATCGCATCTACCCAAAGATAACAGCGCGCTTTATTCATATCATGCTCCATATGTGTTGCTGGGGCAACCACGGCAACAACAACACAGCCGAGCAACCTGATTGGAGGAGGAGTCACGGGTGATGAAAGAGCGATTTTCCTCCCCAAACAAGGTGCAGGTGGAAGGGGTAGAGATTACAAGGTCGACCGATATGGGTTATGTTCCGATAGCGATTATTACTTATTTTGAAGACTGATGAATGAAAATTTTTAACTGATTCACATGCGCTAATGTTATGGGCAAAGGTAAAGGTTTCCACTCACAGTGCGGAGTACCAAAGAGTCGTTCTCCATCAACTTCACGTTTTTAGTACCAGCAGTTTTACTTAATAAGCTTTAAGTGCTAAATTGGAGGTCAGCTGTTCTGCGGTCAGTGTTGAGTTGTTAAACGGCCACACGTGTGATACCTGTCATTTCTGTTTGGTCCCGAAATTACAGCTTGGCCACACACATGCGCAAGGGCGGTGACTTCATCTCTCCAATTCACCAGCAACTCTAAAAATACTGAGCTGAGAGAGAGTGTGGAGAGAGAGGAAACCGGAGGGCTTTTGGGGGTTTTGAGAACTGGCCCGGCTCCAGTTCCAGCACCGGTTCCAGTTCCAGATCCAGCTTTTGTGCTGCAGATGGATGGATTTCATGGAGAATAGGATCGAGTCGAACCCTGCCCATCCCCGGGGCAAACGTCTCAACTTCTTCCCAACCAAGCTCCCTCTCGGATCACAAAAGGGTGTAGAACTGGTGCAGCATTTTCAGGACGGTGTTAAATTCCAGTTTTACACCGTATTTCATTTCTGCCTTTTCCACCGTGCTGTTCCGGTGCCGGGTCCCAATTTGGAGCCGATTTTGTGGCAGTGGTTTCAATGTTTTATTCGCTCTGGGGTTGGTTCCTTGTTTGGAACCAGTGCCATGTTTTTCACTGAAAAAACGGTTTGGATTTTGTCATTTTTGCATTTGCATTTTTAGTGTTGTTTATCCACAGACAATTTTGTGTCAGTTCAGAGCCGATTTTATGGCATCAGCATCATTTTTATTCAATGGTGCCATTGTGGTTCCCATCGTGCAACTGGCGCCACATTCACCACTTCAGCACTGCTTTTGTACTGATTTTGTGCCACTTCAGAACCAATTTTGTGTAATTGGCACCTTACTTTTTCAGTTGTGCCATCCTGCTGTCGGGTCCCGTTTTAGAACAGGTGACACATTTTTAACATGAAAATATTGGCACCGGTTTGAAGCCGATTTTATGGCATCAGTAAAGTTTTATTCCAATGGTGCCATTTTATCACAGACAAAAAATGTGGTGCCAGTTCAGAGCTCTTTTGCAGCATCAGCACCATTTTTCCCCCTTGTGGTGCCGTCTCGGTGTCATTCCTAATTTGGACCAGTACCACAATTTTCCAGTGAAAAAGATTAATTGGTTAAATTATATTTGGTTGTGCAACCTGACATTTTTGGGGGGTTGGAAAATTAATTCCAAACTCAACATCATGCATGGCATCCATTTAAAAAATAAAAATAGAACATTAGTTAAAAAGAATAGATGCTTGTCATTTACTCGTAAACATTCATTGTCGTATCACCCATTCGTGGTTCCCGTTTTTCAGGATGTGGAACGTCTGTGCGGATCTGCGTTGTCTTCGCTTGGCTTTAGCGACCAAAAAACGTGGTAAACCTCCAGCCTGTTTGGTGTTAACGAATAACAGTGATATGACTTCACGTCCCGAGCGTATTTATCACATCCAGAGCGTAACTCTTTCACCTTCAGTTTCTAGAAAAACGCAAGAGCTGTCAGGCTGTTTTCCCAACCAAGTCGTAACTTGTCCGGTTTCCACGTCAAAAAATTCATCCACAGTTGTCAAAGCAGCGGGGGAAAAGCAAACAGGTCTGGATAAAGAAGCCTTCAGGCCCGTGAATGTACGAATTCCCCGAGCTTAACTTTACCTCCACCACGGCCCGCATGTCATCATCGCAACGCGGCTCGTGTGTGCCGAGGTGCTCCGTAAAAGTCGGCCTAGAAAAACGCGTGTAAGATATTCCAGTTGTGGAGATTTATGAGGCTGATCCATCGTGTGTGTTGTGTTGAGAGTTGGACTTAAAGGTGAATATGAAATCTAGCATTACAACACCCGAGTCCCACGTTCACACTTCACGGGTTTCACTAAAGCTCTTCAATATGGAAGCCCGTTTCTGCCACCTGGATGAGGAAAAGAAACACATTTATTTTGGAATTCTGACTTTTTTCCCCCTTGGAATTCCCCCTTGGACGTTTTATCTCGGAAATAATAAGTCAGAATTCTGAGATAAAAAGTCAGAATTCCGACTTAATAATTTAAAATTCTGAGAAAAAAAGTCATAATTACGACTAAATAAGTCATAATTCCCAGATAAAAAGTCAGAATTCCAACTTAATAACTGAATTCCAAGATAAAAAATTCAGAATTCCGACTTAGTGTCAGTAAGTCACCTTTTAATCATTGAGACTGTGGAAAACAAAACCTTCCACAAAAAATGGACCTCTGTCCTCCAAACTTTGACATATTTTCATAAAAAATATTAAAATTGCAAATACTACCAGTGTGACGGGATCTCGGGATATTAAAATGTGACTATATTTGTTTTTGAAAAGCCGTTATTTTTGGGCTGTATTTCTTGAACGTGGATTAAGCCTAGTCTTGGACTTAGTTGTTATGTATTGTTTGTGTGATTTCACAAATGCTTTGTTTGTTTTAGGCAATCAAACTATGACGGCAAAGCTTGAACAAAAATTGTTCATTAATCGTAAAACATTAATTGTGATATTGTTTTGAGGTCGTATCGTCCAGCCCTAACTTCTCCAAACACACATCTCACGCCAGCTCATTAGTCTGGAGTCGTCCTCGTCGTGCAGCTGAACAAACAGCAGCATCATGTTTAAAACAGCTTTCTGCTCATTCTCTCTGCGGCTTTTCACACCCAACATAGTGAAACACACTCCAAACGGCGTGTAATGCACAGAGCGAGGAAACGCTTCACACTCGAGCTGGGTTTGGTGGGTTGAATGTTTTGCTCGTTGAGTTTGTTACGATACAGCGTGTAGCGCCAAGTGTGGAGCTCAGTAAAGTTTTAATATTGGTAGTCGGGGACGGGGCAAGTGAAATCTGAGACGATCAGACATTTGGAATATAAACACGACCAAGCAGAATCGAAGTAGCAGGAGAATCTTTGTCCAAACTAGACAGAGTTCCTGGAGAAGTAGAAAGTACTCAATACAACTTGCAGAGACACACTTCCAAGCGAGTAATTATTTGTCGTAGTGAACATGGCAGAGCACACAGTGAACCGCATTGAAATGTGGCCTCTGCATTTGACCCCTCTGTGAGGCAGCAGTGGGCAGCGTTTTTTGGCAGCACCCGGGGAGCGGTGGTCAGTGGTACCTTTACCGGTGCGGGACTTGAACCAGCGATCTTCTGAACGTGGGGCAAACACCCTAACCGTTACCTAACTGCTCATGAGCAAGGTACCGCACTGCTTGACGGACGCTGACCAAAAAAGCTGCTCACTACTTCTTCACGGATGCGTCAAATGCAGAGCTCACAGTTGGTTGCTCTCTGTGCTGTGCTGTGTTCACAATTACCAGTAACGGCTCACTTTAAATAAACTAAAATTCACTTAGAAGTATTCCTTTGCCTGTCCAACTTCTTCTCGATGAGCTGAACTTTTTTAGCCGGGAACATCATCTCCACGACAAAAAATCTGTGTTACATAGTAGGGGTGTGCAAAAAAAATCTTGAATCTTGAAACTTACTGCGCCTGTAGGTTTCTGGAATAGGCTCCGGTCCCCCATGACCCCAGTTGGATTAAGCGGTTCGGATAATGGATGAATGAATAAATAATTAATTGTTAAATCATTATAAAGGGGGACACCTTTTTCCACAACTTTGCAACTTTATTGCACCAAAACAACACCAACTTTTTAGAAAAGCTGTTGCAAAATTAGGCATTTAAGGACACGACAAACTCAAAAAAGGCCAGAGAATTCCTGGAGGGACCGTCCTTTGCGTGAACATGAAGGAAATGCAGTCAGTATGCAGATATTACATATTACATTTAGTAAATAACATCTGATTCAGTGTGATTAAGTTGATCTGCCATAGTCAGGTGTGAAACGTATCTCAAAACAACAATCTGGACACGAATTCATCTACGTATTGAATCGTGAATCGTTTATGAATCGTGAATCGATTTTAAATCGAATCATGAGCCCAAGAATCGAAATCGTATCGTGAGATTTTTCCGAATCGTGCACCCCCATTACACAGCAGATTTAGGAGAATAAAAGTGGCGCAATAACTAGGTGCCATTTTTGTGCCATTCAGCCTCGTAAACCCGCTCATTCTCTGACCATGTGCTGGACGTGTAAAAAGGGTCCAGAAATTGCACATAATGAAGGACTGAACTGCCAACGTTGTCACTCGGCGTGGCCGGAGCGATTACCAGCCGTCAGCCTCACCCCCCGGCGAAAGTAACACTCGTCTTTCTCGCCCGCAAAAACCTCAGAATGCAGGGTTCCGGACTCGCGCCAGAAGGGCGGTGAGGGCCGCTTTTATACGTACGGTCTAAAATAAACTAACAAGAAGACGCGCGAGGCCAGCGGACGCCTCGTGGGGAGTTTGGGGATTAGGCTCTGGCTTTGGGACAGAAATGCGTTGGGCGGACGTTTATTTCATTATCCCGTGATGGGAGTTATACGCTTCTGAGGAGCTAGTCGTGCGTAGATCGAAATGCGCTCAAACATAATTGCAGCACTTAATTTTCATACCGTGACTCTTTGGCCAAGACTGTGGCGCGTTATGAGTGATGTAATGCTAAAGCGCTTGCAGCTTGTCTCAAACTTCTGATGTGGAATTTGTGACGGTAAACTGTCCGTGTGACGATGAAGTTCCCGAGCTGAAATAGTGATGGAACGGAAAAGAGCCGTTATCCAGAGCGACTTCCATTTCCTAATGTTCCTTGTGTGAGAGGAACTGAGAGGGTTAAGGGTCTTGGTCAGGGACCCAACGATAGTGGTAATTTTACCGACCCTGGATTTGAACCTGCGACCTTCTGATCACGGGGCAAACCCCCTACCGTTACGCCACCAACTGCCCCAAAGCTGAAATTAAGAAATGAAGAAATACTAAAGTTTTGGGTCATTTTGAGCCGATTTGGACTCATTTTCAACTATAAAATGAACTGCTTTTGGCCTTTCTGGGCGAGAACTACATTTTTGCGCATGATGGCGTTCCATATGAGTGTCGCCAGCGCTAACGATTGTGTTTACATCGCGAATAATGTAATTAATGCCTTTTTACGCAGCTACTTCAGTTTTGTGCACGGATTTATTCAGAAATAATTTCACATACAGAGGAATGAATATAATGTTGGTAAGTTGAAAGTCTTGTGATTCTGACGGTATGTGTGTGGTTTGTGTAAGTTAAAGGGATTCTGAGTTATTAAAACACTAATTAATAAACAACACAAAATGCCTGCGTTGCTCTCAAAGAGTTTTAATAGTAATATTCTCAGAGTTGTGGTCTCGACTGGTCTCCAAATAAAATCCCGAGTCCTCTTTGTCCGAGTCCACGACAATGTGACCCTCCACGGCAAAACCAGTCGCTTGTCACAAATTTTCAAAATTGAGTTATTATGTTTTCACGAAAGGCCATAAATCAAGCTTCAAAACGATACCTATATGGAATGAATGGGACGACATATGACTGAGATATCAACATTCAAAGGAGTCGGGTTTCTCCTGTCACGCCAAGTGAGAAACGGAGAAATCTGCCGTCGAAGTTGACTATCGCCGTAGCACTCACAGACGCTTGGTGCGGTCGCGGCTACGTTTGTATTTACGGTAGCCTACGCTGCATTCACAGCCACACGGATAGCCTACCTGCGTTAGGTTAACTGAACTCGGGAGACGAAGATGGATTCCGGAGAAATATCTTCACGCTAGTCAACCAGTGGATTTACCGTAAATATTGAAGTAGAGCGGTCAAAACACAAACTTTTAACATTCTGCTGGAATTGAATTCCTCACCTCAAGAAAGTCACGTTTTTAGGATGGAAAGGGTAAGTTTTTCAGCCAAATTTATTCACAACAGTACAGTATAGACCTTCCACTGTTTCAAAACACTAAAAACAAAAGGTCCAACATTTTACCCCACGCAACATAAACGCTCGTTTTTCTCGGAAACCTCCGTTGCGACAAGCGACTGGTATTGCCGTGGAGGGTCACAATGAGTCTGAGACCAGACCGAGACTTTTAATAACTGATCTCGGTACTAGAACACTACTGTTTCCTGACATGTACAAATGAGAAGTCCTGCTTCTGCCATCACGTCCCACGTCCCGAAAGCCACATTTCTCTCGCCCACATTTGACTCCAGGGCAAACTCCCCGACTGTGTTATTGTATCACTCATCCATTTAAGTCACTCTGTATCCCACATTCCTGCAGATGAATACAGTGCGAGGAGGAATCTTCCAGCAGCCAGGCTTTCAGAACGCCAGATTCCTCCAACAAGTCGGAACAGAGCGAGTGAGGGACCGTGGGCTTCTCTGGCTTTGTTTGGCGAGCAGCTTTGTGTCCAGACAGACGTTTTTCAGGGTTTACACTGTGCGGTTTGTTAAAGTCAATGTGGTCCGTTCCACATCTCAGTGAGCGCAGGACGAGTGAAGTTGTCTGTCTCCTCCGAGTAGCTTACCTGCTCAATTTCACTCCTTTACAAATAAACAATGGAGCGCCACACTGCAGTGCTGCAGTTACATTTTTCTTTTCTCAGTGTTAGTCTTCATGTTAGCGTTATGTAGTGTTGTAGTACTCGACAGCAGCTTTTAAAAGTCTCGGCCTTGTCTCGGACTCGGTTGTATTTGTGCCTGATTTTACGTTTTAGACGTTTTATTGCAATAAAGTTGCTGAATTTTTTTTTTTTTCGTCTCCCTTTATAAAGATTTTTGAAGATAAATGTGAGGCGTTTTCATCATACGTTTCCGGCGTCTTCTGAACATAACAAGGAAGTGAGTTCGCTGACGTATGGCTCAACGCTTTACGGGAAACGACAATGATTGGTCAAAAATTGTGGAAAAGTTGCGGTAATTGCACGGTAGTAATGAATTTGTTGGGACTGGCTGAATTTGCAATAATAGTTGCGATCGCAACATCGCGAAATCCCGGAGTGTTGGGTAAATGAGTGATGTTTGTGTCCGGTTGTGCTGTGTTTACAGGCTGACCGGTAACGAGCCTCTGTCCATCCTGCCGCTGAGCTCCCAGCCCGAGGAGAGAGCAGCCAAGGCGCACTACAAGCTGTGTGACCGACTGAAGCTGGAGAAGAAGCAGCGCAGGATGTGCAGGCGCGACCCCGGCGTGGCCGAGACCCTCATGGAGGCCATTAGCATGAGCGCCCTCGAGTGCCAGTACCAGTTCCGCTACGAGAGGTGGAACTGCACCCTGGAGGGGCGCTATCGAGCCAATATATTAAAAAGAGGTGCGTCTCTCCGACACGGAGCCGTTTTGTTTTAGAATTTTGCTGAGGATGTAAATTTTGATGTTATCTTAATTTGTTTTCGTGGCCCAGGTTTTAAGGAGACGGCGTTCCTGTACGCCATCTCATCGGCCGGACTGACCCACGCCCTGGCGAAGGCGTGCAGCGCCGGCCGGATGGAGCGCTGCACCTGCGACGAGGCGCCTCACCTGGAGAACCGCAAGGCCTGGCAGTGGGGCGGCTGCGGAGACAACCTCAAATACAGCAACAAGTTTGTCAAGGACTTCCTGGGCAAAAAGTCCAACAAGGACCTGCGCGCTCGCGTCGACATGCACAACAGCAACGTGGGCATCAAGGTGGGTACGTGGGCTCACGCTGAACACGGGTTTTGCAAATCACAACCAGATGTTTTGTGTTGAATAAACAGTATGTAGTAACGTAGACACTTTGGAAGATTTCATGTTTCATTAAGCATAAATGATCAGTGTGTGAAATGCAGTGTTCATCATAAATTACAGGAGGTAAAAGTTAAGGGTCAGCCGATTATCGGCCCCGGTATTGACCGCTTTTATGGTTACTGATATCGGCAATTTTTTATAATCAAATAACAAAATAATAATAAAAGGTGTGGATGTAAAAATGTGCTGCTTTGGGAGTCTCCGAAGTCAACAAAAGGAGTTTTAAATAAATAAATGTGAGTTTATAAAATAAACATAAGTTTATAAAAAAAAAAAAAAATCAATGTGAAGTTTTAAAAAAAGAAGCAAGACAAAAACTAAATAAATAAATAAATAAAGGGGAGTTTAAAAAAAACATGAGTTTCAAAAAAATTGAGAGTTAAATAATTTTATGCAAATAAAAATATAATTCAAGGTTTTAAAAATTATGAGATTTTTTTTAATGCAAAAAAGCACAAGTAAAAAGATAAATGCAAATAAAAAATTAACACAGGCTTTAAACAAAATAAACACAAGTTACAGAAAGTGACAGATTTTTTTTTAAAGAAAATTAATATTAAACATGAGTTCATGAGTTAATTCATGATTAAAAAATATAAGGGAAGATAAGAATTAAATAAAATACATAAATATTAGTTTATTTTAATGTTGTACCGATTAATCGTAATTGGTAATTGTATCAACCCTGAAGAAACGATATCGGCCGACCTTTAGTCGAGTGTTTATTTGTAAGTTACAGTGCAGATTCGGAGCAAAGGCCTCGTGCTGCACAGTTTCTTCTTTTTTGGCTGCTGTGCATTTTTCAGAGCTGTTTCCTCTTCTATTACTAATCCCCACCGTCATTTTTTACTCTCCCGTGTTTCCCTCTGTTGGTGGGCTGCAGTTTCTCAACCTGTGTGGTTTGGTTTCCCCCTTTGAGGTTTATTTCCAGTTGAGTTCCAAAAGGATTTTTTTTGGGGAGAAATGTGCATATATTTACATGTATATGAAAACATAAATACTCGTATATGCAATACACACTGGAAACTGGAAACTGCAGACTAACACTGACTCAGACGTATAAACAGAAATGTCTCGGAGCTTTTCGTACGTCTGGGTTTTTATTTTTGCATGCATATGTATCATTTGTTTGTGCAAATGTAAAGGTCTCTGCCGGCTTTTATAGACGAGGACCCCAGACTTTATTTCAGGGCTGTGAACTTTCTCAAAATAGACACTGGCTTGAGGTTTGAGTTTGTTTAGGTCTAAAGACACGCTCCGGTTAATACTGGTCATGACGGAGAAACGACTGCCGTAGCATTACTTGACGTACTCTCCAGGTGATAATGCTGAGGTTATTTTACAATAAAGCAGCTGCTCTGCATCATTCGTCTCAGAGCTGAGCCCCGCCGCCTCATCGCCCCGCCTCGCAGCAGCAGTCAAACAAACCCCACCATAAAATCCCCCCCGTCACTCTAACAGTCTGTAAAACGCAGGCGCATGAAACGCCGTGAGACGCTTCTAGAGACGTTCTCCTGCCACTGAACCAAAAATAACAGTTTGTGTTACTCACACATTCAAGACATGATAGTGATTTGCTGCTGTTTCTGCTGTTTTCTCCTTCCACTCATGAAGAACAGAACAGTGTAGAAATAGATGGATGCTCTGATGGATGGATGAAGAGATGACTAGATGAGTTAATAGATGATTGGATGGGTGGATGAATGAATGGAGAGGTGAATGGATCAATGGATGGGACAGATGAATATTTGAATCAATATATGAAGGTACAGATGGAGGGATGGATGGATGAATGGGTGAATAGATGCATGAATAGATAGATAGATAGATAGATAGATAGATAGATAGATAGATAGATAGATAGATGAATAGATAGATAGATAGATAGATAGATAGATAGATAGATAGATAGATAGATAGATAGATAGATAGATAGATAGATAGGGTTGGATGGATAGATGAATGAATAGATGGATGGATAGATGATAGGATGGATAATGGGCGGAAGAATAGATGGATGAATATATAGAGGGATGAGGGACGAGGAAGGTGTTGGGAGGTAAGGAGGGTGAGGATGATGAGAGGGTGAAGAGGGTGAGGATGATGGCAGGGTGAATGAGGGTGTAGGGAGGTGAGGAGGGTGAGGATGATGAGAGGGTGAATGAGGGTGTAGGGAGGTGAGAAGGGTGAGGATGATGAGAGATGAGGGGTGAGGAGGGTGAGGATGATGACAGACGAGGAAGGTAAGGATGATGGGGGTGAGGAGGGTGAGGATGATGAGGGACAAGGAAGGTAAGGATGATGAGAGGGTGAGGAGTGTGTAGGGAAGTGAGGCTGATGAGGTAGGGTGAGGAGGTGAGGAGGGTGAGGATGATGAGAGGGTGAAGAGGGTGTAGGGAGGTGAGGAGGGTGAGGATGATGAGGGACGAGGAAGGTAAGGATGATGGGGGTGAGGAGTGTGTAGGGAAGTGAGGCTGATGAGGTGGGGTGAGGAGGTGAGGACGGTGAGGATGATGAGAGGGTGAGGATGATGGGAGGGTGAGGAGGGTGTAGGGAGGTGAGGAGGGTGAGGAGGGTGTAGGGAGGTGAGGAGGGTGAGGATGATGAGGAAGGGAGAAGGTGAGGAGGGTAAGGATGATGTGGTGAGGAGGGTGAGGATGAGGAGGGTGAGGATGATGAGGGGGTGAGGATGATGAGAGGGTGAGGAGTGAGGAGGGTAAGGATGATGAGAGGGTGAGGATGATGAGGGACGAGGAGGGTAAGGATGATGAGAGGGTGAGGAGGGTGAGGATGATGAGAGGGTGAGGAGGGTGAGGATGATGAGAGGGTGAGGAGGGTGAGGATGATGAGGGACGAGGAGGGTAAGCATGATGAGAGGGTGAGGAGTGAGGAGGGTAAGCATGATGAGAGGGTGAGGAGTGAGGAGGGTAAGGATGATGAGAGGGTGAGGATGATGAGGGACGAGCAGGGTAAGGATGATGAGAGGGTGAGGAGGGTGAGGATGATGAGAGGGTGAGGATGATGATGAGGGACGAGGGTAAGCATGATGAGAGGGTGAGGATGATGAGGGATGAGGAGGGTAAGGATGATGAGAGGGTGAGGAGGGTGTAGGGAAGTGAGGCTGATGAGGTGGGGTGAGGAGGGTGTAGGGAGGTGAGGAGGGCGCGTGAGCCAAGTGTGACGTACGGCCAAAATAAACTACAACCCTGCTGCTCTCATCCGTGGCTCCCTCTCTCTCTCTTACAGCGCTTGATTTTTAGTACGAAAATAAATTACGCCAGCGTCGCTCTCCCTCCTCTCTCACCCCTGTCAGGACGTTTTGTCAGCGATAACGGATTTACAGCGTTGCGCTGTTTGTCTTTTCCTCGCTCTCCTTCTTCACCGTGGTCTTCTCCTCCACATGTTTGGGGTCGGATCCCATATGGAGCGCAACATGTGGAATGTGCTGGTCTGGGCTCGTACCTCCCCCTCCCCAAAAATCCCCCCGTAATTCCCCCCCCCACACACACACACCCACCCAACACCCCACACTGAAGCTTCACGCTGACGGTTCACATTTCGCCCCATTTCCATTATGCTGCATGTGCAGCTTTTACAAAAATCCCACCTCCCTCCCTCCCTCCCTCCCTCCCTCTCTCTCTCTCTCTCTCTCTCTCAGCTGCTTCTGCTGGATGTTTGTCTTAAAGTTCATGTTCTCATGAAAATGTTGAACACACACCTTGTGGTTTTGTTTGCTTCCCGTTTCCCACACGTGTGTCTGCTAACGGACTTTACTCTGACTTTCGGAGGAATTCCGAATTCACCGTCTCTACTAACACGGCACATAAAGACACGTGTTAAAGATTTGCGGCTAACACTACAACTACGGCATTACAGCGTTAACGCACATGATTAATCAATTAATTAATGCAAATCAATCACATGATCAAGTTTGGTCCAAACTTCCACAAGACAATGGAGAGTGTTTTCCTGAACCCAATATTAGCTGTTTATTTCATTTCTGTTATGTAGACTTGCTTTAGTGTATAATTAATTATTACAATATTATAACAACATTATGTTACAGTGCCTTTTATAGAATATATAATTGTCATTGTGAACACAGCACAGCACACAGTGCACTACAACCAAATGTGACCTCTGCATTAGACCAATCCATGAAGGAGCGGTGGGCAGCTGACGTGGGGAGCAGCACTTGGGAATGGTACCTTGCTCATGAGTACCTCAGTGGTACCTTTACCGGGCCGGGATTCAAACCGGTGACCTTCTGATCACAGGTGACCTCCCTAACAGTTACGCTACCAACTGCCCCATATATAAATATAGAATGGTTTTAGTGAATTTTTAGTATATTGTTAAAAAGTCTGTCTATATATGTGACCCGATCTGTCGTAATGAGTCGGAAGTCGGCGTTCTATTTATTTAGATATAGGCTGACTATGTTGAAAAACATCAAAAATATCGATTTTTCTTTTTTGGTCTTATATGAAAGAAAAGGTCTTCAAAATTAATCTGGTCTCCAAAAAAGAAAAATCGATATTTTTTATGTTTTTCAACATAATCGGCCCGTATCTAAATAAATAGAATGCCGACTTCCGACTCATTACGGCAGATCGGGTCACATATGGGACGTGGCACGATACCACTTTTTTTATACCCGATACCGGTACCGATATTGTAAATCTGCTGGTACGATAAAAATCCCATACAGTCTGAGTCTTTTTTAAACAGAAAACAGAAAATAATGCCTTAAAAATGTCTGCATTCCTGCTTAAGGAAATACTTGAGTTAAATCCTGTTTTCCAACTAAAACAATGTAATAATTCCACACCCATATGTATCTGCTAAATGATTTATTATTAAAATAACATCTCAAACATGACTCCTTTAAACACAGTTGTGTCATTTAGTGACGCTCCCTAATCCTGCGGCGCTAAAAGCATCAGGAACACAGAGGTTGTGAGTGAGAGCTGGTGTTGTTAAGGAAGTTAAACAGTATAATGGTGTGATGTGCTTTTGGGCTTGTAGTGTGTTGTGTTGCTTGTTCTGCTCATTGTCATATCAATATGTAGGGATTAGTGTGAATGTTGATCAATAAAGCAGCTTTACCGCGGTGACACTTCCCAAGCAGAACCAGTTTACAGATCGGCTCCATAGATCAGCCCCAATGCCACCGATACCCGATCCAGCAGTCGTTATCGAACCGATATCTGATCCACGTATCGGATCGGTGCTGTATCTAGAAGAAATCTCAAATAAGCAAACGGTGGATGCCGGAATCCTGGTGAAAGATTTCTGTGTGAGTAGTAAGTAGTCGTACTGCAGCCTCAGTTTGAGTTAAAGCGAGACGTTCGGCCGACATCAAAGTCAGTAGCTCGTTTAATTTTCCGTCATTTTGCTTTGGAAACAACTTTATTAACGTTGAAGGTCTGGTTCTCAAACCACGCTCAGGGTCAGGGTTGGGCAGGTCTGTCCGTTCACTCTTTGATCAAATTTGTCTGATTGATCGTTGATGAACAATAAATAGTATTAAGAAATTTCCTCATAAGAACGTTTGGTGAATGAGGCCCAGTGTCTTAATGTCCTCCTCCTCCTCCTCATCATCATCATCTTTACACAGCCTCCAATTTTGAGTTAATGCACATTGAATTTGGGGTTAATGCACGTCTTGACCAACATCAAAGTCAATACCTCATTTGATTTTCACTCACTTTGCTTTGGAAATAACTTTATTAACCTCCACCCCCACCCCCAAACTCCCTTTGATCAAATCGGGACACGCAACCCGAGCCCCCGTCTGACGAAGCTCTTGTCTCTGTCTGTGTTTCGGCCAGGTGATCAAAGCGGGCGTGGAGACCACCTGCAAGTGCCACGGCGTTTCGGGCTCCTGCACGGTGCAGACCTGCTGGCGACAACTGTCACCTTTCCACGAGATCGGCAAGCAGCTCAAGCAGCGCTACGAGACCTCGCTCAAGGTGGGAAGCTCCACCAATGAGGCCACGGGGGAGGCACACATCTCCCACCCGGGGCCCGGTCCTGGCCCTGGCGCTGGTGCTGGTCCGGGGCAAGGGCAAGGACAAGGGCCGGGGCAAGGACCGAAGCCGGGACAAGGACAGGTGACGGGACAGGAGCAGCAGCAGCAGTTCCCCCGAACCACCGACCTGCTGCACATTGAGGACTCGCCCAACTTCTGCCGGCCCAGCAAGTATTCGGCGGGGACGGCGGCGCGCAAGTGCTTCAAGGACAAGAACTGCGATGCCATCTGCTGCGGACGCGGGCACAACACCCAGAGCCGAGTGGTCACCAAGCCCTGCCAGTGCCAGGTGCGCTGGTGCTGCTACGTCGAGTGCAAGCAGTGCACGCAAAAGGAGGAGGTGTACACCTGCAAAGTGTAGATAACGACAAGCTACGGACAAGCCACGAGTGAGTTTATGAGACGAGGCGGAAGGTATGCACCTGCAAAGGGTAAAAGAACCAGAAAATCAAGAAAATTCCGGACTGAAAAAAAAACCTCCAGAACGTCATCGCCTGGAATGACGATGAGACGGAAGGAGTAAAAAAACTTAAAAATCAAGTATCAAAATCATTCCGGACCTTAATCACGCCATGAGAGAGAGAGAGAGTCTCTGAGACTTGACTCTAAAACTCAGACTAAAGATGAAGCGGAAGGTGTAAAAATTCCGGAACCACAGTCCTAATTTACGGAAAGAGTGAGTCTCTAAAACTCTGACAAAAGATGTTAGCTTGCGAAGGGTAAAAATCTACGTAATCACAAATTACGACCAGGAGGGATTCTCTAAAACTCGGACTGAAAACGAGGCGGAAAGTGTGCACTTGCGAAGGCTAAAAGACAACGAAAGTTTAAGGAAAAGTTCCGGAAATTACGCCACAACGAGTCTCAGAGACTCGGGGTGAAGACGAGGCGGAATATCTACACCAATCTATGCCGTATAAGTATGAGTATAAAAACTGAAAATATAAATTCTGGATCGCAATTCGCAAAACATGCCACGCTGAGAAACTCAGACTATAGACGAGGCGGAAGGTGGACGAGTTTGCTCCCGACCTTCCCCCCCCAAAAATGGAAAACTCCGCCAATCTCGGAGTTTTCCCATGCTAGTCTAATGCCTGGACCTACAAGATGCAGAGCATTTACGCAGCGGTCCGCCTTGGAGTTGTTACTTTGCCCGAAGAGACCGGCGTCGCTCCGAAAAATCCAAGATCCAGGACCGGAATGGTTTGGGAACAGACTCGGCTGCCTTAAAAAACCGCCTGATTTTATTGTTTTGTGAGTGTGAGTGTGTTTGAGTGTGTGTTTGAGTGTGTTGGGCAATTCTTTGTGTTACTAATAGCGACAGGGGTGTGTGATATTTGTTGTACAAGCACATATATTCTTCACCCACACAACAGTGTGTGTATACGTCGTGTACATAGACGAAAAATTGTATTATATATATTATATATTCGCACCACTTATCGGAAATATGTACAAAAATAACCACTAATCGCACCAATGCGTTGGTATTTGTGCGCTCTCTCCTCTTCTTTTTGACTGTCTCTTGACGTTGTAGACGTGTGGGGTGAGAAAAGCGTCCGGATTCAGAAACGAGTAAAAGTAAAAATTCCTGCCGGGTTTAACTCTTAACCAACTCAAATGAAACATGAACATTTCCAAAAAAATGTGGCCAATGATTAGAACATCTAACAAGTTTTTCGAAACTTCCAAAAACGTTTACCTTCTGAAGCCGGACATTTCCGCCTCCCAGAATCCTTTGCAAAGATAATGTATGGCCTGTGACCACTAAACATGTTTTTTTGGGCTGGTAGCGTGCATTTTTAATACAAATCGTATGAGCTTCAGCGTTCAGAGCGTTAAGCGGAAAAAACAACGTAGGTGAAGACGGTTGTTAGAACAGCGCTGGGCTCGTCAATGTCACTTCTCTCTTGCTAGCCAATCAAAATCGAGGAAGGGGCGGGACATACCCAGTCAGGAAGTCACTAACAACAATGGCGGCGTATCTGGAGCAGCTGGAGAAGCTAACTAAGCTAATTCCATTGTAAAGATATTATTTTATATGTCGGCTAAACTACCGATCTCAAAGGAACACGTTACAGTGTTTATATGAAATAGGAACGAACGCAGAAGTGTGATGACGCTTTTTGTAACTTAGCAATAACAAGCACTAAGAGAAGCGCTGGAAAAACGCTCTGGAGGTGAAGTTTTGACCACGCTCAGCGCAAAAAACATTTTTGGGGGACACAGGTCCTTACGATGCGAGAACGTTCCCTCGTGAGGGAAGATGATGTGAATAATTCCCAATATCCTCCTTGGTGTATTAGGGATTATTTAAAAAATGGAGCTGAGAGAGGAGGTAAAAAAGTCAGAAATTTACCAAAAATGTTAAACTGGAACATCATAAATTTGTGAGGAAGAAGTCCAAATTTTATTGACGTTAAGAGATTAAGTTTTAAAAGTTGTTCAAATGTAACATCTCGATTGCAAATGTCGTATTTTTTTAAACTAAAGAGACACAAATTTACAGGCCAAAATCAGAAATTTTCAGAGATGGTAAAGTCGTAATTTTACAAGAAAAATGCCAGATATTCTTTGAGACCATAAAGTTTCAAATGAGTGAGAAATAAAATCAGGAAATGAGCAAAAAAATCAATGTTTTGGCTCATTTTCACAAAATCCAAAAACATTTTGACCAAAGTTTACAACTTCAAATTATATCTGAGCCTTTTCTCATAAAATCTACGTCTTTAATCTCAAAATGTTTTTCTCTTTCTCAGAATTTTACCTCCTCAAACAGCACCAATTTTTTGTTTCTATGTAAATTTCTCCTAATTTGCCGTCGTATCGTGTGTTGATGTTTGCCAGTTGACTGGGGTTTATTTCATGGCCTTATATGACGTTTTTGCGTAAGAAACGAGTGTTCAGGGAAACGGTAAAACCACTATGCACGACGCTCTTCTGGAGCTTTCCCTCGTTAGCTACTGCAGCGTTCATCACGCGTTCCTCACAGACTCTTATGAGCGGTAATTATGACGTGGCGGGCGTTCGAACGGTTGCGTAAAGGAAATAAGCAAAACAGACGAAGCGTTATATTTTCAGCTAATTAAGCAGCACATCGACGTTTGTTCATCTTTAGTGCAAAATGTTGTTGAAATTAACTTTCTGCTTTGTGGCTGGAAATGCGTTTACAAGGGTCTTCGCAAGTTTCCAAGATTTAATATTTAAATATTTAAATATTACTGTTTAAAGAATCCATATTTTAAGCTTTTTTAGGATTCATCAAATTCCACCAAATTCCAACAATATGTATGATGGAATCTGATGGATTTTAACAAGATGTATCATTTAAATTAAACACTTAAAAACATTAAAAAATGTATAATTTGGTGGGAATTTATGGATTCTTGAAGCTTTTTAGAATCAAATTTGTTTTCACAATCAAATTCTATCAAACATTTTGCTGGAATCTGATAAAAATTGATGGAATTTTGTGGATTCTTTCTTGTGCATCAAAATCCATCAAATTCCACACTCAAGTCAGAACAAAAAAGTTAAAATGGATGATTTGGTAGAATCTATTTTTTTAAATCTATTAAATTCTGCCAAACATATTGCTGAAATTTGATGGAAATTGATGGAATTTTGTGGATACTTTTTTGTGCATCGAATTCCATCAAAATGTATCAAATTCATAAGAAAAAACCAATACTGTTTGTACATATTGATGGGATTTAATGGATTCTCAAAGTCTTTAACAATATGTAAATTTGGATTTTATAATCTATAAAATTCCACTGTATTTATTGTTGGAATTTGGTGGGATTTTAATGGATTCTAGAAAGAATTCTTAAGAATCCATCAAATTCCATCAAAATCCACCCTCAGTTTATAAGAGCAAAAAATGTTGGATTTGGTTCGATCCATTAAAATTCCATCCAATTCCAGAGGAATTTTGTAGATTCTAGAAAGCTTAAGTAATCCATCACATTTCACACTCAAGTCATAACAGTAAAATGATTAGAAATTGCTTTTTAGAATCCACCAAATTCCACCAAAACGTACGGATTGTTTTCCTGTTATCACTTGAGTCTGGAATTTTTACCAAAATGTAAAACTTGTTTTCTTCAGCAATACAGGTGGGAACAATCCAGAAAAACCCTATTAAGTGATTAGTAGCAAATAAAACCTACCTACGAGATGCTGTGATATTTAACATCAGTTTAATTTTACACCCAAAAACCTTCCAACATGCGCCAAGAGAACCGTGTCATGTCAAAATAACAACAAAAAGAACGAGCCGTCGCATCCCGAGACATTTCATAATGATAATTATTTTTCTGATATTTTAGATCATTTCATTTTTTCAGCAGGGACAAGATGGCACAAAAACACAGGAAAAATATTTTAAATTTGCAAATAAAATTTTTTAATTAACGTTTTTGTTTACTGATTCCCAGCGCTAGTTTGAACGCGTCTATGCATGATGAACACTAACCCCATCAACATTGTTTTATTTTTACGACCGAGTTCGACCCTCCGAGCGAGCGCCGTTATCACGACGACCGGCTAAGACTTATTTTCCGCTTCCTTCCTGACTTCTATCATCTCTGATGTCGAGTGTAAATAGAAATGCCTTTACGTAAATGCCTAAAAAAGTGAGCTATAATATCACCTGGTTTTGTTTTTTATTGTCGTGGTTGAGTGTGATTGAACTACTGAGTGAGGGACCCAAATTTAGCCAAACAGCACCGTTCACGCACTGAGGCCCCGAAGATTTCCCGAATAAGTATTTAAAAGTAAACTAAGACAGCATATTTATGAGTATATAACAACATGGGTTTTTCAGTTTCTCTGTTCATTGTAAATAGTTAAGGTTATGTTCCTGTGGTGCGAAGCCGAGGCCGAGGGCGAGGCACATGCGTAACGCTCATGCGGCGGGAAGCAGTGATGAGGAATTTAAAGTCATTCCACACTTTAGAAACACAAAGTTAAAAATTTTAATTATACAGCAGCACCGCCAAGTTCTCACTTTTAGTTAAAAAAGGTAGCTCTGTTACTTTTACACAAAATTTTGTCAAATGTTGACCAATTTTACAAAATTGTTGCATTTGGAATACTTTCACTGTTGCTTTGTTTTTTGGCTGTGGCATTTGGAATTCTCTTGTTCACAATTCTCTCACTGATGCATTCGGAAATCTTGCTTTGCCATTTGGAATTCTTTAACTTGCATTCGGAATTCTTTCACTGTGGCGTTTGTAGTGCCTTCGCTGTTGCATTTGGAATTCTTTCCTTGTTGCTTTCGGAGTTCTTTGGCTGTTGCATTTGCAATTCTGTCACTGCTGAACTTGGAATTCTTTCACCCTTGCATTCGGAATACTTTCACCCTTGCTTTCGGAATACTTTCACTCTTGCATTCGGAATACTTTAACTGATGCTTTCGGAATGCTTTCACTGATGCACTCAGAAATCATTCACTGTTGTATTTGGAAATCATTCACTGTTGTATTTGGAATTCATTTACTGTGGAATTTGGAATTCCTTCACTTTTCCATTTGTGTTTATTATCTTGCTCATCACATTTTAAACGTGTAGCTACAACACTTTGTGTAATGACATCACAAACAACTGTGTTTTCATATTAACGTTACACAGCAACTTCATCAGTGAACAGTAAAATATTTGCTCCAGAAGATTTGTAAGGAGTTTCCCAACATATTACAGCTGCGTTATTTTAGGTTTGGATGAGCAATATAATAACCAACTTTGTTGCCAAAGTATTTTTGAATGTAAAAGTAAAAGGTTTGTAGAAAATCACTCAGCAGTTCTGCTGTAAATGTTCAGAGCTCCCGCTATTTACACTCACACTGTAGCTACGATCTGGTCTGGATTTCAGTTCAACTTGTTGATACGGGGAGATGTTTGAGGAGGGAAAGGTTTCGGCTTTTTTAAGTGTGTGTGTGTTTGTGCTTGTTTCTGACCCACAATTATTTTGGGGACAAATTTTAGACTCCACACCCACAGAAGTGGGACGGACCGACCATATGGAGAGAAAAATTTTGTTAAGACATCTTCTGACTTAAAAGGAGTGTAAGAAAGCTTATAAAGATAACGTTTCATTTCTGTTACCGAGGTTATGGTTATGGTCAGGGTTTATTTAGCTACACTCATCATTATGTCTATGGAATGTCCCCAAAAGTAAAGTGAGGTAAACAAGTGTGTGTGTGTGTGTGTGTTGCCTTCCGTTCCAGTGTTCCGAGTCGATTTCCGAGTAGTTTTGCGAGGAGTTTTGTGCGTGCTAATTAAAGCGGGACTGGGAGTTTACGCTCAGCCTCTCGCACGCTACATGCAAACCATAATGGCAAAGCGCAGAGCCTCGTCGGGAATTCCTCACCACCGCCAGACGACAGAAAAAAGCTACACCTCCTCCTCCTCCTCCTCCTCCCCCCACTCCCCGGGGAAAAAAAAAATCTGAAGTTGCTTTACGTTTCGGTTCCGCTCCAAGCCATTTTCCCTCTCATCTCACGACCCAAAACTTACAACAAAACACCGTTAACGGTCAGAACTTTTATTTGTTTGGTCACATGTCCGTTCTTCTGCATTTTCTCCATTTACAATGCGATGTGTACAAAAATTTACAAATTAAAAATCTATTTTGTAGTAAAAAAGGAAATAAAGAAATATAAATTATTTTAGGAAATGTTTTTATGAGCATGTTTTCCTTGTACATTTTGTACAGATATTTGTATTCTGGATTTTGTACTCTGGCTTGTCTTAGGCCTGTTTGGGTGTTTAGGGTGGTCTATGGGGGGGCGGTGGGGTGAGGGGTAGAGGGGGTGAGGGTGGATTTTTATTTTTGGGGGTTAAATCAACAGAACGGTTCGAAAGAACGAAAGAAAACATTTCAGCCAAACACAAGCAGTTGTACAGCAGACGTTACTTTAGAGCTGTTGCATTTGGAATTCTTTCACTGATGCAGTTGATGTCGTTTCCCTGTTGTTTTTTGAATTCTTTTACGGCGTCTTTTGGAATTCTTTTACTGTTGCGGTCAGAATTATTTCCCTGTTGCATTCGGAATTCTTTCCCTGTTGTGTTCGGAATTCTTTCCCTGTTGCATTCAGAATTCTTTCCCTGTTGCATTTGGAATTCTTTTACTGTTGCGGTCAGAATTATTTCCCTGTTACATTCGGAATTATTTCCCTGTTGCATTCGGAATTCTTTCCCTGTTGTGTTCGGAATTCTTTCCCTGTTGCGGTCGGAATTCTTTTACTGTTGCGGTTGGAATTCTTTCCCTGTTGCATTTGGAATTCTTTTACTGTTGTGGTCAAAATTCTTTCACTCTTCCATTTAGAATTCTTTTACTGTCGGGCTTGGAATTCTTTTACTGTTGCAGTCGGAATTCTTTCCTGGAATTCTTCACACCGCGTATGTGTAGTTACAATACCTTATGCAATGACAATCCTGTTGTAATGCAAACCCAGTGTAATGCTAGATGTGAAATATAGTGCTGTGCAAAAGTCTTCAGCCGCTGTTCATTCTTCTTTATATTTTTCTCAACAGCTGCAGGTAGTTTTGTTAATAAAACACACCTGTTTAATCTGAAACCACATTATTAGATTGATGTCAGATCGATATTTTCAGTTTGGATCGATGATCATGGAAACGATATATCATTGTAGATCAATGCATTGTTACATCCCTACAATGTGCACCATGTTTTCACCGTGTTGGTGCAAAAATTCTACTTTACACTTCTTCGTCTAATCTTCGCATATTAAGTAGATTAAATTAAAGAAATGAGAACAAACCACAGATTCACTGTTATGCTTGATGATTAATTTGAAGATCCCTGTGTAGCTTGACTACAAAAAAAGTTGAAACTGAGAGTTGAAATTGATAGTTGGAAGCAAAAATATAAAGAAATGAGGGTTGGGTCAAGACGATTGCACCAGTGCTGTACATGATTTACAAAACTTTAATCTTGTTTTTGGTAAAAATCCAACAATGCAGATGAAATTATTTCTCTGTTCCAGAGATTCCAGTTAGCTGCAGCAGGTGTGTGTGTGTGTGTGTATGTGTATAGCATGGGTCATTATGTCATTAGCGGAAATGTAATAGCACCTCCCTGGAGAACACACACACACACACACTTGATTCAGCTGATCAGTGCTGAGTGGAATCAGGTGCGGAGCAACAGCAGCTCATGTGGAGTTCAGAGTTGTGAGACCTCAGTGTTGTTTCACACTTTCCCAAAAATAAGAACCGAGATCAGACTGGTTCATGCTGCGTTCATGCGAGGACACACTTCACCTCTCGTGAGGTGTGTGTTCAACACCCCAAAGCAGTAAACACCACAGTAAACAGTGAACAGCACAGCTCAAGTCAAGCTAAATAATTATATTAATTTAATTCAATTAGATTCATTAAGGATTCAAGATTCTTCTAGAATCGTGAATCTTTTATAAATTTAGTATAAAGAAAACTAATTCGTAATCCACTCTGTGTGACAAATAAATCATATTTAATTTAGTTGAACTTATTTGACTAATTTAATATTTGGTATATGTGAAAGGAAAGAAGCTGAAATAAAACTCAATATATGTATATATGATTTGTTATATGTTAAATATATAGACCATATAATATTATGTTAAATTTCTGCTGGTCTTTGATGATAACATTGCAAGTTCCTAAAAAGATGCTAACAGAAACTAGCACAAAGTAGCAACCATTCACAATCGGACTCTATTAGAAAATGTTTTAGGTTCTAGAGCTGCCTTCCAAAAATGTGAAGCCAAAATGCAAGCCAAAGTGTAGTTAACGTTTTAAACAAAACTATTTCTGCAAATATAGCTGAAGTACACAATAGAATAGAATCTCATTATGGCCTAAACTCAGTCTTCACAAAAATAAGCAGTAGATTAATGGGAGCTGGCAGAATTTTGTCAGTTATGACCACAACGTGGTGTTTTC
This sequence comes from Distichodus sexfasciatus, assembly GCA_032718565.1. Classification (NCBI taxonomy): domain Eukaryota; kingdom Metazoa; phylum Chordata; class Actinopteri; order Characiformes; family Distichodontidae; genus Distichodus; species Distichodus sexfasciatus. The sequence goes on along the minus strand of JAVGVS010000416.1, from coordinate 31,186 downwards.
TGTGTGAATACAATTCAGCATGAACACAGCATTTAACCACAGCAGAGAATGTGGGTATTTTTCCTCATTTCCCTCGTTTCCCAAATTTAATGCTGTTTGATTAATGCTGGAGGCTTCCGTTACCGTGTGGTGGTTGTGTTGTTCTGATGCATTTGTGGTGATCTGTATATCGTCGTTGGTTTCATTCTCCACTCCTTCATGTCTTATGGGATACTAAATGACGTTCCTCTACCTCATGTGTATAGCTTGTAGGTTAAAAAATAACTGATCATGAATGACTGGTAAGAATGTATTTAAGTTATTTAACATCTTTGTATAACAAAGGCAAGGAAATCTGAAAATATTAAATGGATTTTTAAAGAAGTTTTGGATGCCGTATTTTCATTATTAATATTATTATGCATGCTGATGACTTTTCCTCAGGACTAGAATTAAGTCATGGATGCGTGAAAAAGTGTATAAATTCAAGAAAACTCTTTATGGACCAAGGCCAATAAAATATACTTCCCAGTTCTACTTGAAATAAAACGTTTTTACTGATATTAACAGACGCTATCAAAATAAGTCTACTATAAGTATTTCATTTTCACTGAAATTTGAACAAGAAATAAGACAAAAATCAAGTAGCTGAAAGTGGCGACATGTGGGGTCCAAGCACAGAAAAAATCTGAACACAATAGTATTCTTTCAATATATGCTTTGATCCCTAATAATGGAGCGGTGATGATCTAGTGGATGCAAGGATGCTCACCTCTGGACCAGAAGGTTGTGGGTTCAATTCCTACCTCGAGCCCTACCACCACTGGGTCCCTAAACAAGACCGTTAACCCTCCAAGTTGCTCCGGGGAGACTGTCCCAGAAATTTGGAAATGAAAGCCGCTCTGGGGTGTGTTTCCCTAAAATCATAACTATCTTAGCAACTAACACAGAGTACATTAGCAGCTAACATAGTGTTGCTAATGTAGTTAGCAATAGGCTAGCAGCTATGCTTTTGGGAAACGCACCCCGGATAAGATCATCTGCTATACGCTGTTTATGTGAATATAATAATAGCGAAAAAATGTGAACAAAAAGTATAAAGTTCCAACAAATCAAGGTATGATCATAAGTGAAGTATCATCATAACCAAAGTTTCGTAAAGTTGCTAAAGCTTCCTGTTTATGATGTAGGGCCAAGATTTGTGTGACACTTCATTTACAAATAATAAATTTTAATAAATAATCATTTAGCAACTGTTAGATGTGGATCATTAAAATAAGTTCTCAAAAATAAGTTACTTTTAAGGAGAAGTTTTTAAATCTGTACTGTAACTTTCTGTACTATTTTACTTTTAAAGCTATGGCATTTTGTAAGTAGTTTTTTTACAGCTATAATATTTTAGAATGTATTTGGTTACTTTTAACGTTACATATCAAAACAGTTACTTTTACAGCTACAGCGTTTTAAAATAGCTACTTTTAAAGCTATGAAAATTTAAAAGTAGTTAGTTTTTAAGTTACAGCGTTTAAAAGCAGTTATCTTCTTTCAAATCTACATTTAAAAAATACCTTCACTACTAACAAGCTACCGCAAAAAACTTAATTGCTCACTAACATCATGTTCCAGCTGTGCCATTGAATATTTGCAGGAAGTGAATATTTGCAGGAGTGTGACTGTAGTGCCGATATAAGCCTCTGCACAGCTGAACGCAGACTCAGGGTGGCTGATTAAAGATGAACGACAATACAGTTGAAAACCTGAATTTGAATCTTCTCCCAAAATACAAGCTAACGTGCAGTTAACACTATTTCTATAAATATAGCTATAGAATCTCATTATGACTTAAACTCATTAATCTTCACAAAAATGAGTTTAACACATCTATACAGCACATGTATACAGTGTGTTTCCTCTCGAGAGGAAATCACATGACGACTTTAGGCATGAGTTGGTGCTAGCTGACGTTGCTACTCGCTAAAGACCGACGAGAGTGATGAATGACAGAATTGTTTCTTATGTATTTGTTTAGTCTCGTGCAGTGTTTCCTGAACATCTGCCCATCTCCCAAAAATCCCACACCGTCCCACCGTGGAGCTTTTCAAAATTCAAGATTTGTCATGTCACATGCACACTACAACATGTGGTAGTTGTAGGGCTAGGCATAGGCCTAACCCTAATCCTGTATTCTATGTTAAAATTGTTTAAACACCCTAATCATTACGCTACCAACTGCCCCAAAATTGATAATATACTATAATATATATTTATTATAGCATCTTGTCACTGATGTAAATCCCTAAATTGCACAGTCAAAAGAAAGAGGGTCTCAGGATACATTTCTGCTTTACCTGTATAACCACGCATGTAACAAATAAAGAATATTGAATCTTGAATAACCTCTGCATTTGACTCATCCGTGAACGAGCAGTGGTCAGCTTTTTGGCAGCGTCCCGAGGAGTAGTGCTTGGAATCGGTACCTTGCTCACGAGTACCTCCGGGACTTGAACTTCCAATCACTGGGACGATTACCTAACCGTTATGCTACCGACTGCCTCAAAATGTACAATGTTCAGTAATATATTTAATTCCCACGTAGCGTCCTACCGCTGATGTAAATCCCTCAGTGTGCATCAGGCAGTAGGTTGCACCGTCCCACAGCTGCTTCCTGCTGCTAATGAATGTGTAGCATGAAAGCGGATTCGGCTTGGCAACAGGAAACCGCACAGACGCTCCGCTAGCCCACTTGCCCTTCCACTCTCCTGCCTGGACGTTTCGTGAGAAGTGCTGTTTTTTCGGGAGAGACGATGACAAGTGCTGCTGATGTCATCGCTTAAACGTCGCTCCCCTAACGGTGGCGATGATGACGCACTGCCTCGTGTTCACTATGATTCATGTGCAGTGGCAAACGTTCCTCTTCATAAATTAAACAGTACGCAGTTTGTACACACAATACACAGCATTCAGGGCTGGTGGTGGTCTAGTGGTAATGATACTCGCCTCCAGATGAAGAGGTCATGGGTTCAAATTCGAACTCCAGCACTGCCGCTGTTGGACCCCTGAGCAAGACCCATAACCTGTAGATGCTCTCAGGGAGATTGTCCCTGAAATACATTAGCAACTAAAATAGTGTAGTGCGATGTGGTGTAGCATCATGACTGTGGACATACACTCAGTAAGAAATGGATCTTTTACTCGCACAATCTTTCTCTCGTGACAAAGGTCTCACGATGTTTTAGACATTGACTTAACATTTAATTAACTTTACATTTTTTGCTTTAAAGCGTGTTGTAACATTCATTCATTCATTCATTATCCAAACCGCTTAATCCCAACTGGGGTCATGGGGGGACCGGAGCCTGTCCCGAAAACTTACGGGTTAAGAGTCACCAATTGACCTATACTGCATGCTTTTGGACTGAAACCGGAGCGCCTGGGGAACCGAACCCAGGACTTCCTCGCTGTGAGGTGGCAGCGCATACCACTATGCCACCGTGCAGCCCAACGTGTATAAGTCAGTCAGTCAGTCATTATCTGCCGCTTAATCCCAACTGGGGTTGCGGGGGGACCGGAGCCTATCCCAGGAACTCACGGGCGCAAGGCAGGGAACAACCCTGGGCAGACGCCAACACACCGCAGGGCACACACACACACAGTCACACACACATTCACACCTTACGAGGCCAATTTAGAGTCGCCAATTAATCTATAGCGCATGCTTTTGGACTGTGAGGGGAAACCGGAGCACCCGGAGAAAACCCATGTGAACACGGGGAGAGCATGCAAACTCCACACAGAAAGACCCTACGGCCGTCCCTGGGGCTCGAACCCAGGACCTTCTCACTGTGAGGCGGTAGCCCTAACCACTGCGCCACCGTGCTGCCCTCGACGAGTAAAATACTGCTGAAAATTGATTAGTAATGTAACATTACTGCTGTAACATCACCGCCTTACAGCAAAAAGTAACAACTGTAATTGCGTTACTTTTATAATGTCACTACCAACATTGGTGAGTAAATTATACGTTTAAAAATTCTCAGAGACTGACTGAAGACATTACACATCATTCTCTGTTGTACTGTATTTCTGTATCATTTTTTACTTAAGCAAAATAACACACTAAACATGTCTAAAAATATTGGCCATAGAGAGTTCCTGAGTTTTTATTTGTTACTTGTGTGTACGATAATTCAATTTATTGAAACAGCACAGTTCTGAGATGATTAGACGTTCTAGCCATCATGTTGCTGGTTTGGAAATCACCAGTTGAAATTTGGCAGTAAAAACTCAACGTTGCTCCAGGACGACATTCCCTGAGATTTGGAAATGCAAGTCGCCCTGGATGAGAGCGTCTGCCAAACGCAATAAATGTAAATCTCTATGAACTAATACAGCCCCTATGAACCATGAAGGATCTCTAGATCCTCTTAAATTTAAGATTCAAGAGTTTTATGTGTCGCACACATACACACATACAACAGATATAACATGCGCTGAAATGTGAATCTGGTCTGGTGCAACTACGAATATGTAACGTTCGCGCCGCCTCTGGCGAGCCATGTCACTGGAATTCTGAGCCTGGGTTTGCTTTTAACTTTTGTCACCAATTATGTTTAGTTTCACACTCGTTTCCTCCTCGTTATCACACGCACCTGTCTCTTAGATTGGTTGTTGGTTTTCACGTTCCAGATTATCACTTATTTTGGTTGGTTTACTTTACTCCCTCTTTCATTATCCCTGTTATTATTTAAGCTAGTCTGCCCGCTTACCATCATGTTTACCATGTTGTTTTTGTTTCTGAATTTTCATTAATAATCCATCACCACTACCCTTACAAAAACAAAATGTTTGTGGCAGCTCTGCAGCAAAATGTGGTTAATTTATAGCAAACAGTGGAGATTGCCAGAATATGTTGCCACAAGTTTTCCATTGTCAGTCACTAGTGACAAACTTCAGGCAATGTTCTGGCAACAATGACAAACTAGAACTGCAAGCAGTTATCAACGGGGTCCAAGCACCGGTGGGGCAAATGTATTTGCCAAAACAATTAGCCAGTAATGACAAACACTTGGCAGTTTAGAAACACTTGGTGTTTAGAATTCAATTAAGATTTCTGTAACCTTTTTTAATTGTTTTGCACAGGTTTGTAGCTACACCTTTGAGTTATGATGAACAAAACCCAAACATTGTTACAAACTGTCTGAAAAATGTAAAAAAAAATTGTACATTTCATAGAGTATTGTAGCTACATGTTTAAGGTAAGATATGATAATCACTTCATTGCAAATTTTATCCTGAATGCAACAGTCAAGTTTAAATTTTTATTTTGTGTAATTTAACTCGCAGTTTTAAAACGTCAACTTTTGAGATATTTACAGAAAACAGGCTTCGTCGTGTTAGCGTGGGTCAGGTTTGTTTGGGAGGAACAAAACTCAAAACACGTATAAGCCTAGACTTCTACAACTTTCATTAAACAAAATTTCCGGCCCTTCATCCTTCAAACATTATAACGAGTTGTATTCCACATTAGTCCGGCGCTCCGGCGTTCCAAAAATCCCTGTGACTGTTGACTCAGAGGCCGAGCGGTGTGTTGCCAGGGAATGACAGCGACTCCCCGAGTGCCGGCCTTCGTCCGGTCAGCCACCCCGAGCCTTCGGACAGCTGTGTCGAGGCTTATAGCGGCGCTGCGGTCACGTTCCTGCAATTATTCCATTCCGGGTTTTGACCGGACAATGCCCCGGAGGCCGGGGAACACGATCCTGACCGGCACATTTCAACATTACGTAGCTATTAATTAAACTACATTTAAAAAATAGTAGCTTTAAAAGTAACTATTTTTAAAATGCTGTAACTTTTAAAGTAGCTACTTTTAAATGCCATAGCTTTAAAAGTAAATAGGTATTTTAAAAAGCTGTAGCTTTAAGTGTAACTACTTTTAAAATGTTGCTGCGTTCAAAGTAACTAACTCCTTTTAAAAAGCAGCATTAAAAGTAAAAATTTAAAAAGTTGGAGCTTTAAAATAATATACTTTTAAAAGCTGTTGCTTTCTAAGTAACAAATTTTAAAATGATACAATTAAAAAGTAACTTAGTTACTTATAAAGCTAAAGCTTTTTAAAATTACTTAGTTAAAAATGACTAATTTTAACAGTTGTAGCTTTAAAATTACTACTTTAGTTAAGAATAGCACTGTACCAAGGCAAAATGCCACAAATGTGTATTTTTCTGTCTTTACAAAAATGGCTGGTTGTGTTTGGTGCTGAATTGGTAGAAGTGGCATCTGATTGGCTAGCATGCTTCACATTGCATCACAGTGCACTCTTGACAGCTGTAAGATGGAGTCGGATAAAGGCGTCCAACTTGACCAAGATGTCAGCAAGAATCCATGAGCGTGAAATAGCCTGGATGCAGTTAGCTACTTTTACTTTGTAGCTTGTAGTGTAGCTAACTACTACATTAACCTGTACAAACTGCACTACCAAACGGGATAAACGCGAGTGGGAATCAGAGCCGGAGTCGGAGTCGGGGCGTCAGGACAGAAGCCGGAGCGTTATCCCTGACACGTGTGGGAGAATTAGTGGCATTAGCGAGGCGCACCCGGCCCGGCACTCTGGATCCGAGGGGACGGGAATGGAGCCTTCTTCCCAGCATGCCTTTGTGCCCCTCCTCCTTTTCCCGTACCCTGTGCCAGGCTTTGGAGTGAGGCAACGTTTTCACAGCTGTTTGCCGAGTGGAAGTGGGCGCAGCTGAAGAAAAGCCCCCAAAAATTAAAAAAAAAAAAAAAATCCGCCTTTTTTCCTCACGACTCCATGTGCAGGAGCCGGGAGCCGGAGCTGAAAACAGCAAAACACTCCGAATCTGCCTCCCCTGGACACGGCCCCCAGGGAACGAGAGTGTGTGTAATGCCTCAAGAGGTTTTGCTGCAGAGAGTGTGTGTTTCTCCGGAATCGGAAAAGCACGGAGGTGCGGGAGTCACGGAAACGGCAGCGTCCACAGTGACAAACAAATGGTGTTTATGTGTGTTTGGGGACCGTGGAAAACTAGAGTCGCAAAAAATAGACTTTTCCTCTCTATCAAATTATCAGTCTATCATTCCGTCCGTCCATCCATTTACCTATCTCTCAATCTATTTATCCTTCCATACATCTGTTCATCCATCGTTTATCCATCCATCTATCCATTTATGCATCCATTCATCCATGTATCTAATCCTCTATTCACTCATCCATCCATCCATCCATCCATTTACCTATCAATCTATCTATTCATCCATCCTATCTATCTATCTATCTATCTATCTATCCTTCCATTTTATCCATCCATCTATTCATCTATCTAGCTGTCCATCCGCCCATCTATCTATCTGTCTGTCTTCATTGATTCATCCCTCCCTCCCTCTCTCTCTCTCTCTCTCTCTGTCTCTCTCTCTCTCTCTCTCTTGATCAATCGATCAATCAGTCTATCTGTCTAACAATCCATCCATCACTCACTCACCCATTCACTCAATCAATGTCAATTAATTCATTGATATATCTATTTGTCTCTCTTTTTTCATGTCTCTCCATCCGTCCTGCTATCTATCTATCTATCTATCTATCTATCTATCTATCTATCTATCTATCTATCTATCTATGTGTCTGTTTGTTTATTTATCTTTCTATATCTATCCATCCATTCATCCAGCGATCAGTAGTTTTCCTTAAACCGCTTCCTCCATGTGCTCTGTAAGTGACACACAGCAGGCCGAGTGTGAGATGGAAATGTTTTTATCAGATGTGAGTTGAGAGAATTCCAGACTCTCTCATGTTGTAGCTGCTGATCCTTCTGCAGCATCGTTATCCGTTTCCCGCTCCGTCCAGATATTTCCCGGTGAGTTCTCTCTTCACTCGTGAGCTCAGCGACGCCGTCTCGCTTTCATTTTGGCTTGCCGTGAAGTCAAACGATCCTGCCGAGGCTCGACGTTCCCAGACCCCGAAAACACACACACACACACATACACACACATACATAGCTGCTCGTCTCAATGCACTGGTCAACCGGTCAACATGTCTACAGGCCTGTGTCCTTATCTGTCCTCTCCTCACACACACACACACACACACACACACTTCCCGACAAAGTGTTCAGACCTAACAACGCTTAAACACGGTGTAAAATCAAAACTGCACCTGATTCATAAGAAAACACTGCTGTTTCTTTCTCGTTCATCTCTCTTGGGAGGAAAAACCTGTGTGCTGGAAACTTTGATTGGGCGTTCGCATTCCCGTTGGCTCCAGCTGGGTCGGTGGGGGGACGTGCTGTTTACAGCTGGTTTTAATTGTTGTTAAGTACCTGTCCGGCTTGCCCGACTTGGCCCTTTTGCGCCTGGAAAAACAAGTGAGCTCAGGAGCGTTCTGAATAACAGCCGCCAGGTGAAGTGTTGCTAGGACGGGCGCTTTGTAAAACCCGTGCCAGATTTCAAGATCAAGATTTGAGATTCAGGATTCTGTATTCGTCATGTGTGTGTGTAATTCTTGGTGCCGGTTCCAAACCCGCGTGAATGGGGAGGGTTGCGTCAGGGATGGCATCCGGTGTAAAACTTTTGCCAGTTCCAAATGCGGAAAACAAGGAAATGGATCCACTGTGGTGACGCCTAATCGGAGCAAAAAAAAGGAAAAGAAGAGGATGAAGAAGTGACTGTACAACTCTTGTGATCTACCCATCCATCCCTGTATTAATCCAGCTATTCATTCATCTAATCCATCCATCCATCCATCCATCCATCTATTTATCCATTCATCCATCTATTTATCTATCCATCCATTCATCCATCCATCTATTTACTCATCCATCCCGGTATTAATCCAACTATTCAGTCATCTAATCCATCCATCTATTTATCCATCCATCCATTCATCCATCCATCCATCCATCCCATTCATCCATCCATCTATTTACTCATCCATCCCTGTATTAATCCAACTATTCATTCATCTAATCCATCCATCCATCCATCCATCCATCTATTTATCCATTCATCCATCCTATTTATCTATCTTCCTCCATTCATCCATCATCTATTTACTCATCCATCGGTATTAATCCAGCTATTCAGTCATCTAATCCATCCATCTATTTATCCATCCATCCATTCATCCATCCATCCATCCATCCATCCAGTTACTCATCCATCCCGGTATTAATCCAACTATTCAGTCATCCTAATCCATCCATCCTATTTATCCATCCATCCATTCATCCATCCATCCATCCATCCATTTACTCATCCATCCCGGTATTAATCCAACTATTCAGTCATCTAATCCATCCATCCATCCATCCATCCATCTATTTATCCATCTATCTATCTATCTATCTATCTATCTATCTATCTATCTATCTATCTATCTATCTATCTATACAGCTATTCATTCATCCCATCCATCCACTCAGCCATCCATCCATTCATCTATTCATTCATCAGTTCATCTATATCAATCCATCTATCTATCTATCCTATCTATCTATCTATCTATCTATCTATCTATCTATCTATCTATCTATCTATCTATCTATCATCTATTCATCCATCTATTCATCCATCCATTTCTCTGTTATTTTCAATGTTATTTTGCTATTGTTAAATACATGTTTCCACAAACAAAAATGTCTCCAGCTTTTACTTTATTTTAGGGGACAGTTGGATCTCCACAACCTAATAAATCTAATCCCCTCTCCGTCCCACAACACACACACACACACACACACCTGCCCCGAGCTGCTATGAATTCCTGCTGTCACAAGGTTTGCTTTTGGCCCCCGATGGTCCCGACTGTAGAAAGAAGATGAATTGGAGCTGGAAAAAAGGTGACGTCTCGTCATGCAGCACTTCAGCGGAGCAGAACGCCGTCGTCTCCTCACTTACAGCGTCACGGCTCACACAGACACTCTGCATTTATCACATTAGCCCAAAATGACAACATGCGGGTTAGGTTCATAAACGAAGAACTGGTGAAAGATCCCCCCAAACCCATTACTTTTGGTCATTTAATATGGATGACAGAAATGGTCAGAAATCTAGGGGTGTCACGATAGATCATAGCATCAATCCGAATTTGAAAATATCGAGCAGACATTGTACTGTACATCTTGTAACATTCTTTAATATTGAACATTTAGAAGGTTTATAATTTGATTTATATCGGCTAGATAGTGAGATCTCCAGCTCCTCTAGGAGTCAAAAACAAGATCCCGAATTAGTTCTACTGTCATGTTGTCATGCAGTAGCCTCTCAGCTGATGTCGACCCGAGCCATGTGAACAGGCATCTCTTCATGACCGCGATCCGGCCCACCGGGCACCACCGGCCAGGCGCCGATCCGGCCCCGGAGCCACCGCGCCTGAGCTTTTAATCAGCCGGCCTAATCCGGGGGACAGCTGCGGGGCTCCGAGCGGCCCCTCCAAGCGGCCCCCGGCCCACCCGAGAGATAACGCGACGACAACGCCGGCACGCAAAGTCGCCCATAAAAATAGCCGAGCTTGTGTAATGGCCATTGAGTTTTAATGCGAGAGTGTTTGTGTTAGCGCGCAGAGCGGATCAAAGCTCAAATCTGCACTGAGCCAACATTCATTGTTCATCTCTCGATTGGCATGTGGTGATGATGAGATAAACATGAACTCTAGACTGGACTCTGTAAACTGTGTGTGACTTATTTTGAGGACAAGTTTAAGATGACTCCAGCAGATTGGGGATGGTAGTGATGTTGGGGACAAAAATTTCAGTTCATTTTGGGTGGTGATGGTGGTCTACTGATTATTTGTCATTGTGAACACACTACAACTAAAGGTGGCCCATTTGAACCGGCGACCTTCTGATCACGGGGCCAATGCCCAAATCGCTGAGCTGCACTACAAGCTACGCAGAAACAGTAGCTAACGCTCCTCCAACTCCATCTCGCAGCTACCAAACTCGTCCTGTGATGCAATGAGACACTTCTCCGAGTTCAACACCAATCAGAAACACTCACTTGTAAAATCGTGGTCAGTTACTTTTTAAGATACAGCCTTTTGGGGATGTTGGTAGTGTATCGGTTGGGCGTTCGCCCCATGATTGGACGGTCGCCGGTTTGAATGCCAGACCGGTAAAGGTACCACTAAGGTACTCATGAGCAAGGATGCTCCTTCATGGACGGGTCAACTTTTGTGAGTTCACTTCCCTCCCTCTCTCTCTGCTCTGCACTTGTGTGTGTGTGTTTTGGCCATGGTCCCTGAGCAGGTCAGAGCAGGAACGCGAGCCCACCTCCACTTTCCCCTCAGATGAAGGAGAACACCGAGTTGCTCAAGTCGACATTTTAACAGGACAGTGTTTAATAGAGACACAGAGAGAGGTCCTGAAGACAGTAATCAGCAGGAGAGTGAGATGAAGATGTGCTGCAGCATCACCGAGCAGTTTGGAGAAAATCATCACACAACACCAAACACGAAGCAGCAGCTGGCACTGTGCCCACCATGCACCTGCACATTCACTTAACACACACACACACACACACACACTCTCTGTCTCCCCTCCCTGCCTCTCTCTCTCATTCCCTCTCTCAGTCCCTCTTTCTCTCTCCTTCCATCCCTCTCCCTCTCCTTCTTCCCCACGTCTTTCTCTTTCCCTCTCTCTCTCCTTCATGCCTTTCTTTCTCTATTTTTCTCCGTCTATGTCTCCCTCCCCCTTTTCCCTTTTTGCCGCCGTCTGTCTCTCTCCCTCCATATTTATCCCTCTCTTCCTCTTTCTCCTTGCGTCCCTAACACACTGCCTTCCTCCCCCTTCTTCTTTCCCTCTTTCTTTCTCCCTCTGTCATCCTCCTTTCCTCTCTCTCTCTCTCTCTTACATCTTCCATCCGTTTCTCCCTCCCTCCATACCTCTTCTCTTTCCATCTGCCCCCTCTCTCTTACTCTCCTTCTCCCTATCTCTCTCCCCTCTCTCTCTTCTCCTCCCTCTCTCATCACTCTCCAGCTCTCTTCCTCCTTCCCTCCATAACTCTTCTCTTTCTCCCTGTCATCTCTTTTCTTCCCTTTCTCTCTCAACTCCCCCCTCTCTTTTTCTCTCTCCTTTCATCCCTTCCTCTGTTTCTTCTCCACTTCTCTCCCCCTCTGTCTTTCCGTCTCCTATCCTCCCTGCCTATATCTCCATCTCTCTCCTCCACCCCTTTCTTTCTCTCCACCTCTTTCCTTAACTCTCTCTCTCCATACCTCTCTTTCCCCCTCTCCCTCCCTCACTCCCTTCCTCCTTCCCTCTCTCTCTTGTTCTCTGGTTCTGTCTAGACTTGTCCCACCTGCACTGCATTATTCTATAAGTGCTGGCTCATATGTATGGATTGCATGAACTCATGGCCCGGCCACACCTCAGCTCATGCTATGAAGAGAAACACAGAGAGAGAGAGAGAGAGAGAGAATATGCTCTGTTTGTCCTCCATATGCATTAAGCCCCGGTGAGGGACGGTGTTCAGGTCTGCAATTCTCGTATTATATAAGAGGATCCATATTGACAAAAGTCTATAAAACAAACATTTACTCCTGTATAATCTCCTTCATCTCTGTCCTTTCCTCACCTACATTTGTCTCTCATGGATGTGCACAACTGCTTTGACTTTCACTGCTGAGCTTTTTAAGGTTGTGATGAGAATTGTTCAGTCAGAATATCCACACTATACATTTTAAACTGAACAAAGGTCCAGAGTCTCCCCCTCCACCTCCTGGTTTGCTCAAAGTGATGATAAAGATGATGGTTGTGGTTTCTACGGATCTTGCTGCAGTTCCTTCTCTCTGAGCGCTGTCTCCTGCTGATTGATCAGCTGGTGCGCTTCGTGCTGCATCTTCTCCAGTTTCTCCAGCGTCACCGACTTGGTGAAGCGGCAACAGTTTGGGTTCTGACCTGCACCATGCCAACAACAACAACGTCAGCTTCGAGTCAGACCAAAAGACTCCCTCAAGTTAATATTTATTCATAGATTTAATGCCATAACCTCTCTTATTGTACTGTTGTAACTTTCTGTAACATGTAGACCTGGAATATTTTGTTTCCTTCCAAACAAGTTGGTTCTCAAAAGCGTAAGCTGTAGTTCAAAGTTTGTCAGTCACTCAGGGGCCTCCATATGTGATACTTATTAACAAAAATGTTTTAAAAAATTGCATGATACTGCTAAAAAGTTGGAAATGTTCGGTATATAAAAGCTACAACACAAATATTTTCTTGCAAAATTAATCATATAGTCTCATATGCTAAATATATAATACTAAAAGGCTAAATCATTACTAAAAGTCTGTAGGAAAAGTCACAGAAAAATGAGTTTACTTAAAAAATTGAGTGAAAAATCAGCGAACTTACTTCCTTGTTAAGTTTAGAAAACACAGGAAATGCGTGATAAAAACACCTCACATTTACCTTCAAAAATAACTAAATTATCAATGGTTAATAAAAACAATAGTGATTTTTGTTCCCTTCATTTTAATTAATTGTTAAAGAATCAGGGAGAAAATCGCAATTTTTCCCACAACTTTAATTTGCTCCTGCAACTTTAATGCAACAAAACGTCTAAAAACACTGCAATTTTTTTGAAAAGCTGCCACAAAGTCAGGCATTTTAGGCCGCAACAATCTCAAAAAAGCCCGCAAAATCCTGGAGGGACCGACTGCTCCCCCGGCGCTGCCAATAAAGCTCAGTGCTCCTTCACAGATGGGTCAAATGTTGAGGCTACATTTTGTTGTGATGCACTGTGTGCTGCACTGCGTTCACAATGACAAATCTTCACTCACTTAAATTCACTTTCTTGCTTGTGAAGACCAGTCCCATTAGGAAAAAATGAGTGTATTATAAAGTGCTGAAAAATTAAGAAAAGTAAAAGATTTTCTTTTGGCTACTGAGGTTAACGTTAGGGTTAGGGTCAGGTGTATCTGTGGTTTTTCTAAACATGGGAGACTGATCTGAGGTTCTGATGAAGTCACATATCACTGATTTTGTTTTGGGATATGTGTGTGTGTGTGGTTTGGGGGGGACTCTAGGCCCGGTTGCGTCTCCACACTCGGAGGCTCCTCAGTCATGGATCAGTGACCTGGAGGAGCAGCTAATAGCCTGAGCGAGCTGGCTCCTGCGCTAAACTCTCCCTCGGCTAAAATGGCTCCTCAGGGGAATCAATGGGCCCATTCTTCATGTCGCCGCCCCGCGCCCCGACGCTCCCCATCTCCACCTGAAACTGTAGACAGTAATGGCGAAACATAAAACATAATACTTGTGTGACCAGCTTGTCATTGGCTGCGCTGCCGACTGTGTTAAGAATGTGTTTGAGATGGGAGATTGAGTGGACCGAGAGGGGTGGGGATTAGGGACAGACCCAGAGCGGGGTGGTGGGATTTTGGGGGGGTGGGGGAGCTGGTCACAAGATTCGGTCATTGTGAGGCGGAGCTGACGGAACCGATGACCAGCACGTTGGGACAGGGCAGGGGGCAGGAGCTTTGGGAAGTGTGGGGTGGTATGATAAAAGTATTATGATTTCATGGTATTATGTTTGGGCAGTAGGGTAGTAGTAGGGACCAAGTGGTTGGAGGTTCAAATTCAGCTCCTTACTCCTCCCAGCACTACTAATATCTGGGCTTCTGGGGACCAAATTGCTCCAGAGGCCCAAATGGTGGTAGTGCTGGTGGTAGCATGGAACTGGATTGGAACCTATGACCTCATGGTCCCTACCACTGGCAACAACACCACCATTTGACCTCCTGGAACAACTTAAGTCCTTTCTCTGTGGGCCACATGGTAGTAGTGCTGGTGGTAGCATGGAACTGGATTTAAACCTATGACCTCATGGTTCCCACTACTCCCAGAGTTGCCACCATTTGACCTGCTGGATCAATCTGGGGGTAAAGATCTTGAACAAAGGCCCACATGACAATAGTACTGGTGGTAGTTTGGAGGTGGATTTGAAGCTATAAGCTAATGGACCGTACTATTGCCAACACTACCAGAATTTGGGCCCCTGGAACAATGCATGGTTAAAGATCTTGAACAGACCCACATGATGGTAGTGCTGATGGTAGTTTGGAGCTGGATTTGAACCTGTGACCTTATGGGTCATACTACTGCCAGTATTGCCACCATTTGACCTTCTGGAACAACTTGGGGTTAAAGATCTTGAATAGAAACCCAAATGATGATAGTACTGGTGGTAGTATGGAGCTATCATTTGGTCCCCTGAGCATCCAGCACTAGGTAAAGATGTCAGTGAGCAGGTGAAGAACCAATGTCCTGCAGATGTTAAGCAATGTGATTAACTTTGTTATTAATTGGTAACGTGCAATAGTTGGTGTCACTGTATCCTGGAAGTTTCACCTCACTGTGAACGTCTGAGCTCTGCTGGCGTCTCCGTATCTCATGGAAACACCACCGCTGCCCTTGCACAAAGTTTCAGAACCAAGCTCGCGTGGTCTCGTGGCTTGTGTATCTGGGCATGGGATCAAAGTTGAGCCGCAGGCCTTTGGATCCACCCCCTTTTCTGATGAAGATATGCGAAAATGACTGACCTTGTCTGGAAACACAAACAAAGGTCTGGTGCTGCTGAATGTGTTAGCTTCTGGTCGTCTCTTCTTTCTCTCTCTCTTTCTGGCGTTGCTGCTGCTCATTCTCTGAGAATGGTTCCTGCTGGAACTGGGCCCTGACGAGTCGGGTCTACACACTCACCGCAGCATCCTCCCGTCTCACCGCACAGGCCTGCTCCGAAACCGGACTCCTCTCACCCCAAGGTCCTCGATCTGCCGTGCTAATGTTCGGCACAAACCTTGAAATGAATAGGACCGTTCAAATTGAATCAGCTGTATTTAAGTGGAAGTGAGTGAGTGATTATTTGTCATTGTAAAAGACCACAGCACACAGTGCCCCACAGCAAAATGTGACCTCTGCATTTAACCCATCCATGAAGGACCAGTGGAGAAGACCTTGGGGATGGTACCTTGTACCTTGTACCTTGTGCAAGGAGTACATCAGTGGTACCGTTACCAATCTGGATTTGAACTGGCAACCTTCTGATTACTGTCATGCTACCATCAGTCTCTGGTAGCTTTTCAAGCTGCTTCTGATGAAACCAACTATCTATGCTACAGATTCTGATTTTGCATCTAAGAGGAACTAAATTGCAGCTTCAAGTCATGGGACAGTTGGTGGCGTAACGGTAGGGCCTTTGCCACATGATCAGGAGGTCACAGGTTCTAGTCCAAGACAGGAAAAGATACCGCAGAGGTACTCATGAGCAAGGTACCGTCCCCAAGCAGTGCTGCCCGCTGTTTCTTCATGAATGGGTCATATACAGAGGTCACGTTTTGTTGTTGTGCACTGTGTTTTGCATTGTGGTGTGTTCACAATGACAAATAATCACACATTTTCATGAAGGTCAACATTTTATTGTTCAGAAGCATTTGTATAAACTCCTAGAGGAAAGGGTGGGAAGTTTTTACCTGAAATCATACTTCAAATTGTGAAAGTGTTGCTGATGATGGTGATGGAGACTCTTTGAGTGGTTTTCCCTGGTACGGTGGAGGCCGAACTCGCTCTGAATGGCACAGTGTGAATTAGAACAGCTTTGGTCCTGAGAGCTCCCCACAGGGCAGCAGTGTGAAGTACCCAAATCAGCTTACGACGGCTAATCTTAAATATTCACAAATCAGATGGGACAGGCCGCTCCCTGGCACTGCCACCCTGCCAGGCGACGGTGCGGGTACGAGACCGACACCGACACCAGGCAGAGAAACGATCGGCCTGGAAACGCTGCCGACCACTCAGGTCAGCCTAATAGCATCAGGATTTCGGTAATGTTCACTCATTAAAGGTTTATCACCAAAAGAATTTGCACAGCCTACTGTGGACAGAAACTCATGAATAGCTACATTACACTTCTGTTTTTGCACTGTCGCAGTTGGAATGTTGCTGCATAAGTTGACAGCATTTTTGGGCAGGACACTGTGCACTCCCAAACATGAGCACTTTTTTCCCATTTGGAAAGAAGCACGAGGCGGTCGCTTTCTACACTGTGAGTCAAATAACAGGAACCTTCTCTGTATGCAAAATCTTGATCGACTCTCAGAATTCTTTTACTGGTGCATTCAGAATTAAATATGCACTTTTGCTGACCACTGCTCCTCCTACAGTCTCTGTGCTAGAAACTTTGTTCCAACTCTAAAAAGCGTGACCTATAGCGGTGTGAGGTGCTTGTATACACGTTTTTTATTCGTGCACTTGTTTGTACGAGTTCTGCCCATTTGTCCATCCATTTTTAACATGGAGCTCAAATTTCGATGTTTTACTGCGCGGTCGCCGTTCTCCATAAAGCCACCAAATTTGAGGTGATTTGAGGGTCCATGGGGCTCTTCGCATATCTATAACCGTCATGACCCACGCTCATCTTTTCCATCCTTTCTTTCTGTCATTAATCTGGCATTCTTAAATGTTCATTTATTTGTATTGTGAAGCTGTAGCGCTGAAAACTGAATGCTTTAGGATGTGGTGACTGCCATTTGGCCTTTAAAGATATAAAGCAATAAATATGAAATTTGATTTAAAATTCTCATTGGGGTGTTACTAGATTTTGTTATCTGTTTTGCACACGGATATATATACGCCGCTGTCATAACATCCCTCCGCAATGGGAATGCCTCGGCCTGGCCCGGCCCGGACCGGACCAGACCCTCCCTTCCTGGCCTCATCCGTCTTATTTGGTTACTGTCACTGAGCTTTTGTTTGGACTTTGGTGGAAGCCGATACGAGACGTAAACGGAACCCGTGGCTACAAGAGTCTCCCGAAAAGGTCAAACACCAGCGGCGTGTTTTCTTCAAACTCCCGGTGGTACACCGTGTGAAAGCTTCTCCACCTGCGAGCGAGCGGCTGGAGGCTCCGGGCACCGCTGCCAGCCGTTCAATTAGAAACCAGACAAAGGCAACCCTTAAGGCGCTGCCAATCGGAGCAATATTTCGGCGCGATACGGGACGGGAGGGAAGGGGGGTGAAGTGTTGACATGAAATCACCTCATATCAGGGAAGCTCCAGTTACAGATAACTGAAACTGAGCTTCAGTCGTTCAACGTTGAATTAGGCTTTTTAAAGGCAAACAAATAAACTGACCCAATAAGGCAGTCCGGATGAGAAGACGGGATTGGATTTTAACGTCAGATGTCCATGTTTACTTGCAGGCGGATCTGCGACGAAAAATGACATGAGCAGATCTGCTTTTATCATTCATTAGAGCTGCTATGAAACGAAATGTCAGCACTCCGGCTGAAATGAACACCGGCTTCGTTCAGCTCCTTTCAGCACTTTCACCATGACTCAACTCACGGCCGAGATAGCAGGAACCGAAACGTTCCCTGGGAAATGAGTTCATGCTGATTCCATTGGATTCTTATTGGATTTTATTGGTATTCGTTAAGCTCGGGCTAATTTAGAGCAATCTAATTTCTTACTCCCCACCTTGTTTTACTGTCATGGTAGTACAGTGAATAATGTTTCCACGGAAACATCACTGATGAGGTCATCTTTTTTCTGAGTACGTCATGGCAACCCAAGGAGTTGATGACAGCGGCCATGATAAGGGCCAAAAGTGGTTGATTAACCTGAGAGTAACCACACCTCTTGCTCAGTAGTGGTGGGGTCAAATGGGGTTGTGGTTGGGTGAACAAGGAATCTGGCATTGTTGTACAAGATTTTTAGGTACCTTGCTCATGTGTACCTCAGTGGTACCTTTGCCGGTCCGGGACTTGAACCAGCAACCTTCCAGACATGCAGCACCCAGGAAACAGTGCTTCAGGATGAAACCCAAGCAGTGATACCTTTATCGGTCTGGGACTTGAACTGGGACCTTTCAATCATGGGGTCAACTCTATAAACCATAACACTACCATCTGCACCAGCTGTGTGCTGTGGTGTGTTCACAAAGGCCGTAACACGGGAGAAGGCTGAAGAGAGAGAGAGAGTTCCGTCCGTTTGACATTCATAAACACATCAATGGAATCGCCAGGCTTTGGAAAGTCAGTAAAGTTTAACACGGCGTGACTCCCCGAGGGAAACTCGTAGTGTAACACTGTGGGAAAAAAGTGTGGTCACTGTTCAACCTGGAGGAGAATCTCAAGTTATGTATGAAGTGATGCGGAAGTGAGATAACGTTATGAAGTGGTGAACGCTCCAGATCTTACTGCAGGATTCCATTCAGGTTAAACTTTACTGAGTGGTTTAAAACCAACACTTTAATTTGTTGACAGTGTTTTTCATTTGTGCAGCAGGAGGACGACAGGAAGGAGAGGTCTGATGCGGGGACACTGCAGCCCTGGGGTTATGTGTGACCTTTTCCACTGCACTGGTGCCGGTGCTGGAATTTGGGACTGTGGACTCGTTTTGGCACTCGTTTTGGAATGGTACTCTTGACCTCTCTCTTACTCTGTACCTCTTAGTCTCCCTCTCTCTCTTTCTTACTCTCTCCCCTTCACTAACTTTCTGTTTCTCACTCATATTCTGCTGCTTTCTCCCTGTCTCCCACTTCCCCTTGTTCTCTTTTTCTCTCTCTTATTTTCTCCTTCTCTCCCTTTCCTTCTCTCTTCTCTCACACTTTTTGTACCCTCTGTCTGTCCCTCTCTCTCTTACTCTGTTACTTCATTCTTCTCTTTCTCTCTCATTCTGTTTCTCTCTCTCTCTCTTACTGTTATTGCGTTACTCTGTCTCTTTCTCTCTTTCACTTTGTCTCTCTCTCTCTCTCTCTCTCTCTCTGTTACTTCATCCCTCTTTCTCTCTCTCTCTTTCACCTTCTCTCTCTCTTTCTCTCTCTCTCTCTTACTTTGTTACTTCATCCCTCTCTTTCTCTCTCATTCTGTTTCTCTCTCTTACTGTTATTGCGTTACTCTCTCTCTCTCTCTCTCTCTCTCTCTCTCTTTCTCTCTTTCTCTCTCTCTTTCTCTTTCCTTCTCTCTCTTTCTCTCTCTCTCTTACTCTGTTACGTCATCCCTCTCTTTCTCTCTCATTCTGTTTCTCTCTCTCTCTTACTGGGTTATTGCGTTACTCTCTCTCTCTCTCTGATGGAATCACAGCTGTGTGTTTCTCCATCCCTCTGGTGCCACCACATTGGCATTCCCACATGCTGCGAGTGAAAGGCATTGTGTGTATGTGGAGTGACTGTATGTGCTTTATGTGTGTATGGAGTGTGTGTGTGTGTGTGTGTGATAACGCTGGTCTAAATCCGTCTGCTCTTGCTGTAATTAGGCTTGGCGCTATTGGTGAGACAGGTGTCGTCTTCTGCGTTAAGCTCACAGGAGTCCCAAGCACCAGCAAACACACACCACACACACCCCTCACACACACCACCCTGCTGACGCGCCCACACACTTCCCTTACCCATCCTCCAGCAACAGGTCCTCTACAGATCCAAGTTTTGGGGAAAATATTTAGCATTTTGGGGTTTTCTTTTGCACAACACAGGTAATATTTACAACACACACAAACACACACATGCAGACATACATGAACGCACAAACACACACACTGCAAATGTAGATACACCATGGATCGCAGTCCAACTGACTCCAGTGATCATATTTAATCCTGCACAGGCTTTTTGGTGATTCCACAAGTCTGAGGTCATGTTCAGGATTGGGGTCGGGGTCAGGGTCAGGGTCGGGGTCTGCATGTAGAAACTTGAGCAAGAGGTGAAAGGGTCACAGCCGGTCAGCTCGAGCAGTGGGAGGAACAGCGGCCCCGAATGCCAGCGGTTGGATGTTTGTTTCAGCAGGAAGAGAAGCCTCTTACATCACCGGCTGTAACGAACCTTGAAGGTCTGGAAATGTTAATTTGAGGGAGGTTTTATAAGAAAGCTCTCGCCGAACCGCCGCTGCGGAAACACGCGCTGCACTCGTACACGCGAAAGCGGAGACAGAGAGAGAAAATGAGATCGGGTTTCTAAACGAGAAGCCGCAGCGCCACCGAAATGGCTCCTTCTTCAACGCCGGCATAAAAACACACGTGCAGGATCCCGATTCGAATGTGACCAACAAAATGTGAGCTCTGCATTTGACCTGCCCGTGAAAGAGCAGTGAGCAGCTTTTTTTTTTTTTTTTTGCAGCACCCAGGAGCAGGAGCAGTGCTCATGAGAGGTACCTTTACGGTAGCCTTCCGATCACAGGGCCAATTCCCTAATCGTAATGCTACCAACTACTATTCTATGGGCCGGACACTTTGCGGTCAGGAACATGGGAATGTGTCTCTTCATTTCCGCCTCAGTCCAAGGACGTTAGACCAGAATCGGACAAGAATTTCACTTTTTATCTCATAATTATGACTTTCTAGCCCATAATAATGACTTTTAGTTACATAAATTCAACTTTTTACCTCATACTTTTCACTTTCTACCTCATAATGTCAACTTCACGCTCATCATTTTATCTTTGTACCTCATCATTTAGACTTTTACCTCATAATAATGACTTTTTTCACAGAATTTGAACTTTTTTACCTCATAATGTCTTTTTACCTCATAATTTCATCTTTTTACCTCATAATAATGACCTTTTGTCACATAAATTCAACTTTTTACCTCCTAAGTTCAACGTTTTACCTCATAATTTTGACTCTTTACCTCATCATAAAGACTTTTTTCACATAAATTCAACTTTGTTCACTATAATGTTGACTTTTTACCTCATTATTGTGACTTTTTACTTCTTAATAATGACTTTTTGTCACATAATTTCAACTTTTTACCTCATAATTTTGAGTAACTTTCTTGTTATTAATTTTCTTCATTTTTAAGAGCGAGAGCGTGAAAGATGGTATGGCGAATTGCAAGGTGGCGTTTGCCAGTACCATCGTTAAACAGGAGTCGGCACTTCCCTCCCTGAAATGAGTTTTTGCATGGTGGGCTGGCTGGATGTAAAATATTGAACGTCAACCAAAAACATATCATTTCAAAACACATGCAGGATCCGGATTTGAATGTGACCTCTGCATTTGACCCATCCATCGAAGGAGGAGTGGGTAGCTTTCTTGGCAGCAGCTGGGGAGCAGTGCTTGGGGACAGTACCTTACTCAGTAAGTGGTACCTTTACGACAAACTTTCAATCACAGGGGCAACTCCCTCATCGTGATGTCACCACCTGTTCCTCTTTGGGCCAGACGCCATTTCAGCCTCAGTCCATGGACAGAATCAGTCCCTCTGGTTCAGACATTGGGAAATCTGCCAGTGATCCCTTGCTGGGTGCACTTTTTCTTCCCTCCACTTGTAGAAATGTTGGTATTGGTGGTGGAGGGCTTCTTCATTTGATGACCCTTAAATGGACTGGGCATGTTGTCCAGCCTTTCTTTAATTCTCACCACATCAAGCTCAGGCTTGATCTGGTCTTGCCAAAACTTGAAAAAATGGGGCCCACGTCCAACCATCTGACACAGCTCGGGTGTGGGTTGGCTCTTTGCTACCGTTTCTGACCACTAGTGTGTGAAAATATGAAAATAATAAACATATACTGTACATGTGTTTTTCAGTGGCTGGGTTTCCACTGGCATCTGAGCAGCTGCAACCCCTTTTTGTGACAAGTTGGGCTTTCAGGGTGATTGTTTGGGGGAAAATGACACAAGATCGTCTTGTTTTCAAGGCGGGCTGGGCGAGACATTGGAGGAAAATATGCAGGTTGGCCTTTTACCCTGATCTGGAGTCAGCTTTCTGCTTTGACTTAATAGGGAACTCCACCCAAAAAACAATGTAGCAGTGAACAGAAGAAATGAATTTGAGAAACTTTCACTTATTGTTGATCAAATATACATTTTTGGGTAAGTCATTCACAATTAAGGACAATAATAATAATAATAATAACAATAATAATAGTAATAATAAAACATTCTCTACGTTTGTACATATTTAAACCTTTGGAAATAGAGATATTCTGAACAATTCTACAGAGCATTTGATGTTAAATTACAATATTTTTACAGTCTATATAAACGACTTATTCCCAGAATCCAGGGTCAGAATTCATCAGGTTTTCCATTATAACTTGACTTCAAGCATGTAACTGTTGAGTTACTTGCCAGTTCAATTCCTGAACTGGTAAAGGTACCACTAAGGTACTCATGAGCAACATACCCCCCCCCCCAAGCACTGGTCCCTGGGTGCTGCCAAAAATCAGCTGCCCACTGCTCCTTTACAGATGGGTTAAATGCAGATGTCATATTTTGTGGTGGTGCACGGTGCTGTGTTGCGTTCACAATGACAATCACTTACTTTCCTTCTGTCAAATTTTGCACATTGCAACTGCTCTTGATTTTTAACATTGTGGCCCCAGAGCTTGAGAAACTGGAACCGTTGGTACTATACTAGTGACTTGCACATCTATGAAGAGGTCGTGGGTTCAAATCCAACACTACCTTACCTCCACCTCCAATACTACCACCCCAAGCTGCTGCAGAGACAATGCCGTAAGACTGAGCCAAACATGGTCAGACCTAATCAGCATGCAAATTTCCATTTTTATTATTTCCTGTCCAGCAAGTTCAGGATTCATAATATTGGGTCGAGAACAATCCTCTATGAGAACCACTCCAAGACCCAGCGGGCAGGACGGATCAGCGGGCCCTGTAAATGATTGATTTTATTGAAATGGAGACGGCATAAAAGTTTACGCTGCACACTCCAGTATCGCTTCCTTAAATTGCAGGGAGCAGACCGTTTCTCCTGCTATACGTTTCCGACGAGAGGTTTTTGGTTTTTGGTGGAGACGGGGGCAGAGCAGCTCGCACATCAAAACAGCCACTTAGTAAACCCCCCCAAAAAAATCCAGAGGGCTGGTGCCCGTCTCTCCCTTGCCGCCGCCATGAAGTCCTTTAAGCTCTAATTTGTTTCAAATTGCCGTCTGTTTTAAGTGGTTGAATCGGCCACTGTGTTGTTTGGAAGGAAGCCTGACTTTCTACACGTATCTACGGAGACGGCTACTGGACGCCTTCCTGAAGTGGTTTGGAGCAGGAATTAGATGTAGAGGAAAACAGAAGGGTTGAAACCGACGGGCCACTGGGTTTATACAGATCCTCTGACATCAGCCGGGGCACCCAAACATGAAATTGGGTTTTGAGGACTGCTCCACGTCCTTTGGTCATCCCATCCCCATCCCCGTCCCCACCCAAACCAACTCCTGCCCTGAGTTTGTCCACACAATGGAAATCCAAACAGGCGGGAAAGACTTTTCCATGCAAATGTGAAATTTATACAGGAAAAAGGGGGGGAAGTATGTAGCCTCGGTGCACCCAAAACACACAAGCTTTCCACATTAGGAGAGACAGCACACCACGCCAGCTTTTTTATTTTCTTGCGACCGTCTGTTGAGGACTGACAGTTTTGGGAGAATGGCTTGGAGCCACCCAAGGTCATATCTGCATACTTTGGCTGACGTTTACTTCTTCTGATCGAACCCCGTTATGATCTCACACTTTCTTTCTTGCTGAACAACGGCGGAAGCATTTAAGGTGGAGCTCGACACTCGACTCGGTGTCTCCCGTGACAAGCAGATGTCGTCGACCTCCGGGGCCGTCTGCACAGGATTCTGTGTGAGAAAACGTCTGGAACGTGTGAATGCCAATAAGTGTGTGTTTTTACATTTGTACAATTACTCAATTAAGGGAGGAGGTTGAAGACAGTGACATACGGAACAGAGGCGTTGTTTTAATTTACGCCCCGTATACAAGACACCTCATCGCCGGCTAAGATAACAAATGACTTTCACAAACCAGATGACTTCAAGGATCCGCTGTTAACGCAGAGTGTGATGGTGGATGAGGATCTACTTAAATTTACATTTTAGCAGATGCTCTTACAATGACTTCTGCTTCTGTTACAGGGACTGTCTCCCTGGAGCAACTTCAGGTAAAGGGTCTTGCTCCAGGGACCAAGTGGTGGTAGGAATGCAACCCATGTGCTCTTGATTCAGAGGTGAGGGCGTTCCATTTGAGAGCCGCGGCACAATAGCACTGTGGACGCACGTTGGGAATAAATAAATATCAAGTAAATGTCTGTACTGTGAGTAGAACGCTGGTTGTTGTTATTTATCAGCTAAAATATAAGTTTTGTCTGTAATAAATGGGAAGATTTAACTGAATTGGCAGGATTTAGTGAATGTTGGACTTCTCTTTGAGAGTCGTGCACGCTAACAAATGCAGCGTGTGTGTTTACATCGTGAAAAATATCATTTATGCCTACACCAAAAATATCATTATCATGACTACTTGAAGGTCAAGTCACAGAGAATGTGACGTAATGTAGCGCGACGCGAAAGTTAGGGAAAACCGGAAAATGTGGTGCTGAGAAATGAAAGAATTGTTAAGAAAGTTGATAACGCTGGAGGTACAATTACGATGGAACTGATCAATTGGATGTGGTTCTTACTCGATTCCCACCCTTACCTAAGACATAATTTTGGTTTCTATGCAAGACCTTTAACACAAAGTTGCTTGGAAAAGATTATCCCTATAATTAGGAAACTGAAGTCCCTGAAGGGGGTCCATCCTGAATTTGGAACTCTTTTGGGGGTCTTGGGGAGGCGCCAAAGCTTAATAAATCCCTTAAGCATTGGTAATTCTAGAGTCCTTTGGGGCCCTGTGCAGAAATTCCCAGTGGGCCCCTTCCAACTAGCATTCATTACCATTGTGTTATAAATATGTTGTCATAAGGTGTGTTCACACAGGTTCATGTCAGGTGGGGCCCATTTAGGAAGGTCATGTTGCTCCTACTGTCACATTTTGAACATTGCCACTACTGCTGTTTGGGCCCAACCAATTGCCTGCGTTGACTACTGACAGTGATGCCTTTAAATTTCAGAAAGTAGAACTGGAACCTTTAGTGAACACATCACAACACAGCACAAAGAAATATGACCACTGCATTTGACTCATTCTTGAAGGAGCAGGGAGCAGTGCTTGGGGATGGTACCTTGTTCAGGAATACCTCAGTGGTACCTTTACTGGTCCTGGATTCAAACCAGCAACCTTCCAAACATGGGGAAAACTCCCTAAATGTTACACTACCAGTGGTACTAACTGGTACTAAACCAGTGGTGAACCATGAGGTCATGAGTTCAAATCCAGCACTCTCCTATCTTTGGGTACTCGAGTTTTGCAAGGTTTTCTAATTACACCTAATAAGTGTAGTATGTAATATAATAATTACTTTAATTCTTAGTTCTAGTTGCCAAATTCCAAATTAAAGCTCCAGCATCATGCTTTTAGGTCTCCATTGGCATCAGTATTTTTCATTAAGTTGCCTTCATGGCAAAGCAACATTTATTCGCTCGTTTGCTTTACGACTCTTCCACCACGTCTGACTCAGACTGACGGTAAGCCTCAGGCCTAATGACGCAGGCCATTTAAACGATTAAAACAGACGACGCCAACCCTGGAGGAATTCCCGAATTCTCTGTGTCATCGTGGAGACACGACTTCAGGCTTCAAGCTTTGGCGAGTGATAATTACGCCCCAATCCTCCGCACGGGGACCTGCGCTTCTCTGCCACTTTCAAAAACTTTCCCACAGCTGGGAACGTCCCGGACGATGCTATCAGGCTCCCCGATGTTTACACAGCACATCCAAAAAGCCGTAATGAAAATTTGTGAAGCCTCTCGCATGAGGCACGTTGTTTGAGGAGGAGCGTAGGGCGTACGTCCGAAACTCGATCATCACTCGGCCCCGGGACGGAGGGCCTGTCCTGTCACCGAGCTGATGTTTTGGCCGCAGGGACGACAAGGCTCTAATAGAGTTTGCTCCATGGAAGAGGAGGGGGACGGCGTCTGAGGATTATCTCCCCAAGCGGAAATAAGACGAAGTGATCCAAACAGCGAACCACCCAGTAATTGAGACTAATCACTGGTGCTGTACCACCCAGGACACCGGCTGCTCTGCCAGTCTTCCCCATCTTGGTCTTTGATTGTGTTTCTTGATCTCTCATAATAATAAAATAACAAGAATTTATCTGAGAATATATTGTCATGTTCCAAACAATGACCAGTGTACAGTGCCTTTGAGAAGCTAACTACAAGAAGTAGTACAGGTTAGGGAGTTGGCCTCGTGATCAGAAGGTCGTCGGTTCAAGTCCTGGACCGGTAAAGGTACCACTCAGGTCCTCTATTTTAACTATTTATTTGCATGAATTTTTACAGCCAGCCAATGAACGAGGGGTCTCTGAGGTCCCTCTCCCTCCCCTACTTAGCCCAAGCACGACAACCAACAAGCATCTCTGGTATAATCACGCACCCACACACACAACACGCCACATGTTCCCTTTCCCATTTGATGGATATTTATGTAAAATGCAGACACACACACACATCTCTGGGTGTACAGTTTGATGTGAATTGCAGGGCTGGGTTTGGAGAAGGGAGGCCAATCCTGCGACCAGCAAACCAGACAGATTTAAGAATGTGGCTTGAAAGTTGGCACACAGACGGGAGACAGTCACGAAGCGAGAGAGGCCAATAAACAGCCAGGCATGCAGATGCCGCTTCCTCACGCAACTTCGCTCGCTTTCCCTCTATCCATGTTCCCTCACTGGCTTTTCCTCCATCCATGTTCCCCTGCTTGCTTCCTCTCCACCTATGTTCCCTCGCTCACTGTCCCTCGATCCTCATGCCTTGCTCACTTTCTCTCTGTCCATGTAAACCTCCCTTGATTTCACTCCATCCATGTTCCCTCACTCACTCTCCCTCTGTCCACATTCCCTTGCTCACTTTCCCGCCGTCCACATTCCCTGCATCCCCATTCCTAGCTCGCTTTCCATCCGTCCCGTGCCCATTTCTAGCTCACTTTCGCTGTGTCCACACTTTGTTGCTTTCTTTCCCTGTGTCCATGGTCCCTCACTCACTTTCCTCCAATCCACATCCTCTTGCTCGCTTTCCCTCCATCCCCATCCCACTCATCACTCACTTTCCCTGCATTCCCTTTTTCCCTTGTTTGCTCCCCAACCATTCACACTCCCTCGCTCACTTTCCCTGTGTTCATATTTCCTTGCTAGCTTTCTCTCCGTCCATGTTCCCTTACTTGCTTTCCCTCCATCCCAACTCTTTGCCTGCTTTTCCACTGTCCATGTTGCCTCGCTCGCTTCCCCTCTATCCCCATCCTCACTCACTCCTTCATTCTCTTGCTTCCCAACTCCTGCACATGTTCACCAGATTGAAAACGCAGAAGTCACTTTGTCATTGTTGAAATACAGTCGCAGGTTTGCGATGTGTTGATAAGCTCAAACGTAAAAACGGTAAAGCTGTCTCTAAGAATTGATTTCGGTGCGACGCAAGGCCAAAGCCGGAAAACTGGGAATGGAGAAGTGGTATGGAAGATTCGGAAAGATGCTTTATCATGCAGTCGTCAGCTCTGAGCACGGCCAAAAATGGCAGATGGTTGTTTATGTGTATTTATAACAGGGGAAGACATAGCGTCCCCAAGCACTGCTACCGGGCCTGGCAAAACACAGATGGTTCAAATGTAGAGGTCATATTTGGTTGAGGTGTACTGTGTGCTGTGGTGTGTTCACAATAACAAATAAACACTCGCTTGCTCACATATCACCAATTTGGCATCACATATAACTTTAATTGTGAAATTTCCAATGTGAAATGAACCCAGAACTTGACACAACACCGGCATTTGAGCATGAATGAACCTTTACATCTCTTGGGAAACAGACCTGGTCTAACCTCCAGACAATGTGGTGGAATCTACTATTAAGCGCTAACTTTTCATGATTAAAAGTAGCTAAGCTACACTACAAGCTCCCATTTTAGTAATATAGCAGTTAGCTACACTACTAGAAGAGAAAATGTAGCTAACTAAATCCCAGCTGTTTCATGGTCGTTGATTCTTGCTTCCATCTTGGCCAAGTCAGACTCCATGCTCCAACTCCATCTCACAGTTGCCAAGAGTGTGCTGTGACGCAATGAGACTATCAAATGACACTTCTGCCAATTCAACAATGCTTGCTAGTTGAAAATACTTTGTGTTTTCGCAAGTGTTGCATTTAAAAGCATTTTTAAAGTAGCTTTGTTACTGATAAGCTATAGTTAAGTTAAAAGCTTTGCTAATTATAGTTAGCTACTCCCCAACACCAACTGCCAGCCAGCGGTCTGGTGTGTTTCATAACTCTGACTGCTTTCTGCAGGAAGTCCTGCACCTTGCTGCATGCCGTTAGCCTTCACATCTGCTGTATATACACAGCAACATGATAGCTTTGACCCCGCGCTTGCGTCCGGGCTGGGGGTTTTTCACCATGCTGAATCTGCACGAGGAAAAGGAAAGCGACCCCACTCTGCTGCATTAGGACATTTTTGGGGTAATAGCCAAATCTGCCAATGTTGCTAGCAACGATCCCCAAACAGTGTGCACGGTTGGGCTGGTGGAGCGGGTTGCTAGCTTAGCTAATGCCATTGTAATGTATGCATAAGATAATTGATGCCTCTTACCACATAACGCTTTCAATTAAACCATGTTTGAGAGATGACAGGTGATCATTTAAGAAAGGAAAACAGAAAGGGAAGCGTTTTGGCTCTGACCCTGTCGTACGTCACTGTGTTCTACTGGAACAACACATCATCATCCTCTGTTTTGCTGTAATTAATTAAAGCTTAATGGTTCATGGATTTTGACGGACTCACAAAGCACTTAATGGCTTAATTTTAACGTAATTACATAGTACCATCTTACATCACTGATCTCCGAACTGGCTACACTCTCCTGGGGCTCTTACATCTCACAGTTCTTAAATTCCCCACCAAAAATAAAATGGAAATCTCATACTTTGACTTGTGATACACCAAAACTATGGAAAACATCAGCAGCAGCAGCGAGTACAGAAGCTTTCCCTGTTTTTACAAACAAAACTCGTCTGGCTTTTGTATTCCGATTTTCTCATATTTAAGTTGATTTTACCTTTCTAGTTGCTCCTTATTTGTAATTATTTGTAAAGGAAGGAGGAGGAGAGAGAAATGAAGAGGAAGGAGGTGTAAGAAGAGAAGGTAGGAGGGAGGAGGATAAGGAAGAGGGAGGATGAGGAGGAAGAGTGTTAGGAGAAGGGAGGAGGGAGAAAGGACAGGGAGGGAGTAGGGGAATGAGGAGGAAGATAAGGAGGCGTGTTAGGAGGAGGGAGGAGGCAGAAAAGAGGAGGATGAGGAGGAGAGAGGATGGAAGGAGGAGGAGGAAAAGGGAGGAGGAGGATGAGGAGTGCTAGGAAGAGGGAGAAAGGTAGGAAGGAGGAGGACGAGGAAAAGGGAGTAGAATGAGAAGGTGTCAGGGAGGAGGAGCATGAGGAGGGAGGAGGAGGATGGAGGGCGAAGGTGGGAGAAGGAGAAGGAGGGAGGAAATGAAGGGAGATGGTGAAAGAGGATGTGGAGGGAGGAAAGAGGGGGAGGACGAGGAGAACTAAGAAGGAGGAGGAGGAAGAAGGGAGGGAGGAGGATGAGGAGGGAGGAAAGAGGAAGAGGAGAACGAGGAGGAGCAGTGAGGGAGGGAGGTGGATGAGGAGGGAGGAGGGGGAAGGAGGGATGGAGGAGGAAAGGAGGGAGGGAGGGAGGAGGTGTAGGAAGAGGAAGTAGGAGGGAGGAGAACTAAGAGGGAGGAGGAGGAGGAGGAAGGGCTGGAGTTATTCTAAACCCTGTAACGTTTAAGAGCTCGGCCCGAAGGAAGCCGGAGATTTCTGCAGTGGTCCGAGTTGCAGCTCAGCAGACTTTGTTGTGGTTAATAATGGAATATTAAATAAATAAATAAATTCCTCGCTTTTCCCCCGCAGCTGTAGCTGGTCCCCGTGCCGGGTGTCGGGTCGGGGGTGTGGGGAGGAGGAGGAGGAGGAGGAGGAGGAGGAGTCGAGACTGGCCCCGGAGGAAGGAAAGCCATCAGAAAAACATTTCCACTCCTTTATTAATCACTCTCTTTTTAAGATAATAGAGAGAGAGATTAATGATGCACTGCGTCTTACTGAGGAAACAGATTAATAAACCAACGCTGAAGCGAACCTCCTGTCGAGCCGAGCTGCGCTTGAATCTGGTTATCGGGAACTGATGAGAGTTTCGTTATTAATTTATTGGTGTTACATTGTTGCTGAGAGTCAGCTGATGTTGAGAAGCGATAAGAAGGAGAAGTCTGGCTTTGAAGGTAGACGCAAAGTTGGGCCAAACGTCTCCTCATGAACCCTAATCCCAAACAATCCTCAGTCA